>JAJEJO010000819.1:83551-328113 GCA_020662805.1 Glaucomys volans
GAGAGAGAGAGAGAGAGAGAGAGAGAGAGAGAGAGAGAGAGAGAGAGGCTCTGAAGAGTTCCAGTTAACTTTTTCTTTCTGTGCTTGAGCGCTTGAATAGTTAAAATATTTGATTGATCATTTTAATTTTTGGTTGGAGGACAGATCAATTTTTCCCTACTCACCCAACTCCCTTGGGGAGTGACTGTGGGGGAACAGAAGAATTTTTATAAAATTTTAAATGGACAATGGCATAATAGATACTTTGACTCTCTCGTGCTATGAACACTTTGCATCCTTTGTAAGAAATTCATGTATGGCCAAAAGGTTGGAAACGTGTTACGTGTGCCACAGCCTATATGTGATGGGAATTCTTTCCAGTCTCCCCTAGCCTGGGCCAGTGCCTCCGTAGTTAGAAGATAAGCCACCTGTAGGCTGTGGATGTAGTCCCCTAGGAACTGGCCACATTCTGGACTTAGAAGTGGTTTCCCACCTGCCACCCACACCCATCCCTAAATATATCTGCTTACAACAATGGGTATTTTATTAGTCTCTGCCTGCCACTAATGCCACTTGTGTTAAAAATGACCTTCATATGGAAATTGCAGCAGACCATTTCAAAAGAAAAAAAAATTGCAGCTTAGGACCATTATTTAGAGTAAGTACATAACTCCAGGCTAAGAAAAAGGAAGCAATTTCCCCTGGATGGTAACTTTCAAATAAAAAAATAAAAGTCAGGCATGGCTAAATGCAGCCTTCCTGGCCCTGCCGGGTGAGGATGACTTGCTGTCTTTGCAGAAATCTGACTCAGTGCAGAATGGGAAGAAGTCGTGTATTTAGACAGCTTCACGTTTCCCACAGGAGCACTTTAAGAACGCAGTTTCTCCCGGAGTAAATAAAACAGAGCTAACGCATAGTCATCTCTCCTTTCACATTTCAGCACTTTGTGCTGACCCTCCTAGTTCTTGAATCTCCTTGGTCCATGGTAACAAAAATAACAGAAATGTACCAGTGACCCAGAAGCTGAATCAAAGTCCAGGCTTTCCTTCATCCTTGCCCATAAAATGTTCTAGCTAGAGTTATAGATTAAGGGAAGAATCTAGATGGAAGGTTGCTTGGGCTTTCTCAATCTCAACCAAGTGGGAGTACCATGAAATGTTCTCAGGCCAGGAAGGAAAAGCAAAGGCAAGTGAAGACCCTAGAGAAAAGATAGGTCTGCTTTCCATCACTATAACAAATACCTGAGATAACTTATAAAGACAAAAGGTTTATTTGGACTCACAATTTTAGGGATTTCATTCCATGACCACCTGGCCCCACTGCTTTGGGCCTGTGGTGGCATGAGAGCATGTGGGAGAATGAACCTTTTCATTGCAAGGCTGAGAAGTGAAAAAAAGAGGAACAGAATGGGGTCCCATATCCCTTTCAATGGCACATCCCCAATGACCTAAAGACCTCCCACCAGGCCCCACCTCCGAGAGGTTCCACCACCTGCCAATAATGCCATCCTGGGGAGCAAGTCTTTACCATATGGACCTCTGGGGACACTGTTCCTTTTGCTAGGAACAGCAAAAGGTCGTTTGGAGTCCCTAAGGATGTGAACACCTTTAGGATTTAAATGATTCCTCTCATATGCATGGAGAATCAAAAACTTGACTGACCAGACTTTCTAAACATTGGGATAACAGAATATTTGATAGACACTGTGCTGTTTGTTTGAGTTTGCTTTCTGCTTAACTTCAGAACCTCGTATCTTGAAAGGTCAAATACACCGTGTTGAAAAAGGTACATTCTTGCTGAGGGGTGGTGGGTGTCACAAATCAACTGCAGCGCACTTTCCTAGGTAACAGAGAAGGCTCTCTGGATGATCCTCCAAGGGAATCTAACCATCCAGCACTTTCATAGGAGAGAAGTCTCAGTGTCATCTTGGTTAAAGTATCAGGTCTCCTGGGAAAAGATTCACTGGAACATTTGTAAATGCCTAAGCTTGTACAAACTTTCTGATTCTTTAAATACTCTAATTCTGTAGCCCTTTAACCTCCTAGAGCCATAAGTTTAGACAACTTCTATGCTGGGAGTTTACTTTAAAGAAAAAAAACAATTTGGAGTTTACTAAACAGATGGGTGGAATTGTTTGTTAAATCTCTTGTTTTGAGGATAAACAGAGGTCCCTAACTTCAGAACCTCAGTACCAGGAATTATCCTAGGAATTAGAAGAAGCTGCCAACATTTTGGATCAAGAAGGTTACCTGCTACATCAGTTGGTACATGGTAAACAGTAATGAAAGGTTCAAGTAGTTTCCAAGAGAAGAATGCAAATTGCATGTAGGCTTCCAAGTTCATCTCTCCATCCCACATTTCCTTGTGAGGGAAGAGAAATAGGATGTGTGCTACTGATTCACTGGAAAGCCCTTTAATAGCTATGTAATTCCTTGTGTGCACTTCGTTTACGTGACTGTGTCCAGCCCTAGGGATTTTGTAGTTGAAGTTTGATGCTAAAATTCAGTGACAAGTTCAGAGTAAGAAGGAAATCACCCTCTGGAAACCATTTTTCTAGAGTAAAATGACAATATAAAATAATCACTGTGTGGACCTTTGGAGGGGAAAATCTCAAGTTTTGGCTGCCAATGAAGAAGAAGTCTTAGCAAATCGATATGACACCAGTGACCATAATCACCCTTGAACTTGCCTGTACCTTGGAGTCACAGAGGGACCTGCTCTAGACCTACCAAATAAAAAATCTGGGGAGGCTTGTCAGGTAGCATTCCTACAACTCAATCATAAAAAGGCCAATAAGCCAAAGTGAAAACATGCAAAATACATAAAAAAATACTTGAGCACAGGAGATGAGTGCACGCTTAATAAGTACATGAAGAAGTGCTCAACATCCTGGTCATCAGGAAAATGCAAATGAAACTTCTGTGAAATCCCATATACACCCATATGAAGAGCTAAAATGAAGAAGATGATGACCGATGTCAGGGATGCAGAACAACTATAACTCTTAGACATTGCTAATAGATGTACAAATGGTATGGCCACTTTGCATAATGGTTGGGTGGATTTACCTAAACCCTCCTTACAAAAAGAGCATCTTCCCTCCTTACAAAAGAGCATCTTCCCTCCTAGATATTTACCCAAGAGATAAAAATATGTCCACAGAAAATTTTATATGGGAACATGTTCAGCAGTTTTATCCCTCACAGCTAAAACCTGGAAGCAATTCAAATGCCCATCAAAAGAAGAATGGAGAGCAGGGTGCGGTGGCACATGGCTGTAATCCCAGCAGCTTGGGAGGCTGAGGCAGGAGGATCACAAGTTCAAAGCCAGCTTCAGCAACTTAGCAAGGTCCTAAGCAACTCAGCGAGATCCTGTCTCTAAATAAAACAAAATGGGCTGGGGATGTGGCTGAGTGATTTAGCACCCCTGGGATCAATCCCCAGTACCAAAAAAAAGTACGGATAGATAAATTGTGTTACAGCCATACAAACGGAAAGGTATTCAGCAATAAAGAGGAAAAAATCTTTGCTGCACTTAACATAGCTAGACCTTAGAATCATTGTTTTGTGTGGAAAAAAGAAACAGATGGAAAAGACCATACATGGCATGGTTCTATTTGCATGAAGTTCGAGAACAAGCAAAGGTGAAAGAAGAACCGTGGGTTCGAAATGAACCTTGGTGGTATGATAGAGTACTTGCCTAGCATGCACAAAGCCCTAAGTTCAATCCCCAGCCAGAAGGGGAAAGGGAAGGGGAAGGGGAAGGGGAAGGGGAAGGGGAAGGGGAAGGAGAAGGAGAAGGAGAAGAAAAGAGAGGAGGAGGAAGAGGAGGAGAAAAAGTAGTAAGAACAGTTTGTGACAAGCTTGCTCCAGAGAATGGAGCTGGGATGCAAGAGCAGGGATTGACCATGAAGGGGCAAGAGGAAACTTGTCAAAGAGATGGAAATGGTCTCTATTTTGAAAGAAGTATGGGGAGTTAGGAGGATGTATGTATTTTCAAAACTCAGTGACCTGTGCATGTAGTTCTGTTCATTTGAATGGATGTACATTATCCCTCAGTAAAGTAAGATTGTGTGGAGAGAGTTACCAGGCACGTCTACGTCTTTGCAATGTGAATCTATTTTTCCTAAACCACAGCATCAAGGAATAGCAATGAGGAGCACTGCCAAATAATTTCCACTTTTTGCTACAACTCCAGTATTGGGGATGATGCTCTCAACCTGCTGGGAAAGCAAGGTTTAGGGTTAGGGCTGAAGGCATGACAACCTTCACGCTCATGTGTGTGCATGCGTGTGTCTGTGTGCATGTGTTTGTGTGTGTGTCTGTGTGTGTGTGTTACAGTGACGTGTTGATTCAGCGGATCTGCGATGCTCAGATTCTGCCCATTCTAAAGAAAAGTGGAGCCACCCTCTGCAGGCTTGGGGTGGAGGACTGTCTTGCTGAAGGAGCATCTTCATTCCTGGGGTGTTGGGCCATGCCAATCGTTTATACCAGCAGTGGGGTTAATGGCAGAGTCCTTGAACTAGAGACTGAGCATGATCAGGGCAGCCCTGTGTGCATGACTACATAACCAACTCTGGAATGAAACCCAGGATTCCAAGGTGCAAGTGGGCTTCCCTTCTTGGCAGTATTCCATACATGTGGTCACCCACTGTTGCTGGGAGGAGTCCATGCTGTCCATGTGACTCCACCTGGAGGGGACAACTGAAGCTTGTGCACGGTCTCTCCCGGACTCTGTCCTAGGTGCCTTTTTTCTTTGCTGATTTTAATCTGTTGCCTTACTATGATAAACTGCAGCCATGAATATACTATAGCTTTTCTGGCTTCTTTGAGTTCCTTAAGAGGATCATGGAACTGAGGATGGTCTTGGGGACTGCTTAGGCGCACATGTATGCTCACACCCACACATGCACACACATGCACGAACACACAGGTGCACACATGCATGTGCACACACACACTATTCAAGTAATTTGGAATTAAAAAATAATAAGAGTCTATGGCACAAATGGGTTCTAGGAGTTTGGGTGGCAGTTAAAAAAAAAAAAAAACCCAAACCCAATGCTAACAGTTATAATTATGACCCCAGGAGAATAATCCTGCATTAGGTTAAAGAATTGGCCTAGAATTTTCCATGTTGGCTTCAATCTGAGAAGGTACAGGTGGCTACTATACAGGGGCTGAGATTATCATAACAGTCCAGTTACTACATATTTTTAAGGAAGGCAGGGCTTCCCAAAATTTTCTATACGCAGAGAAACACAATTGCAGCAAATTCTTGGGTCAGCCCTGCTCTCCAGAGGTGCAGCACCAACTCACCCTCTTGTTTCCAATATTCCTTCCAATACACTCTGTCCTCCGCCTCTGGGCCACGCATTTCCCTTCATGGTCCATCTTTTAAGATGCAATTATTATTTCTCAGTCTGATTCAGTGTTTTTCATGTCACTTATTAAAACAGGAGCTCTTTAAGGACAGGGGTTCTCTCTATCTCCTCTAACTCCAGTGCCCAGACTCAGCCTGACCTTGAAGGCAGGTTATTTGAAGAGGGAAAGTCAGAAGATAGTTCCTTGCATACAATATGGCTGGCTCTTCTCTGTCTCAGGGCTTTTGCATGTCATTTCCTCTGTTAGGAAATTACTACTTACTCTTCTTTCCTCATCTTTAACATCCCTCAGACAACCACCCTTCGATTTGGTAGCTTTAGACACTCTTCTGTGTTTTTCTATCACTGCACAACAAACTGCCTTCAACTTAGTGGCGTAAAGTGATGCTCATTATCTCTCAGCTCTGTAGGTCAGGAGTCTGAGCGAGCTTCAGAGCCGCCACCTTGGTTCCCTAGGGCAGCTCTAACAGAGCCACAAACGGGATGACTGAAAGCAAACAATCTATTCTCTTACAGTTCTGGAGGCTGGAAGTCAAAGCTCAAGGTACTGAAGGGCCCAGCCATGCTCCCTGAAATGCCCCTCATCGTCCTGGCTTCCGGCAACCCTAAGCACTGGGCTTGCAGCAGCAATGCTCCAAACTCAGCCGCCATCTCCCTGTGACTGTCTTCCCTCTGTGTCTGTGTGTCTTCACATGATCCTCTTCACTGCAAAATAGGAGTCAGACTGGATTAAGGCCCCTCCAAATGGCCTTGTCTTAACTTCATTAAATCTGCAAAAACCTTGTCTTCTCACAATGAGACAATCACAGGGACTGGGGCTTAGCACTTTCATATATCTGCTATTTATTTATTTATTTTTGTGGGGTCAGGGGGTACCAGGGATTGAACTCAGGGGCACTCAACCACTGAGTCACATCCCCAGCCCCATTTTGTATTTTATTTAGAGACAGGGTCTCACTGAGTTGCTTAGCACCTCACTGTTGCTGAGGCTGGCTTTGGACTTGCCATCATCCTGCCTCAGCCTCCCAAGCCGCTGGAATTACAGGCACGTACCACCATGCCCAGCATATATCTGCTTTTTAAAATTAATGTATATTAATCATACACAACAGAGGGCTTCATTTTGGCAAATTTGCACATGCATCTAACATATTTTGATCATTTTCACCAATCCTTAGCCTCCCCTCGCCCTCCCCCATCTCCTTCCTCTTCACCAATAGTCTCCCTTTTACATTCCCATCACCTTTTGATCCCTGCTTGCTTCCACATATGAGAGGAAACACACGATTCTTGTCTTTCTGAGTCTGGCTTATCTTGCTTAACAAGAGGATCCAGTTCCGTCCATTTTCCTGCAAGTGACACGACTTCATTCTTGTGTAGAAGACTGAAAGCACCCTGGCTATTTCTCACCCTATACAAAAGCCAATTCAAAGTGGATCAAAGACCTAAGTGTAAGACCTGAAACTTGAAAGTAGTAGGCAACTACTTCCTGAACAGGACTCCAGCAGCTCAGGGATCAATAGCAAGAATCAACAAATGGGATAGCATCATATTAAAAAGCTTCCGCACAGCAAAGGAAACAATTAACAGAGTAGAGAGAAAATCTACGTAATGGAAGAAAATCCTTGCCAGCTACTTTTCTGACAAAGGATTAATATTCAGAATATATAAAGAACTCAAAAAACTGAACAACAAAGAAGCAAATAACTGACTCAATAAATTGGGCAAACGACCTGAACGGATACTTCTCAAAAGAAGTACAAATGGCCAATAATTATATGAAAATGCATATATAAACATAATATATATATACATATGTATAAAATATATATACATATACATATATATGTATATATATACATATATATATAATATATATACATATACATATATATATATTATATATATATATATATTTGGTACTGGGAATTGAACCCAGGTGTGCTTAACCACTGAGCCACATCCCCAGCCCTTCTTTATGTTTTATTTTGAGACAGGGTCTCACTGAGATGCTTAGGGCCTCACTAAGTTGCCCAGGCTGGCCTTGAACTTGCAATCCTCCTGCTTCAGCCTCCTGAGCTGCTGGGATGACAGGCATGCGTCACCATGCCCAGCTGAAAAGGTATATTTTTTGATGGATACAGTTCAACCCATAACAGCTTCACATGCTGAACCCACGGTGTTATTTGGGCTGGACTCCAATCTGGAAGCTGTGGGGAAGAATTCACTCTCAGTTTGTTAGCAAGGTTTGATTCTTGGTGCTTTAGGAATGAGAACTCTGTCAGCCAGGGATTGCTTTCTGCCTCTGGGGATCACCAACATCTCTCATCATGTGACTTCCTCCATCCTCAATTTGGTATGGGGCATCAAATCCTTTTACACTTAAAATCCCCTGACTTTCCCTGTGCTCACCAGAGGGAGAAAGAACTATACTTTGGAAGGGCTCACAGACTAAGATCAGGACCACTGGGATCATTTCTCCTTGCATTAAAACAACGCAGTCAAGGAAATGGTATATTCACAGGCTCCATGCACACAAAACAGAGGGCGAGGCCAGTGGGGGTCACTCTTGTAATTCTGTCCACCACGTCACCCCCATCAGTCTCTTTGCCACCTTTCTTCAAACCTATAATTTCTTACTGAACATTTGTCTTTCATGTTAGATTGTAAGCCCCATGAGGAGAAGGAATAAACACTTGTTATTTACAGCTGGACTCTTGAGCACCAAGCGGGAGACCCTGTAAGCAGTTGAATGAATGAATCAATGAATGGATGCAGGGATGCATGGGTGGAAAAATGGATGGATTTCTTAGTTCAATAGTGATGCTGATCCATTAGGGTGCTCATGAGATATGGAAACATGAAGAGGCATGATCTTAACTGAGCAGACTTTTTCTCTGCCCCCCCAGGCACAGAAAGCATGGGACAAAACTGAGTTTGCAGCTAAGGAACCCAGATGTCAAAGTTGAGATAATGAACCCAGGACCTTGACTGATGAAGGTCAGAAAGGCTCAAGTGCTGAAATTCTGTCACCACAGGAGATATGACCTGCCATTTATTCTGTCATTTTCTCTTGCTTTCTCCAGGGATATCTATTCCCTTTTCAAAAAATTAATAGGTGTAGACAGTTGTGTGACAGCTAATGAGAACACAGTATGTGCATTTTGGGACTGTGCTCACTTATCTGGTTCAACTTAAACCAACAGACATATGCATGCTGCCAAGATTAAAACCTACACTTAGTCCTCAGCTGAATTGCTAAATGGATAAACAGGCTCTTGTAAGTACAAAACTGCCAACCTGCTGGGAAAAAGGTATTTTTAGATCAAAAAATGCTACATTTCCAATGAAATAATCAGACCCTTATAGTATTCCAAATTAATCACACTTCCAAAGCTTCTCCTCACTGAGGATAATACAAATGGTTACCTTCATTAATATTTCCCCTTTGGGTGGTTCAATGCAATCTGATTTTTAAATGAATTTTTAACATATACTTTAAAAAATGTAAGAAAAGCAGTCAGGGGTAGAGAGCCTGTAGCTAATATAACAGCAGACTCCAAAGAGGGGACAAGTCAATGTGTATCTCTAGAATTAAAATCCACAGCTGTAGTTTGCAAATTTAAATACATTCTAAGGCCATTTCTTCTATCCCCTCTGCCCACCAGGACCACCAGAGGCCTGTTCCTTTGAATGACAGTTACAGTTCAATCAGAAAAGCAAACTACATAATTTTTTGTGCACTGAGGGAGGTAAACCTCAATCTGTTTCATGGTCTTATCTATGACTTTTTTGAATAGAGAAAGCAATTACTCTTTCAATTCCTACTGGTTGTCTTTCCTAGGAATGAATTGATTGGGAATCTGGATCCACTCAACTGCATCTCTCTAGGTCGTAGGGGGATGCAGGTTTACAAGTTGCCTGGCAAAGCTGATCATGTTTCGGCCCTGATTTTCCATCTGACTTTTCCTCTTTGTAGATATTACATAATGCGCAAGGTGGGAAATGGTTGGAAATAATCTCAGATTAGGAGGATTTGAACAAAGAACTAAATGGAAACCACTATCCAAGCCTAAGATCCTCACTGTCATTCATATCTCCTGATTCTGAAACACTTTGCAGTTTTGTGTTTTGGTTCCTGTTGGTACAACCTTAAAGAAACAAGAAAAGAAAGCAAAATCCCTGATGTATTTTTATAGATACATTTCAAAGCCAAGCCACATATCTCACAGAAAAATAAAGCTACTGATGTTTGTCTGATGCATGAATATTCAACAGTTATCTGCTAAAAATGGAGTCAATTATACCATTTGCGGCAGTGTGAATTCAACAGCATGGTGAACCTGGAAGTGAAGTTTGAGGCTATGGTGGGAAGTCAGTTTCATCATAAGTTGCACTGTTCTCACCAATGTTGGAAGTCAGAGCATGAAATGAGCCTGGAGAGAGCTAATAAAAAGGAATCAAGGGTTGCATGCAATGTCAGGAGGTCCAGAAGCCAAAAATGATTCAAAATAATCCCTCAGGTTGATGCTGGGGTTCCTCCTCTTACAAAAATAAATAAATAAATAAATAAATCCGTAGTGATAGAGAAAGGAGCATTTAGAATGATCACTTTATATTGCACACAGCACAAGTGAACTGCAAGAGCTCTTTTTCTTTGTAAAAGAAGATCATCCTATAAAATCTGCATCTTATTCTTTTATCAAGATCTGATGCAATTTGGTGTATTTAAAGAGAACAGCCCAGGGACTGAAATATTTTAATTTGCCTCTTTAATGAGAGGTTCTTTGCAGTTCTTCTAAGAACACTTGTTTTCTCAAGCTTTCTTCTCCCACATTCTCTCCCACATACACATGCTAAAAAACAGCATATATAACAGTCCTGCCTGGGTAAGATATTATGTGTCAGGGCACAGCTGGCTCATAAAAAGCCAAGAAGGTCTGTGTACATATGTTCATGAACAAAAATCTAACATAAAAAAAAATCACTGTTTTTTTTTTTTTTTTTGGTGGCACTGGGGATTGAACCCAGGGGTACTCAACCGCTAAGCCACATCCCCAGCCCTATTTATATTTTATTTTGAGACAGGGTCTCACTAAGTTGCTTAGAGGCTTGCTAGGTTGCTGAGGCTGGCCTTGAACTTGTGATCCTCCTGCCTCAGCCTCCCAAGTCTCTGGGATAACAGGGTTGTGCCACCATGCCTGGTTAAAAAATCACTTTTAAACTGAGAAATAAAAAAAAAACTGACGGGGTACCCATGTGAAACATGCCTGATAATTTTACAGCCTTTTGTTTTACATTGTGTGTTCACACATGGTTGTTTTTCTACAACCAGGAGATCAGTTTCTAGAAAGTCACAAAACTTCGGCATTTTTGCTGGGTGGCGGTAGGAAGTAGAGGGGTGTTGATCCTTATTATCTCAGAGGATGACGAACTTTCTTTTTGTGAATACCCAGTTATGAATGCTATTGGACACTTAATGTGACTGAAAAAGGGATGATGGGAGTCTCCAAAGTGTGACTCCCCTAACTAGGGGCAGCACCTGCGAATTCATTAAGAAATGCAAACCGTAGTGAGGTGCCAGGTGGTGCACACTTGTAATCTCCAGAATTTGGGAGTCTGAGACTGGTGGATGGTAAGTTTGAGGCCAGCCTCAGCAACTTAGCCAAACCCTCAGCAATTTAGCAAAACCTGGTCTCAAAAATTAAAAAGGACTGGGGATGTAGCTCAGTGACAAAGCATTATTGGATTCAATTCCCAGTACAAAAAAAAAAAAAAAAAAAAGAATAATAAGGAAAAGAACTGCAAATTATTAGCCCTCACCAGAGACAAAATGAATCCAAAAGCTCTAGGGATGAGATCCAGCAAATCTTCCAGGTGCTTCTGATGTGTGATCAAATCTGAGATTCCCTGTCTTATATCATTTAAACCTCACCAATGCCTTATGAAGATGAATTATTGTGTCCATCTGCAACCTTTCATAGATGAAGTCAATGTGCCTTGGTAACAAAAGGTCCATTGTCACCATGAGAGGCACCAAAGGGGGATGGGATTTACCCTCTAGTTCTTTGACCTTCCAACCTGAAACCCTCTCAAAGCAGCATTTTACATAATTACTACTGGCCACAAAAAATAGTTTCCAACTTTCAAAACAGCTCCACCTGGCCTTATGCAGAAGGCCTATGATCCTTCTGTCTCAGCTGCCAATCAAACCTTCTCTTCTACCCTCAGCCCTCCTTCTGAGGGAGACAGGATCATACACTTGAGCTGGGAGGTTGCAGTTAAGGCATCAGGGGTACAGCTCAGGGTGACAACAAGATCTTCAAATTCCTTGGCCTCAAAGAACTTAGACTTCAGCATCTGACTGCCTACAGGGCATGAACTTCAAAATAATGGGAGCATGGTGGCTCAGGCCTGTCATCCCAGTGGCTCGGGAGGCTGAGGCAGGAGGATCACGAGTTCAAAGCCAGCCTCAGCAATTTAGCGAGGCCCTGAGCAACTCAGTGAGACCCTGTCTCTTAAATAAAATATTAAATAGGGCTGGGGATGTGGCTCAGTGGTTAAGTACCTCTGGGTTCAATCCCCAGTAACATAAATAAATAAATAAATAAATAAACATAATAATAATAAATATAATAACAATAATAATAATAATAATAATAATAACTAAAAGTAACTGAAATATGGGATGCTGTGCTGGAGCCTAAATTCTTTTTTTATTTGTTTGTTTTGGTTTGGGTACCAGGGATTGAACTCAGGGGCACTCAGTAAGTTGCTGAGCCTGGCTTTGAACTCGTGATCCTTCTGCCTCAGCCTCCCGAGCCCCTGGGATTACAGGAGTGTGATATTATTTCTCATAGCTGTATGTGAATATATTATCTCAAAAATCAAAAGTTAAAAAAAAATGGTGATGTCATAGAAAGAAGGGCAGAAAGAGGTCTAAGAAAAAGTAACCTGGAACTATGCTATTTTATGGCTTTAAAGGTCACCCCTGCTGGGGCCCCAGAAGTGTCCATTGCTTCTGGGCAGCTGAAAGGGAACTCAGAGACAGAGGAGGGAATTCACATCAGTCATAACCTTTCACCAAAGTTGCTGGAACGCAGATGCTCCTGCTCAGTTCGGGTGACACTCCCAGGGAGGGGTCTCCTTGCTCCGGTTAATTAGTGGGCATGGCTGGTACCCATTCTGAGGTGTGGTTGCTAGGTAACATGACCACTCTGCTATTCTGGTGCAGCATCTCTCGACCTGTTCTTCCTCGAAAGGGGTGGACAGGTTGTGGGGAAGAAATCTCTTTTGGAAAGAAATCTGCTGGTTGCTACTTATTCTTTTTTCTTTCCCCTCTCCCTGAGCTGCCAGACGGAATATTTAAAAATACACCTAAGCTGTAGCTGGTGCCAAGAATTTTGCATCAACTGACTGCCTGTGAATGGTTTTGATGGGAGGGTTGATGTGACAAACCGCGTCCCAGCAGATAATTTGATTGCAGACAAGATCAGACAATACACTGTGGAGTAAGGGAGGCTGTTTTTTGATTCCCTACTCCCAGCTGTGTGGAGGAATTTCTCTATTCTATAACTGGGAATATAATGGAGTTTCCTATCACATCTTTCCAAGAAGTCAGAAAAGGGGTTGCACACTTCTTCCCTGGGTGGGGAAGTGTGGACACCAACTCAGAATGGCCACTTGTCAAGCTGGGCTGAACAAATCAAAGTGTATTTTTTATTGGAGACATTCACTATGCCAACACTGTCATTTTAACCTCCCAGCTCCCATTCTACATATAACTGAGGGCTAGAAAGTGAATCCACTTGTCCAAGGCCCCCATAGCTAGTAAAGAAGGGGTGGGGTCTGGCCTCTAATTAGATGCCTTGACGTTGAGATTCAGACTTCTAGCAGGTATGTGTGTCTGTTCTGTAGACTTTTCCAAGCCTAGATTTTTCTAAGACTCTATGAATCATTAGGAAACTGTGCTTGCTTGTCATTTTTCTTTTTTCTTCTTTTTTTGTTATTATCAGGGATCTAATCCAGGGGTGCTCAACCACTGAGTATTTAGAAACAGGGTTTCACTACATTACTTAAGTCCTCACTAAGTTGCTGAGGCTGGCTTTGAATTCCCAAACCTCCTGCCTCAGCCTCCTGAACCTCTGGGATTACAGGCCTGTGCCACCACACCCAGCTGGAAACTCGACTTTTGAGCAGCTTTGATAGAAAATCAGATACTGGTAAATGACCATTGCAGCTGACATTTTCAAAAATAAATGCATCTAGTGACTGAGAGGCTTCCTAAGAACAGAGAAAACCAGAAGCCCTTAATGAATCAGATCAACCATCCTGGCCCAGATAGTCCAGATTAAGCTACGTTTTAAAAAAAAAAAAAAGAAGGTGATTACAGATCTGTACAATTCACCATTTGTTATAAAGAGCTTTGCTTCTCTTTGCCACTTAGAGTAATCATTTTAATACCTCACATGTATACAGTGCTTTAGGGCTTAGAAAGCACTTTCGCATACATTATCTCATTTGATCTTCATAATAATCCTATAAACTCAGTGGGACATTTTACAAATGAGGAAAATGAAGTTCACAGAAGATAAATAAGTCACCCAAAGTGCCATTTCTCCCAGGGAAATGGGAGCTTGCCGAGACCACTGCTTCCTTGTACAGGGCTCTCCCATGCACTGCAAGATCTGCGGCATCCCAAGTTCCCACCACCCGGGGCCAAGAGCTCCACCTGGTCATAGTCACCATCAAGGGCCCATTCAACAATGTTTTCTTTTCTTTTTTTTTTTTTTATCTTTTTTTGGTACCAAGGATTGAACACAGGGACCCATAGCCACAGAACCCCATCCCCAGCCCTTTGTATTTTATTTAGAGACAGGGTCTCACTGGGTTGCTTAGGGCCTCAATAAGCTGCTGAGGCTGGCTTTGAACCTGCAATCCTCCTGCCTCAGCCTCCTGAGCCCCTAGGATGATAGGTGTGTGTTACTGCACCTGGCTTCAACAACATCTTCAAATGTGTCCTCAGAGAACTGAACCCTTGACATCCCTGGAGAGCCACTGGTATGTGACTGGGTGCGGATAGCAAGTCACACTCCTTCAAGTTACAGGACCACAGCTCCGGATGGCAATGCTGGTGCTCTCTCTGCCATGTCCGTATTTTAAGTCATCAGCTGTATAGTAGCCTAATCAGGGTTGTGGTCTCTATAGAGTGGTACAGAGCAGCTCCCTTCATGTCAGTCATCAGGGAGCGCTATAAAATAAACCGGCACAAAGAGTGGGATTGTTGGGCAAATGACCAACTGGTCATTGAGACTATAGCTATGGCCATAATTTTCTGCTTATTTTTTTGTAAACATAAGTTACTAGAATCTGTACCCAGGGCCAACAGACACAGATGACCCTTACATAACACAAAGATTAGGCCTGCATTTAGTTTGCATATCAATAACCTTTTAATAGTCTATCTAATTATATGTTTACAGTCCCTAAGCCAAATGACATCTGTAAGTATGTTTTAATAACATGTAAATATGTGTACTGAGAGTTTTTTTTTTTCAAGTTCTCTCTTCTCCTCATTCAGCTTAAGATGTATTTTACATTTCAATTTTCCAGTTCAAGTTGCAAATTGGCAGCTGATGGACCCAATCCTACTGATAGAGGGGAGTGTTGCCTTTGGGCTGTTTTTATTTTAAGAAATGGATCGTGATTTCCTGAAGTAGAGATATGCATGTTCCATTTCATCCATTCCATTGTTCTACCATTCCCACTTGTATTACACTGACTTTATGTTCTTTTTTTTTTTATGTGTGAATGGTCCCTGTAAGGCAACTGAGTCGCATGGTCGTGTAGAAGTGCTTTAGTTTGCTGCTTACGTTTTAAAAAATTGAAGATTAATAGAAACTAGTAGTATATTAAGGTCTTAAGGGTCTGATGGAGAATGATTTAAAACAGCAGCAGATTTTCCCCCTTCTGAGGACTGGATTTCCTAGCATAAAGACAATGAGGTTAGAAGAGCCCAGAGCAGCGTCGCTTACCTGCAATCCCAGCGGCTCAGGAGTCTGAGGCAGGCAGATCACAAGTTCAAAGCCAGCCTCAGCAACTTAGTAAGGTCCTAAGCAAATCAGTGAGACCCTGTCTCTAAACAAAACATTAAAAAAAAAAGGCGGGGGGCTGGGAATGTGGCTCAGTGGTTGAGCACCCCTGGGTTTATCCATAGTACACCCCCTCCAAAAAATATGAGGTTGGAATTATTCCTTCACCTATGCCAGGGCGATTGTGTAAACTGGACAAATGGATAAAAGGAGAAACATTTTGATACACTGGAATTGCAGCAGCTGCTCATTCACGGGCCTTAGCATTGACTAGACACTTCTGGGTTCTGGGCCAAGAATAATGAACAAGTCAAGGCTTTGTGGAGCTATTGTTAGGGCTTCAGGGTTTGCATTCAATGTTAATGAACACTTCACTTGCTCCTGACAGCCAGCTCTTTGATACAGGATAAGAAGAATGCAAACTAAAGGTGCTGAGTTTTTGCCTCCCACCTGATGCGAGCCCTGGGGAGCTCTCCTGGCCCTGCATTCAACCAGGTGTCAATCAAGGGGCAGCACTGTGGTGACATTTCTTCCCTCTCTTCTGGGCACCATTGCCAGATGCTGGGTTCTCTCTCTCTGCTGCTACCCCATCCTGTGCTTAGCCCTATTAAGGTGCTGAACACATTGCGTTACAGCAGCCTTCCCCTGCAGGAGATCACGAGCATCCTAAGACCATCTCAGCCCCCACAGGGAGGCCTGGCAATTTGTGGGTCCTCATCTTTGTGACCTGTTGAAAGATCCAACTATGGCTCATCTTTGAAACCGCTCCCTCTTCCTGCTAGCCCCCAGCAAGCCACCAAAGTTGTTGTTCTGGGTTTTGACATTTTTACAAATCAGGATCTTCTCTGACATTAAAGAGAACATTTACCCCCATCTGAGTTAAAAGCTTCTTCCTCGGCCACTTTAATCACTATCATCTGCTAACAATCTCTTTCCCCGCTTGGATACACTTATCTGCCAAATTGGAACAATAAGCGAGGGAAATGTCTAGTCTTTTGTTTTCTTCTCCCCATTTTATCTTAGAAGAGTAAATACAGGAAAAGCAAGGTGAAGGGAGAATGGCTAAATTAATTAGAAACCTCACAACTCCGCTCAGTTAATAAACAAGGTCTCCTTACAGGAAATTGATGTGATAGCTGGACAGACATGATGTAAGAAACCTTTCAACACGTGGCCTTTGCCTACCATCTTAAAGCTATCACACTGACAGATGGGGTGTATGGGGCCTGGACATTGCTCTCCTAGGATAAGATCCCTTGTGTTCTGCAGGGAGCAATTAGATTACCCTTGCCTCAGGAAAGCATGAGTGTGCATACGTACACGCAGATCATCTCCTCCAAGCTCAGGGTATAGACCCCAGAGGGTATTTCTATTATCTAGTCTTTTAATAAAATGGATCTATAACATTATCACATATTCTCACGAAAACTGTGGACTTGACCCACGGTGGGCCATGGAACAATTCCAGTTTGCTCAGGAGGATTTATTCTTGCATGATGCACAAATGTCAAATCATTGTATTTCCCAGGCCAGGCACGGTGGCTCACACCTATGATCCTAGTGACTAAAGCAGGAGGACTGCAAGTTGGAAGCCAGCCTACGCAACCTAGCAAGACCCTGTCTCAAAATACAATAAAAAAGGACTGGGGGCAGAGTGCAGTGAGGCATACCTGTAATCTTAGTGACTTGACAGGCTGAGGTAGGAGGATGGTGAGTTCAAAGCCAGCCTCAGCAAAATCAAGGTGCTCAGCAACTCAGGGAGATCCTGTCTCTAAATAAAATACAAAATAGGGCTGGGGATGCAGCTAAGTGGCAAGGCATCCCTGTACTCAATGCCCACTACCACACACAAAAATATATTGCATCTTTTAGACCTAGAGTTATAGACAGTGGGTACATTTAAAAGATTATAAGCTAGGATATTTGCTTAATAACAAACACCCAATATTTTAAGGAGAACAGTGTGTAAGGCCCTCCTTAAAGTGTTGGGCAGTTTTTAAAGAAAGACTACTAATTTTTAAACCATATGTAATATTATAAGTAATGACTAGTTAATTATTGTACCATATAATAATAATATGTATTACACATAATATGCATTCACATTATTATAGTATTAGAATTACTGAAACCGGAGTTTTGAGATGAGACTAGATTCCCCACTTTACCAATTTCCTGCTGGGTTCTTCGCTCACAGATTTGAAGAATAAAATCCATGGATGCAAGGGAAGAGTCAAGAGAGCATGATTTATTTAAGTGAGAAGAGAAGAGAGGGAACCCCCACAATGTGGGAGGGGACCTGATATCAGGAAAACCAGTTTGGGTGTGCTAGCCTAGGGGCTTATGTGGTTTTGGGGTATGAGCACTGACCAAAATCTATGTTAAGTAAGTATTGAAGAAGTATGGAGGCTGTTGACTGAGTCCTTTGGCCTTTGAGTTTTAATCCATCCTGTAACTCCTATCCTGGTTCACCTCCACCTTCAATTCCCCACCTCTGGGACAAAGGAGTTGGCTGGAATGTTCCCACAGGTAAGCCTCATGGTCTTTATGTGTGAATGACCCAGGGCCCATTACCCTGACTGCCTGACCATTAACTATTCTTCTTTATTATTATAATAGTATAGTAACAGCTATTATCTGTTTTGTGCTATGTGCCAGATGCTGTGCATTTGACATATATTTAATTCTCACAAAACTCTCTGAAATAATTGTGATCATCACTTTCCAGATGAAGCAACTCAAGCACAGAGGTGAAGTAATTTTTCCAAAGCCACACAGATCAGTGGCTTAGTCACTGCCACATTTAGGCAGTCCAACTTCAGAGCTCACACTATTAGACCTTACATAATGCTGCCACTTGTGACAACAATCCCTTTGTCCCAATCACTGATTAAAGAAACACGATGGTGGTTTTGTCCTTTGGAATGAGTACTGAAATTTAGATTGCAGGCAAGGTTCCATCACCAAATTACAGTTAGGGCTTAAGAAAAACACTTCAGCTGGGTACAGTGGTACATACCTGTCATCCCAGGGGCTCAGGAGGCTGAGGCAGGAGGATGGTGAGTTTAAAGCCAGCCTCAACAACTTAGCAAGGCCCTAAGCAACTCAGTGAGACTCTGCCTCTAAACAAAATACATACCCAAAGGACTTAAAATCAGCCTACTGCAGTGACACAGACATATCAAGGTTTATAGCAGCTCCATTCACAATAGCTAAGCTATGGAATCGACCTAGGTGCCCTTTAATAGATGAACTTATAAAGAAACTGTGATATATATACACAATGGAATATTACTCAGCCTTAAAGAATAATAAAATTATGGCATTTGCAGGTAAATGGATGAAATTGGAGAATATCATGCTAAGTGAAACAAACCAATCTCAAAAAACCAGAGACCAGATGTTTTCTCTGATAAGTGAATGATGTTACATAATGGTAGTAGGGGGTAAGAGAAGAAAGGAACTTTGGATGATGCAGAGGGAAATGAGAGGGGGGAGGAGGTGGGGGTATGAAAGTTGGTGGGATGAGACAGACCTCATTACCCTATGGAGATAAATAATTACACGAATGGTGGGAATCTACATCATGTGCAACCATAAAAATGAAAAGCTGTACCTCGTTTGTATACAATGATCAAAATCCAGTCTGTACAAATAAAAAATAAAATACAAAAAAGGGCTGGGGATGTGGTTCAGTGGTGGAGTGCCCTTGAGTTCAATCCCCAGTATCGAAAAGGAAAAAAAAAAAAAAAAAAAAAAGCAAAGCAAAGCAAAACACTCATCTCTCTTACTGTTGATTGAGGCTTTCACTTGATTTGAGCATAAGGAAACAGGGGAGTTTGTGAAAAATTAAATGAGATTGAGTATATGATCTTGTAAAATGTAAATGCCACGAACACAGAGTCTTTACGTATCCCAAATACCTAGAACTACAGTAGGAAGTGCTAAAAAACAGTCACTGAGTGGATGGTCACTGCATAAAAGCCTTTACCCTCAGCCAACATTTCCTGTATCTCAGTAGACTGCCCACTGGGCACCACCAACCTCACCTGGACAATCTCCTGAAGCCTTAATACCACCCTGCAGTGTAGCCGTTCCTGTTCCCAACCATTTGGGGCAGGTGAGAAAGACGCAGATGAGCTACATGTCTTGCCCAAGATCTCCTGATTAGCAAACATGAAAGCTAAATTTTCACCCCAGGGTCCCTCTAGTCAAGATGGTGGGGAGACAAAAAGGAATTACATATCTTTTTTTTTTTTTCCTTAAGAACATGTTGATAAGTTTACTGTTGATAGGTTAAGTGGTGCATGGAAATAACACCGCGAGACCTGCCGGGTGAAGCGTTATAAAAGAAAAACAGAATGTACACAGGGAGGTGAGCGTGACTCTCTATGGGTGTGTGGAGGCTGGTGTTTCTCACCCTGGCTGTGTTTTAGAATCACAGGGACTTGATACTCAGTTTTAAAAATGACTCCAGCGATCCTACCACATGCAGCCAAGGTCATGGGTCACTAATGCATGCATAGCTCTTAAAGAAGGGCTTTGTGTTAAGCTTTCCAGGATGAGTGGCATGATGGTCTCAGAAGGCTTGATCAAGGCTCTGTAGCTCAGTAATGTTGAAGTGCATCAGAATCCAGACACCCTGGGTTTAGATCTTAGGGAATATTTGTGAGAGAAAGACACGGCCACTACCTCAGCCAGCACGAACGATGCCCAGGAAGCTAGCTCCCTTCCAGCAGAGGACGTCGAGGAGGATAAATTTCACCTCTGGAACAGTTTTGACCTAGCGCAGTAAATTCCCTCGTGAAGCGCACACATTACCAGTAGGACTGAGAAATGGAGAGTGGGATCTCTTTACCTCCATCTCTCCACACATGGCTCATCATCAGCTTCCGACGTGAAACCACGAGGCTTTGCTCAGTCCATAGCTACGATCCCAAATGTGAGGTGCTAAGCTGCAGCCGCTGAGGCGTCCCCTGGTATGAGGGATGGAGCCAGCTAGTGCGACGGCTGAAAAATCTCCCAGTCGCGCAGTCGTAAAACCAAAAGGCAGAGAAGCAGCGGGCCATCTGCTGCGCGCTGGCTACAGATTCATCTCTGCTTAGAAGGAAGAAAGCCTCCCTCCTCTTCTGCTGAAAAACAACAACAACCAACAAATCTTTCTTGTTCAATTTTTGAAGGAACTGCTTCCTCTAGGTAGGACGCATCAGAAACATATTTGTATGTCTAAAATTAGGAAAGAGTGAGAAATCCACAAGGTGCCTTCTCTTTGGCTCCAACTTCCTTTGAACGTCTGGTGTTAGGGAGAGTCTACATTACTTTTTATAGACGGGTGAAGATAGCACCCAATCCTCTACGATTCCCACATTTTTAACAAATGATCGTTTCAACTATTGTGGCTGCTGGTATCTTTTAGCCCCATCTTACCCTGGAGGAGATATTCATTATCAAAATTCTGGAATTTTCATTGGTATAATGTAAATGGAATCTCAATTGGTATTAAGATGAGAGTTTTCAAAGGAAGCTCTGATGGGCCTCCAGGACTTCACAGAGGCAGAGAGACCCTGGGGCACAGCCTGGGGACACTCTTCTGTCTCGGTGGCCCCCTCCAAAATAAAGAGAGCATCTTTATTTTTGTCTGTTTACCTGGTGTGGTACTATGTGAGAAAACTGTATTTGAGAAAACTGAATTGCTAAAACATACTAATTGGGGTAAAATTAGATCATGAACCTTGTGTATACTATGACCTTGTTTTTAATATATATATTTTATATATATTATTTACAATGCACTGGAGGAAGGTACTAAAAATATTTGCAGCAACTTATTACTTTTGTTCATTCTTGGAGTGGGGGATGTTGGGGGTTGAACGCAGGGCTTTGTGTATATTAGGCAAGTGTTCTACCACTGAATTATTACACCAGCCCTTTCTAATTTTTAAATTTTGAGATTAGGATCTTGCTAAATTGCTGAGGCTGGCCTCAAACTGGAGATCCTCCTATATTAGCCTCCTGAGTAGCTGAGATTAAAGGCATGTGCCACCAAGTCAGCCCAGTTTATCTTTTAATGATTTCATTAGTAATGATGCATATTTTTGTTTTGCTTATTTGTAATTTCTAAGCACTATGTCATGAATTTGTGGGAGAAGAAATCACGAGTGTATATAAAAAAAAAATCATGTTTTTAACCAATCTGGACTTTTTGAGGACTCTCAATGTAAAGGTGTGAAGCAGTCTGCATGTATAGAGGTGCTCTGATGGAGATGTGTGGGTTGAAGGTCCAGCCTTGCTTCTGGGTGGAAGTGTTAGGTAGGTTAGCCATGAACAGGTGGGGAGAGGGAAAGGACAGTGAGAGACAGAGCTTAGGCCTATGCACCAAGAAGCATCCAGGAGCTGTAAAACTGATACTGTGGGGAACCTCATCTGAACAGGCAAGCATTGGGAAATGAGATCCAGAATGCCTGACCTTCCCCAGGCTACAGAGAGCTATGATCCCTTGAGGGAATTGTTTTACTCAGCTTTTTTCACTGCTGTGACTAAAAGAACCAACAAGAACAATTGTAGAGGAGGAAAAGTTTATTTGGGGGCTCGAGGTTATGGAGGTCTTAGTCCATAGAAGGTCAGCTCCATTCCTTGGGGCTTAAGGTGAGGCTGAACATCATGGTGGAAGAGTGTGGCAGAGGGAAGCAGCTCACATGGCAATCAGAAAGCAGAGAGAGACTCCACTCTCCAGATACAAATATATACCTCAAAGCCACGCCCCCAATGCCCACCTCCTCCAGCCACACCCACCTGCCTCCAGTTACCACTCAGTTAATCCCACCAGGGATTCATTCACTGATTGGGTTAAGGCTCTCAAACCCAATCATTTCTCCTCTGAACCTTGCATTGTCTCACACATGAGCTTTTGGGGGATAGTTCACATCCAAACCATAATAGGAATTATTACTTAAAACCCTGGGACCCTAACTAAAATAGATAAGTACCAGCTACAGCTAATTATAACTCCTCAAGGGGCACTGTGGTTTTCAGATAAGGGCCATCACTATCTCTTGCAACCAATTATGTTCCAACCACCCTGTCAACCAAATATCCAGGCCCCCACAGAGCAAGTTGCTAAGGGCTATCCCAAGGGTAATAAACTAATTGAGGGGGGACAGGGAAATCAAGGAAAGAGCAAAGGACTTGAAAACTTAGAAACTCCAGCCCTGTGAGCACACACCATCCTCTCTTCAAGGAGGTCTGTGCAGTCCCTCTCCTGATGCAACCCTCTCCTCTCACTCTTTTGATTAAACTTCTGCTTACTACTCTGTGTTTTGCTTGAATTCTTGCTGGTGAAGTTATAAGGACTGGCACCCAAAGACCCAGCAGGCACCCAGCTCCGTAACAGAAGCCCCTGCTTTGAGGCATCTCAGAGCTTACACATCCATTCATGAGACAAGGGAGTAGCTTTCCAATGGCCCCACTCACCATTCCAAGAATGATCATTTGCCATTGTCAACCGGACAGTGACGATGGAATGCGAAGCAGCTCAGACTTAAAGGATGGTCTAGCATGCTGGAACAGATGCTTCCCAAAGGGGATGTCACATACTGGTTATGGAGTCAGGGCTAGATCTGTGGTCTCCTGAGTTCCTTGAATCAATTGGTGGCTGGTTTCTCTTCAATGGCAAACTGAGGCAAGGGCAGAGTGGTTGAGTTCACTAACTTTGGGGTCAGACATCTGGCAGAGCCTGGGATCTACCCCTTGCAAGGATGTACCCTTGCAACCAAGGGCAAGTCACCTACCCTCTCCAATCCCCACCTCCCTCACATGGAACATTGGGTACGATATTACTCTTTGGAGTTAGATCAGTAATCTCACGCACATCAGGTCACATGGGACAGAACCCTGTCTGAGTTCACAAGTATTCACTAGTCATTAATATAATTATCCAATTTTCTTTGTACCACCCATCTATCAGATTTCCCTGGAAGCATCAAAGTTGTATTTAATTTTTTTTTCAGGTAGCAGGGAATGAACCCAGGGGCACTTAACCGCTGAGCCACATCCCTAGCTCTTTTTTATACTTTATTTAGAGACAGAATCTCACTAAATTGTTTAGGGCCTTGCTAAGTTGCTGAGGCTGGCTTTGAACTCATGATCCTCCTGCTTCAGCCTCCTGAGGCCCTGGGATTACAGGCATGTGTCACTCAGTTGTATCTAATTTTTAAGCCCAGTCAAGTAATAGAAAATGATTTGATGGTGCAGAGAAGGGGCTTCCTTAGCATTAGAGGAAACTCAGGTGACAGACTGTGATGTTCTCCCAGTTGTAATTCTCCTAGACAAATACGAAACAGTGAGTAGCATCATAATCCTGTCATCAGAGTTCAAATACAGAATTTTACATCCTTTTTCATTTGCTTGGAGAATCATAGTTCATTGTTGGAATATAAAGTATGATGAAACAGAATTCTACATAATTAATTTGAAAGTTCTCTAAATTTTGGCAAAATATCCATTGATTTCTTGAAGAAACATGGTTTCAGTGATGCCTTCTGAATTGGAAAAATGTAAATTAAGGGACTTATAGAAGTTTTGTGCAAATAAGGGAAGATCAGATAGTAAAGTTACCTTTCACTACTAACTACTATCTTGAAATAAAACAGAACTGATTTGCAGGCTAACTACTTAGGGTAAATTAAGAAAATGAAGAAATGGTAGGGAGATTGGTATGTCAAACCCATAAAATTTCATGTAAAACAGCATATTGCAGTTGATTAAGGGAAAAAAAAACCCTGTTTTCATCCAGGTGTTCCTATAATCTTCAACTTTAATTCTCTCTCTGAGCCTGGTGATGCATGCCTGTGATCCCAGTGGTTTGGGAGGCTGAGGCAGGAGGATTGCAAGTTCAAGGCCAGCTTCAACAACTTAGCGAGGCTCTGTCTCAAAGTAAAAAAAATAAAAGGGCTAAGGATGTGGCTCAGCGGTTAAGTGCCTCTGGGTTGTATCCCCAGTACCCTGCCAAATTCAGTTCTCTTCAGTCACATCTGTAAAATGACAACCCAACCCATTTTCTTTATTGTTCATTATTGAGTCTGTGCTTGGCTCTTCATGAGAAAACATGGGACCGTGTAAATTAAACATCGGTTCTTTGGAGTCAGTGTGTACACCTCCTATCCATGAATTATGCAGGCCAGTTTGGCTGTCTGATTATGGGAACAAGCAGCTGTGAGTGCCCCACAAAGGGGCCATGGCGAGTCTCAGGAAAGAGCAAAACCCGCCGTGCCGTGTGGACAACAGGAAGCATCAGCCCACGTGTTTGCCCTGATGTTTATAGAGATCCACCCACAACACTTCATGGAAACACAGCTTCCCAGCCCAAACCTACACCTGACCATGCTCAACAGATGAAAAAAAATGTCAAGAGAAAGCAAAACCTGGTACCCTATCCACTCAACTATTTTAGAACACCATTGTATATAACCAGACTCATTAGGTGACTCCATCAAAAGCTAACAGTAACTTTCTTCTTCTCCTACCCCACTGATTCACAACTGTATCTGCGAGGCACCCTGCCCAGGTGAGATCTGCTGATTGAATGAGTTCATCACTGTGCATGGGTCCAGCATCTCCAGGTGAATCCAGTTGCTTCATCTTGCACGTGTATTTGGATCACCTGGGGAGATCTTAACTCCTATGGATGCCTGGGCTTCTGGATCTTTGACCAGTTCCGGGTGGATCCCATGTGCAATTTAGGGTGAAAATCACTGGTATAAGCTGGTATGATGGCACACACCTGTAATCCCTGCAGCTCTGGAGGCTGAGGCAGGAGGACCACAAATTCAAAGCCAGCCTCAGCAACTTTGCAAGTCCCTAAGCAACTCAGCGAGACCCTGTCTCTAAATAAAATATAAAAAAAGGCTAGGGAGGTGGCTCAGTGGTTCAGCACCTCTTGGGTCAATCACCAGCACACAAAAAAATCACTGATATAAACACATGGGTTTCAAGGATAGACCAGGTATTTCTTGTATTCTCTAGGAACTTACTAAATTATCAAACTAATTCAGACCTAAACAAACAGACAAACAAACAAATAAATAAATAAATAAACAAACAAATAAATAAATAAAATCCCTAAGAACTAAGATAAAAAATTGCTGGAGCTATTTCTTCCTCCTTTTCCTTCCTCCACCCTTCTTCCTATCCCATTATGTAACAAAACCAAGTCAACAAAAACAGTATTCCTGAACAAGTGCAAGATGGTGGGGGACCCAGGTGATAAAAGAAGACAGAGTGGGGTGTGTTGTGCACGCCTGTAATCCCAGCAATTTGAGACACTGAGGTAGGAGGATTGCAAGTTCAAGGTCAGCCTCAGCAACTTACTGAGGCCACAAACAACTTAGCAACTTAGCTAGACCCTGTCTCAAAAATAAAACAACAAAAGAAGGGCTGGAGATATAGTTCAGTGGTTAAGCACCTCTGGGTTCAATCCCCTGGGGAGGCGTGGGGGAAAAGAAGACAGGAGAGAGTTAATCACCCAATTCAAAAGGATACCAGTTGGAGTCCCCCTGGCCAGTCAGGAGGTAAGTTAAGGGCCAAGTTCCTTTCAGGAGGTGATAGGTGACCAGAATTTTCAAGGTTGGGTTTGAGTTAGCCCATATGTGTGTGTATGTCTACATATGTGTGTATATTTAATATCCAGGGTGATCCAGTCACAGGGAACTGCACATGCAAAATCATAATGGAAAGAACTATGGCGCCAATGATTTACCAAGCACTATAACAGCCCTATGAAGACAGTCCAAAAAAAAAAAAAAAAAAAGTGCAGCCAGTTTCTCCCAGTTAGGTTGACAGAGCTCCATGAGCAGGTCTTAATCCCACTGTTGGGGGGACTGTAAATTGGTACAGCCACCATGGAGATCAGAATGGAGGTTCTTCAAAATACTGGGCCTGGAACCATCATAGGACCTAGCAACCCCTCCCCCCCCCCCCCCGCGTATTTATCCTAAAGAATTAGTCATCCTACTACAGTGATACAGCAATCTCAAGTTTACAGCAGCACAATTCACAGAAACCAAGCTATGGAACCAGCCCAGGTGCCCACCAACAGATGAATGGATTAAGAAAATGTGGTGTATATACACGCTGGAGTCTGACTCAGCCATAAAGAATAACATGATGGCATTTGCTGGTAAATGGATGGAACTGGAGACCATCATGCTAAGTGAAATGAGTCAGATTCAGAAAATCAAGGGTCAGATGTTTTCTATCCTATGCAGAAACTAGAGCAAAATAAGGGAGGGAAAAAAAAGACAGAGGGTTTGAATATTATAATGACTAAGGGAAGATCAGTGGAGCAGAAGGAGATTGCACACCAAAGTCCAAGGCCAGTCACATACTGATCTCTCAATAAATGTAGAATTCCCTTCCTCGGAGGAGATTAAAAATGGTTAACTATGCCTTAGTGAATCAGTTTCCAGAGCACGTGTGCTAAAGTGGACTTGGGATGGGCGCCACATGAACGCACCAGTTTTTTTGAAACGTGTCATTCTCTGGTGCAGGTGAAAGAAGAGTCCACATACTCTCTAGGTGGGTCTCCAGGACCAGCTCCGAACGCTCTGAATCTGCGCATGCAGAGGAAGGCGGCTGTGCATGCGGGGTGGAAATCATCCTGGAGGCTGCATCCACCCCTGGGTACCTCAGGGCTCATGGAGAAACGGATCAGGAAATGACAAGGCCCGCAGATGTCTCAGGAGTGTGTGGATTTCCTCGTCTGACAGAGGCAGGCAACACAATTTAAAATAATGGAGAGATGACGCTTAGTTTGTAGAAGATAAATTAAGAAGTCTAAGGCAGAAGGGACTGAGTATAAACCAGGTGACACTTTGAAGGTCAAAGCTTTGAGAGTCTGGAGGGGAAGGCAGCTCCAGTTCTGGGGCCATTTACCTGGGCTTTTTGGTTAAGGGATCCCTCTATGGACATTAAGGAATCCATACAGCCCCTGTGCAAAGTCTGTGGATATGTGTATTTTTAAGCGGAAAGTGTACATTCTTGAGATGGTCAAAAGGGTTAAGAGCAGCCTTCAGATTCAGAGCCTGGCTTCACTACTTCCTGTGATTGTTAGGAAAGTTGCATAACCTTTTGGGGAAGAATAATAAAGCTTATCTCCCACCACAGTTATAATAGCTAGAAAAGCACCTGGGACATAGCGTTCATTGATAATTATCATCGTGGATCTAGAAGGAATGGCACTGGTCCCTAGATTTCTGGGACCTGGACTAACCTAGTCCTAAAATTAAAAAGGTAAATCACTTGAGGGATCCGTGCATTAGATATTCAATATATGAAAGAGGATGCCTCCCTGCTCAAGTATCTGTGATCACATTTTCCGCTCTGGACCCTGTAATTATAAATGTGAATAAGAGAATACCCCTTCCCTGAAGAACCCCAGCATCTGGGGTGGGCAGATAAGTGGCAAAATAAACATAAACAGATAATTACAATTAACTGTCAAGTCCAACAACAAATATATTCAGAGGATTAGGGGGACACAGATGACCAATGTTAATTCAACTGTGGGAAGACATGACCTTCCAGATTTGTCCAGAAAAGCTTTGTTTAAAGAAATAGCATTGCAGAGGGAGGGAATAGTCTGAGCCTTTCAAGCAGAAAATAGATGCAAAGACCCAGAGACCAGAAGCTCTGCTCCAGATGGGAAGAGCCATGTGGGTTCAGGTTGTAGAAGTCCATAGAACAACAGTGAGGTGCAGCTAGACCACTAAAGGCCTGAATGCTTTTTTGAGGAGCAAAGACTTCCCCACAGGGTTTATATAGAGGGATATATCTGGCATTGAGTAAAGAAAGGGTTGGAGGAGGCCAAGACTAAGGTGAAAGAGATTAGAGAGGTCTTAGAAGTTGATACAGAGAAGGAGGAATGGCAAGAAGGCCAAAGCATGCACTGAGACAGATGCGGGGAGCATTTAGCAGATAAGCATGGGATGACTAGCTGATGGATTACAGGTGGGATAAGAGGTAAACATGTTCAGTTGGGCACAGTGGAGCACGCCTGGAATCCCAGCGGCTCAGGAGGCTGAGGCAGGAGGATTCCAAGTTCAAAGCCACTCTCAGCAACTTAGCGAGGCCCTAAGCAACTTAGCAAGACCTTGTCTCAAAATAAAATATAAAAAAGAGCTGGGGATGTGGCTCGGTGGTTAAGCACCCCTGGTACAAAAAAAAAAAAAAAAAAAGAAAGAAAGAAAGAAAAGAAAAGCTGTATACATGTTCAAGTACCATGGCTGAGATTTCTAGCTGGAGTGACTAGGCACTTGATGATCCCATCCTTTGGAATTAGGAGTGGTTGGAGGAGCTGAAGTGTGTTTTTAGAGGGACAGACAAGGGAGGATGAACTCAGCAAAGGATGTACTGAGTTGGATTAAATTGAGTAGGACCTATTGAGTGAATCCAGAATAGGCTTCTAATAAAGATTAAATTAGATAATGCACGTGGACAGCTTCAGAAGCTACAAAAAAACCTAATTATCCTCGTTATTATTGCCATTAGCTTACAGTGTGAGCCTCAGAGTTCTTATTTAACCTCTTACAGCCTTGAATTTTCCATCCACTTCCATGGGGATAATCACCACTCCTTATCTCTATTTCATACGGATGTTTGGGCGGAAAATGAAATTGTCTAAGAAGTATCCAGTTCTTTGTAGGAAAAATACAGAAATCCAATGTAATATTATTAAATGCCATTAAATTCAGAGATGAGACCATTTACAACAATCATTTCCTCAATATTTAATAATGAGAAGGCAATTATAGCTCTGAAATGCATAGTTTAATATGAAAGCCATATCACCATGATATTTTAAATCATATCAATGATATGATTAAATGCTAACTCTCCTTTGTCTCTTTTTGAGGACTCTTTCCCAGAAGGCAAAAATACTGCTTATGTTTTTGTAAATGTACATATAGAAAAGTGTTTTGTGTGTGTGTGTGGTGTGTGCGAGTGTGTGTCTATCTGTCTGGAAGAGTATATACCCTCATGTGTACAGAGAGGAAATAACCTAGTAATAAGACTGAGTCCCTGGACTTACTGGTAAACCAAAGCTAGGGCAGTGATGCTTTTTATAAAGAATTTTCACAGTTTAATATAAAACTTGATATCCTAACCAGAAGAACTGGATCATAGGAAATAATAAAAAGTTCAAATTAAGGCTGGGCACAGTGGAGCATGCCCATAATCCCAGCAGTTCAGGAGGCTGAGGCAAGAGGATGGAAAGTTCAAAGCCAACCTCAGCAATTTAGCGAGGCCCTAAGCAACTCAGGGAGACCCTGTCTCTAAATAAAATATTAAAAAGGGCTGGGGATGTGGCTCAGTGATTAAGCACCCTTGGGTTCAATCCTTGATACCCCCATCCCCCCAAAAAAGTTCAGATTAAGGACTGGCAATTTTCTCAGGTATTTGGAGAAACCCATTTGAATTCTGCAGGTTTGCATATGTATTTTTCTGGATTACTACTGATCCTTTGTGATCTATTGACCAAGAGAGGAAATTGCAATAGAATTGGTTATTTAAAATCTGGTTTTACTTGCAAGCACAAGGCCCTGGGTTCAATCGCCAGTACCACAAAAAAAAAAAAAAAAAAAAAAATCTGGTTTAATAGTTCCAATATCTTGGTACCTCCAAGAACCAGAGAGTCTTTGCTCATTCATTCACCTAAAAATCCACTCCCTTTAGAGCAAATGGGAGCTCATTTAGTCCATTCCCCATCTCCAGGCAGTAAAGGAGATTTGTAAATTTATCCCTGTAACATATTCTCTTCTCTAATAGTCCTTATTGCCAGCAAATATCTCCTCTGAGTCTCATCTAAATCCATTGTTAGGCACCAACCAGCACGAGACATGTTGAGAGGAAAAACTTATCCACTAGTAAGTAAGAGAAGAGAAATCTTTTCATCCAAAACAAATAAAAGGCAGCCCACTGGCCCGAATTCTCCTTGTGTATCCCTCCCAGTGACATGCGTGGAAGACATACGGCCCATTCCCACGCCATGCGGGGATGCCTCGTGACTGTCTTCTCTCAGAAGAAGAAATCTTTAGCTCTAGGCTACTCTTTTTTTTTGACACAGGGATCTACAAGATACAGAATCAAAAGGAAATAAGATGGAAAATCCTATGGTCACCAGGCATTCCCTTCTAATAATGGGACTTCCCTAAACAGGCAATTAGAAACTAAGCCTGCCAACTATAATTTTCTTTTCCAAATGTGTCAACATATGATTTCCCTCTCCCTGTGGTTCTCTCCCCTTACAAATGGGAGTGGAGAAAAAAATGATTCATTTCCTTTAAGTGAAGGCCATGGTTCATGTATTGAAAATGTCGCCATGACAGTTCTCCTATTCTTGGACTTCAGCCATGAGTTAGATTTATACAACATATATCCTCAGATGGAACCCAAGTGAGAAAAAATTATTTAAACCACAACTAAGAGGCATGTTCTCCTATTTGAAATGAGCTACCATATTTGGAATAGTTTATACATAAGAAAATCTATGTGGACCTTATTCATCATGGATCAAAAAGGTCTAGTGTTCTCACGTATATCTGGAAATAAAAGAACTTATACTAATATAATAATCACCAGCATCAAAACATTATTCTAGCCAGGCATGGTGGTGCACACCTGTAATCCCAGCAGTTCCAGAGGCTGAGGCAGGAGAATTGGAAGTTCAAAACCAGTCTCAGCAATGTAGGGAGACCCTAAACAACTCAGTGAGACCCTGTCCCTAAATCAAATACAAAATAGGGCTGAGGATGTGGCTCAGTGATCCAGTGCCTCTGAGCTCAATTCCTGGTACCCTCCCTCCGCAAAAAGACATTATTCTAAGAGCATTACACATATCATCTTGCTTAAGCTTCACAAGAACCCAGTGAGGTAGATACATTCCTGTTTTACAGATGAGGAAACTGAAGTCCAGGGAGGTTAAGTAATTTGCCCAAAGTCCCACAGCTGGTAAATGGTAGGAATGGGACTGGAATCCAGAGAAGCAGGTTCCAGTGTCTGGACTTGGAACCATTACTGAATGAGAATTTTCTTCTGTAAATCCATCTACTGTATAGCCAATCAAGATAATTTTGTTTTTCATTTCACATCAACTATATATTTTACTTTCCACATGATCATATCAATTATCCATTGACTCATTAACAATAAGAATTATAAGTGTTTTCTTACTGTGTGTCAGTGATGTGCCTAGCACTATTAGAGCCATAAGTGCTTGGATTATTTCACTTAGTTAAATCCTCAAAAAATTCTACAAGGCAGCAATTTGCCTCATTTTGGGAGATAAGAAAAATTGAGGCTCAGAGGTTTAAGTGTCTTTGCCAAGATCAAACACAAGGAGCCAGGATCTGGTCTTCACGCGCATGCCCTCTGCCTGGGAGACACTGACTTAATCTCACTCTATAGACATAGTCTTTGCTTCGAATTATGATAATTCAAAAGTTTTATACTCTCCTTCATCATCATACCTATGCAAACATATCTGTGCTCTTTAACCAAGGCTCATTTTGAAGGTTCTTAGAATTAAACCCAAGAAGCCTGGTGGGGAGTTGGGTTACTTCCTAACCACTGGGATACCTGGCATTTTGTAAAGAAGATGACAAATGTGTTTAAAATAAAAATGTCAATTCATCACTAAGTTTAGAGACACTATCAGGCTCTGGCATAATGAAATTTTTGCTTATATTGTTCTGTTGGATAAACTAATTTCCAATTTTTTCCTGAACTGAAAAAAAAAAAAAATTAACAGTTAATTCTATCAAGAATGATCTTTCCCAGGAGACAAATGATGCTGTTTTAAATTAAAGTGAATTAATCATCCAAGCATTAGAGGCAAATACTCAACCATTTTGATGATTGTTAATCAGTATTAAACAGAAAATGATACCTCACGCTATTTCCTTATTATTTGTTTTGACTAAGACACACATTATTAGCAAAGTAACTGAATAACGAAGACTCATGGACATGAAAAAGGATTATCTATATTAAAGGCAGATTTCTATATTAAAGGCAGTATCTTATGTTTGTATTTTTAACAGAAATAAAATTGAATTATAATATACTCAAATAATAGAGATAAAAACAAGACAGCACCTGGTGGTGTGTGTGTGTGTGTATGTGTGTGCATGAAACCAAAGTTGCAGCAAAGAAGTACAGAGATGGATTAAACTGTCTCAGCCCCAAAACATTTCCATTTTTTTTCCTCCATGATTTTCATAACAAAACTTCTGTCTCATGGTCCAAAGTTGTGGGGATGTAGGAAGAAGCCACTGAGACATATGTTCCCCTAGGCTGCAGAATGATACAATCCTGTGGGACACCCAGGATTAATTCATGCTTGGGCAGCACACTCTCAAGTGACCAGACCTGCCGACGGCCATTGTCTCAGGAGAGTCTCACCCATCCTCCTGTCTCTCTCCCCTTGCAAGGTTGTGTAACCTCTGGCTGGACTGCCCTCACAGGCTATCATGTTTCAAGCCTGTTTGTTCACTGGCTCCCCTCGTGTATATAAAAGGGCTGTACTTCCCCAATAAAGTTGAGACTGCATCTTAGAATCTGTTCTCCCGGAGTTGTGTGTGTTCCATTGCCTTACCCCCTCCAAGGGAGAAACTCATGAGGCCAACGACACAGAGTAACTGCTCAAGCTCCAGCCATCAGGTCTTTCTATCCAGCAGGAAAGAGAAAATAAGGAGAAAGGAAGAGGTTACCTCCTTAAATAACACTTCCTAGAAGTCACTGACTTTATCCCATTGACCAGAACTTAGTCTTGGTATAACATCTAAATACAAGAGAAGGGCTGGAAAAAAAATCATCTTTGTTTTGTTTCTAGCTTTAAAAAAAAAATCAGGTTCTATTATTAGGAAGAAGAGGAAAATGGATTGTTAGAAGACAATGAAAAGCCTCACTAGAACTTAAGAATGTAAAAAGATCAATACTCTTTTCCTCTAAAATAAGACACTATTCCAGGCTTTACAGATATCCTCTGTCAAAATCTAAACTGTACAAAAATCTAAAGTCTTAATTAAAATTGCATAATCCAGAGCTAAAGATACTGTGTCTAGGGATAAATATTATTGTTTTGCTCCTCCCAAGGACATTTCATTGAGCCTGTGTCACCATTGTCAGGAAAGGAAAGGAAAATGGCACAGAGCTAAATCATGAAATTCAGTTATTACCACTTCTGATGAACTTAACAAGCATGAATGTCATCCATGAGCACAAACTTGGGTTCACTGGATCGGAAACACTGGGTTGACAACAGAAACCTTGAACTTGAACTAAACTGTAAAGAGAGGGAAAACAGTAAAACTACCTGATTGAAAATAAGAATTCAGGCTACAGAGTGCAAATAGGAAAATCCAATTGAAGTTGGTAACACACACTTTTGGACATAACTGCCTGTTCCTATGAGTTCGTTCAAAAAATTTTTTTCAGGTTCAATCCATGTGTAGATTCTCCTGTTCTTTCTCCCTTTCTTTTTTCTTACTGTGTTCTACTGAGAAGTATCCCCACCCCTGATGAATGCCTTCCAAAGCCAAAAATAAGGAGCATCCATTTTGGGAGAGGGACAATAATTAATCAAAGTATGAAACCAAATTAAGGAAGTCATTAAATTCTTAGCTAACGTGACTTCTGAACTATTCAAAAACTATAGCTAGAGACTTCAACATCTCAATGGGGTAGATTATTCCACATCCTAATGACATACGATTCTCAGTAGACAAACTACAAAGGGTGGAGTCTACTCTCTAATTTTGTGATTTGGCAAAATGATAGTACCAAGTTCAGATGAGCTTGTGGTCCAACCCTGGCCATGCTAATCAGGATTCTTGGGTTCAAGTGAGAGAAACTTTTCTTTTTTGGTACCAGGAATTGAACTCAGGGGTACTCAATCACTGAGCCCTCAGCTCTATTTTGTATTTTATTTAGAGAGAGGGTCTTACTGAGATGCTTAGCACCTTGCTTTTGCTGAGGCTGGCTTTGAAATCCCCATCCTCCTGCCTCAGCCTCCTGAGCCACTAGGATTACAGGCATGTGCCAAGAAACTTATTCTGTCTAACTTAATTAAAAGAAAAAAAAAGGATCTTACTGGAAAGATATTGAGAAAGCCACCGGATTTTCAGGAAGGCAGAAAGGTTTGGAAAATAGGCAGAAACCAAAGCTGGGTTTTGAGAAAAAGATCCTTCTTGTACTCAGGAACATTCATGAGCACACTCCATCCCAGGTGGGACTCTCAACTCTGCTACCTTGAACCTCATTGGACACTGGATAGTGTCCCCATAGGTGGAATAAATTCTAAATGGTCCTTTCACTTCACTTCAACTGTTCTATGCTCTTCATCTCAGGAGAAAATGTTCATCAGATGGGCCAATCTTGGGTCAGACTTTGAGGCTCACAGAGCTGAGAGAACAAGTACGGGACCATTTGGTGTCATTCTCTGTGAGAGAAGTACATATCCCAAGACTCGCACCAACTTCCCCCAAGTAGAAGGGTCCAGATGCGGAGAAGCCAAAAATGTGGCCGTTTGCATTGAATTTGCAATTTACCAGATGTTGTGACCGTGAGCAAGTTGTTTGAACTCTGTTTCAATTCCATTATCTCTAAAAATGAGGTAATGAAAACAGATCTTAGGGAGCTAACCGAGGAAGAAATGAGATTATACAAGTAAATATAAGTTATGAGGTCCAGTGCAAACATTCCCATATAGTGACCTAAACTGCTGTTGTAAGGAGTCATAGGAAATGTGCTTAGTTCTGTTGACATGAATGTGATGATGATTGGCAGCACTGTTACTACTATCATAATTATCAAGAGTGGACTTTGAGAATTTGGATTAAATTTCCAACTCCATTTAAACCCTATTGCCCTGAAGTATTTGTCATGTGATTAGTTGATGGGTCCTTTGAATTTCTTTTAATCTATCCATTTCTTTTCCTCTTCCCCTCCCTCTTTTCTATTCCTTCTTGTGGTGGTATTTTTTTTTTTTATATTGCTGAAGAGCCTGGTTTTATTTTAAAGTTCATAGCAGGGCATGATGGCACACTATAATCCCAGCCAGTGGGGAGGTGGAGGCAGGAGGATCCCAAGTTTGAGGTCAGCCTCAGCAAATTAATGAGGCCCTGAGCAACTCAGCAAGACCCTGTCTCAAAATAAAATATAAAAAGGGCTGGGGATGAGGCTCAATGGTTATGTGCTCCTGAGTTCAATTCCTGGTATGAGAGAGAGATATTGATTGATTCTGATTGCTCAAACTTTCCTGACTTTATCTTCATGTGGTACTTGGGAGGCTCTGCTCTCCATGTGCTTCCTGTTCTCAGATTGATCAGATGAATGGCTAGAGACAGGTTCAAGTTTCTAGCAGGACTACCATGAGCTGCACTTGCTGCCTAAACCCATCAATGAATTCATTAGGAGTTGCAAAAGGGTGATGGTCTGACTCTGTCATTCCTTCTTCTTCTTAATTTTTTTTTTTTTTTTTTTGGTACTTGGGATTGAACCCAGGGGTACTTAACCACTAAGCCACATCCTCAGCCTTTTTATTTTGTTTGTTTGTTTATTTTTGCCTAGGGCCTCACTAAGTTGCTGAGGCTGGCTTTGAACTTGCAATCCTCCTGCCTCAGCCTCCCCAGCTGCTGGGATTACAGGCGTGCACCACCGCACCCAACTCTGTCCTTCCTTCTTCTTGATGTATTACTTCATGTGTTCTTAAAGGAGAAACTCCCTGCTTCTGGTTGGCCTGAAGTCCTGTTCTGAGGAAAGAGAATGAATACTTGGGTTCTTCCCTGGATTCATTGTTTTTTCAAGATATATAGGTTTTTCTAGCATCTTCCAAAGAAAACAATGAGATGAGTCTTCTCCTCTTACTATTATTATCAACATGTAGACATGAATAAATGTCATGGGTTTCGAGCCATTTCCACTATTTCTTTCTTAATACTCACACTGTCCCCTCCTGAGCCAGTCAGAGCCTAGTCTAGTAGGCTCTTGAGTCCTTTTGATGTGATTCTAGTAGCTCCAACTACTTTGTTGATACCGTCTTTGCTTTTTGATACAACAAAATGTTCCTGTCTCACCACTTAGAGTTACAAAATCCCATCAGCATTTCCTTTGAGACCACGTTTGCGTCTCTCTCTTGTTTCTTTTTCCTTGGCTGGGAGTCAAGTTCAGGTCCTGATGGCCCCATCAGGAGACGGTTAACATTTCTTCCTTCATTGACCCTTTTCTCATGTTTTCTCTTAACCTCACCACAGAGGCTTATCAAAAAAAAAAAAAAAATCACATAAGCACAGCTTTCCTTTACTGAAAAAACAGTACTAACTCTTTTCTTCTTGTATACAAAATAAATATAAGCTCACTGATGTGATTTTTGAAATTTGAAATACCGGATCCATCTGGCCCCCATTAACTTTGAATTTTCTGAAGCATATCCCAGGCTCCAATCAAAATACCTCACTCTAAATCTTTACAAATGTCCTACATTTCTCTGCCTCCATGACTTTGCTGAATGAAGCTCATCCCCTATTTTCACTTTTGGCAATTCTGGGAATATTCTACGGCTAGGATCAGAAGCAGGCTCCTTCCAGATGTTCCCACAAGCCACAAACCACCTCCCTTTGCTCTTTCCTTCTGGAACTTTCCACTCAGGACTTCAGATCGGAGTCACCTACTCACATGTCCACCTAACACTGAGTGAATAGCTACAAACTCAGATCAGAGACCGATTACTGAATATTTCCAGTATTTGATTATTCTTTTGTTTAAAAAATAATGTTAAAGGTATTGGTCTGATAACATCTTCTGGAACCCATTTCCCAGACCACTTGTGATATCTAAGACAAATGCAATTCCTAGAATACCTACCTCCGTAAAGGTTCAAATGCTTCATCTTGCACTTGACATGTTACTTTTGTGAACTGAACTTCCAAATGAACTGCAGGTCAAACAGAGGAATGCAATCCCTGTGATCACTCCCCCTTCTTTCCTCTCTTACTGAAGGTGGAATGAAGAAAGGAAGGAAAGGAAGGAAGGAAGGGAAGGAGGGAAGGAAGGAAAGGAAGGAAGGAAGGAGGAAAGAAAGAAAGAAAGAAAGAAAGAAAGAAAGAAAGAAAGAAAGAAAGAAGAAAGAAAAGAAAAGAAAGAAAGAAAGAAAGAAAGAAAGAGAAAGAAAGAAAGAAAGAAAGAAAGAAAGAAAGAAAGAAAGAAAGAAAGAAAGAAAGAAAGAAAGAAAGAAAGAACCTACTGGAAATAAAATATAATTCTATCAGGTCAAGTCAGAACAGAGTCCATCACACTCAATCACCTCATTTTCAGTATTTACGGCTGATGGTTAAGAATACAGCGATAAATTGTGACAAAGCCTCTAAAATAGATGCAAGAAAATAAGTTGGAAGAAAGATTGGCTCCTCTGCTCCCGGTGTCATCTGATGCTCAACCTACTGCTGTGCTGTTGGCACACGCGGAGCATCGCAAGGCTATTTAAAAAAGGAATCTGTACGTGAATGAAGGAGAATGCAGAAGGATCTGCTCAGAAAAGGATGAAAATGATTTGCTTGTCAACAACTCGGACCCACAATCTCTACAATTCCTAAATTACACAAACTGGGAGATGGAGTGTGTGTGGTCAGAATGGAATTAAATTACTCACCTCCCTGTTAATGTAACAGGGTCCTCACAACATGCTCTGTGAGTGGAGGTGTCCTCTGAGCACCATGGTGGGCCACCAATGTCTCTGGTGACAGGAACATGTTCTTTTCTGGAACATTTGGAATTCTATTCTAGAGTTTCTGAATACAAAGCGTGTAATTTTAAGTTTCAAATCATGCCTGTCTGAGAGAGAACAATCTTATTAGTGATAAAGGGGATACTGTAAAAACCTATAGGATTGAATATTCTCTGCTGTCAAGGAATATGGAGACCAATAAGAAGAGCATTAGGGGTTTCATATATTGCTTTTCTATGTTGAAGTGCGTGAAAAATATCACTAGGCTTTTGAGAGGTCTAGATTGCAAAAGATTGCATGTAACTTTTGCTGGGCTGGAAGTGTGCAGTCCTAGATAACGTGGAATTCTATTTTCTTTTTCTCCTTCCTAATATGTAGATCCTACATTGGTACTAAAAGTATGTCCCTTTTGAACGTAGATTCATTAAAAGGCAAACAACTAAATTAAAATGAAGTTAGAATGTTATTTTTTGTATTCTTAAAAAAGTTTGCTGTAAGCAAGGCGCAGTGGTGCACATCTGTAATCCCAGAGGCTGAGGAGGCTCAGGCAGGAGGATCATGAGTTCAAAGCTAGCCTCAGCAACTCAGCCAGGACCTAAGCAACTCAGTGAGACCCTGTCTCTAAATAAAATACAAAAAGGGCTAGGGATGTGGCTTCGTGGTTGAGCACCCCTGGGTTTATATATTCTTATTTCAAAAATTCAAATTTGAAAATATTTATTCAACACGTTTTCAACCTTTTGGTTAAGGATGAACTATTGAGACTGCAAGGTGGAAATTGAATTCCCCCTCTCTTGGGGAAACCTTGATTTTTATGAGATATAAGTGCCAATTCTTTTTTGAAAGACCTACAAAACTATAACTGTAACAAAATTAGTTGTCCCAATGTATAATTTTTTAACGTATATGTATCATGTTACCTTGCCATGATTAGGTATCATACAGAACTCCATGTAAGCCAATGAAATTAGAAGGAAAGGTGCAGGTATTGGAGAAGAAGTAAAGTTTTCCCTTTGTTTGTCTTAATTGATGAAAAGGAAACATGAAAATAGCTTAAAACTATTGGGATTATAAGTAAGAAGTATTTTGTAAATCTCTATTCTTTGTATATTCCAATAAAATATAAAACATGATAGAATTTTTCGTATCCAAATTTTTCTTATCCAAAGCAATCAGGAGGGTAATAACTTTACAAAATTTAGTTAAACTGGGTAATCACAAACATAAAGTAACAAATATCTGATTTTACTTAAAATGTATTCACTTGCGGAGTTTTGAGGCAGGTTACCCATAGGGTACCCAGAGGCAGCGGCTGTGATGGATGGGATCACAGACTGACATTCTGTGTCTGTCTTAATACGCATCATATATGGTCTATGTTTTCCAATTTTTGCTTCCTTAAAGTGGAGGAAAAAAAATTAAGAAACTTTGTAGGCAATAGGACCAAAATCATTTCGATGTCTCACTTTTTCCACCAAATTGTACCGTAGTTTTGCCCAACTACAATTTAATGACAATTTTTAGATGTAATTGAATCTTTCCAAAGCAATCACTTTATTTAAACAGACTATTCTTTGTTTTCAACATGTCATTGAGACAAAATTTAAACTGCATTATAGAATTACACTAACTACAAAAAATAGCTTGAACAGATCCAATATGCTGATATTATAAGCATATATATCAGTCAATGAGGGAAAAGCAGGAAAAGAACCCAGATGTATTAGAGAGTAGCCCATTAGCCCAGAGCAACTACATTTTGCAGAGAGAATGGAGAGTTTTGGTCAATGCATGAAGTCAGTTAAGAGGGATCGACTAATAAATATTATCGCTTGCTTAAGAATAAATTTAACAATAATATTTAGAACACTATGGTAAAAATTACAAAAACAAAATGAGATACATCATAAAAGTTTTACTTAATGCAGATATCTGTAGTTCTTACATAGAAGGACTCACTCTCCTAAAGATGTTAGTATTCCTTATATTAATCTACAGATACAATGGAATTTTAATCAAAATCAGAATGAAATGTTACGTTAAAATAGAAGCATCATTAAGCCGGGCATGGTGGCGCATGCCTGTAATCCAAGCGACTTGGGAGGCTGAGTCAGGAGGATCGCGAGTTCAAAGCCAGCCTCAGCAACTTAGCGAGGCCCTAAGCAACTCAGTGAGACCCTGTCTCTAAAGAAAATACAAAATAGGGCTGGGGATGTGGCTCAGTGGCCAAGTGTCCCTGAGTTCAATCCCCGGTTCCAAAAAAATAAAAAATAAAAAAAAATAAAATAGAAGCATCAAAAAAATTTTCCCCAAAAGTAAAATATCACAAAAAGAAGCATTGAGTCTGGTATTTACAATATTACAGCAGATCAGTGTCTTTCATTAGGAGACAATTGAGATAACTGAAACCTCAAATGTAATTGAAATCTTCACCTCAGAGTGGAGTTGAAAATGCTATAGCCCAAGTGGTTGTTTATCGCCTTTCATCAGAAGTTGCTCACATGTTTTGGGGTTGGGGGAGAGAAGCACTTGGCTATCTTAAAAACTGGATATAAAAACGTGGGTCAGGGTGTGTGTTCATCTCAGAAATGTTCTATTTAACAATGGGATCATGCACATCTGATGTAGGGACATTGTTCTACCATAAGTGACACCAATAAATGTTTGTTATTTAAAAAAAGAAAAAAAGAAGCAATGATATTCTGAAGTGTGATGCAAAGAACTTCAGTATTAACATATCCTGAAATCTATCATAAAGCTATAGTAATGAAATCATTGTGGGTATGCCCCAACCCAAGGTGAAAGTTATATTGTTTTAGTCACTTTTTTCACTGCTGTGATTGAAAGATCTGACCAGACAATTTTAGGGGAGGAAAAGTTGATTTGGGGAATCACAGTTTCAGAGGTCTCAATCCATAGACATCTGGCTCCATTCCTTGGGGCTCAATGGGAGGCAGAACATCATGGCGGAAGAGTGTGGTGGAGGGAAGCAGCTCACATGGAGATCAGGAAGCAGAGAGAGACTCCACTCTCCAGATACAAATATATACCCCAAAGCCACGCCCCCAATGCCACCTCCTCCAGCCACACCCCACCTGCCTCCAGGTACTAGGCAGTTAATCCCATCAGGGATTAATTTACTGATTATGTTAAGGCTATGACCCAATCATTTCTACTTCAATCCTTGTCTCATATGCCAGCTTTTGGGGGACACTCACATCCAAACTATAATATGTATCAAATGGCATTCTATCCAAAGCTAAACAAACAAACAAACCTCAATCATTATAAGAATTTAGTGTTTTCTGCTGGGTTTGTGGTGCACGCCTGTAATCCCAGCTGCTTGGGAAGCCAAGGCAGGAGGATCTGGACTTCTAAGCCAGTCTCAGCAAAAGCAAGGTGCTAAGCAACTAAGTGAGACCCTGTCTCTAAATAAAATACAAAAAAGGGCTGGGGATTGACTCAGTGGTCTAGTGTCTCTGGGTTCAAGCTCTCAAACAAAAAAAAAAAAAAAAAAAAAAAAAAAAGAATTTAGTGCTTTTGTTTAAGGAGGCCAGATTATTTCAAAGTTCATGATGTTGAGAAAACTGACCATACATTTGGTTAAAAGAAAAAAGCAAATTGGTTTGATGATTCACTCGTTATATCAATATAAATTTCAAATAAGTCTGAAATATAAAGGTAAAAAATGAAATAAAAGTAATAGAAGAAACCATGTATGGTGACACATGGAGCTCAGAAGGCTGAGGCAGGACGATCAGGCGTTCAAAGCCAGCCTCAGCAACTTAGTGAGGCCCTCCGTAAGCAACTCAGCGAGACCCTGTCTCAAAAGAAAAAAACATATATTTAAAAAAGGGCTGTGGATGTTGCTCAGTGGTTAAGCATTCCTGGGTTCAATCCCTCCTTAAAAAACAAAAAAGTAATAGAAGAAAATAATATCTGAGCAGTTTTACAATCTTTTGCTGGAGAAAGACTTTCATTGTATGAAACTCAGAAGCCACCAAAGAGGAAAGTATATACATTTTACCTCATTAAAATAATCCTGCTCAGCTAAAAATAAATAGACCCTACAAAACAACAAACACAAAAAAGATCCAACAATCCAACAACACAACCTATATTGCACAAATATGACAGTGTTAATAGCATTAAAATAGAATGAGCGCTTAAAAACCAATAATAAATAGAGTAATGGCTGGGTAGAGCAGGGAGCTGGTGAAAGATGAAATACAAACAGGCAATAAAAAGGTATAGAAAGATAGGGACAAACATGCTCACTGCACAATAGTGGAAGAAAAATCAGTTGATAGTGGATTAAATAAATTATGATACATTCATAAAAAGGTTGGCTACATAAGTCAGTTAGAAGGAGGACATATTTTTATATTCACTGACATAGTAGGATTTCCTTAATCTAATGATATGCAAAAAAGGTTACAAAATAACATATATATAAAGACTACTTTTATATAAAAGCATATGTAATATTGAGGTCTGCATATATCACATGGATGCATAGATGTATTTTACAGGTATAGTGAATGTGGGAGGCTTAGGGAATTATTTGAAATTTCTATTTTATATATTCACATATTTTGTGTTTCTATAACAAACATGTTTTATATTTGTTCACAGAAAAATGCAGAAAATAGTTAAAGTCAGAGTGAGGACTATTTCTTTTCTTTACTTTTTCTTTTTCAACAGGGATTGAATCCAGGGGCACTCCACCACTGAGCCACATCCCCAGCCCTTTTCTACTTTTTATTTAGAGACAGGGTCTCACTGAGTTGCTTAGGGCCTTGCTAAGTTGCTGAGGCTGGTTTTGAACTTGCGATCCCCCTGCCTCAGCCTCCCAAGTTGCTGGGATTACAGGTGTGCACCGCCACACCCAGCAGAGTGAATTCATTTTGTCTTTTAATTATAAAATAATCTGTGCTAAGAAATGATTTACATCTAATTAACAAACTTTTTTTTAACTCAATTATGTATAGAAAAATTTCCCTCCAACATGGTAAATAGGATTATGTTTCTAACCAACATGTGAATCTAAATATACAAACTAAATTAGAGAGTTAAGGTCTAACAGTTCAAGGCCCAGACCTCCTATTTTAAAGAGACCCACAGCATGGGATAGAATAGTTCAGGCCAAAAATAAGGAAGGATGGATTCAAACTGACTTACACAGCAAGGGAATTGACAATATTGTTGGAAGTGCAGATGAAAGGTAGACTCCAGGCCTGGTCTGTTATCATGGCCCAAGACTGACACCAAGAGCTCAAGTTATATTTCCACATCTCACTTGCCTGACCACCTTCGGCCCCAGCTGTGGCCTAGGTTGAATCTCCTCCTAGTGCTAAGATGGCTGCCAGCAGCAGTCACAGCACACACTTCCTGGGTTATATTGGTTATGGGAGGAGGAACAGGACTTCTCTCCCAGGCACAGCATACAAGCCCTTCCCTTCAGTCTGATTAGATCAATTTCAGTCACTTCGTCATTCACAAACCAATTGTATTTCAAGTATAGTACCCTGTGCTGATGAGCTTAAAGCAATCTGCCTCTCTTTCTGAAGTTAGGGCTGAGAAGGAATCTGAAAAAGTTGTTTGCAACCGGGGTTGAACAAGAAGTAGATACCCAATCGTGTCCACTAAAAATAGGATCTATAGATTAGATTTTACTATATTTACAAAGTGCAATCAAAAGTTTCTTTTGAATCACCTTTATTAGCTGTTCACATGGATAAATTTCACTGGGTAAATTTGCAGATTATCCACATCACTTTAATGATAGATGTTGCTTAGATGATTCTAGAGTTACGGAACAAGTTTAAAATTCTCATTCAACATCATGTAAATGCCTCGCATGGCAATTTTCTCCAAAGATCTGGCTTTTCAAGTGGACAGGTTAATTTGGTATAAATAAAACAGAAGAAATTATTGTATTCTCTAGCTATCTTTGTTGCCATAATATTTGCATAAGATTTCTTTCTTTTTTTTTTTTAATCCTAGGAGTGAATTGTTTTTGTTCTGAAACCATAAATCAATGACAAAGATGGTATTGAGTATTGGATTGTTCTGGAAACAAAAAGATATGCAAAGGAGAGTGTTTAGGGAGAGCCTTACATAAAAGCCTTTGGATGGGTCCACAGGAAAGGAAATGCAGAGTTCTTGGTGCGAACGGGAGGGGGAAGTGTTCTGGATCATAAATCTCCCTGCCCTCCATGTGGGCAGATACAATATGAATAATGGGGAATTTGTTTTTCCTTTCCAATGATTCTAGCCGTCATTTATTGCCAGGTCGTAAGGAAGTAAGCAGGCGCTGTTAATTTGGCAGAATATCGAAATGAGGCTGCAGCAGAACCACATTTCTGGAGTGAAGAAAATGATGAATTGTTTTCCTCCCAAGAGCTAATGGAAGTATGTGGAAAATCCAAGCGGCCGAGGACTAAGCTCTGTAGGAGCTTAATACAACTCCAATCCTAATTGAATATTGACCGAAAGATGGCTTTGGGCTATCCTCCTAGAAGCAGAGGGGGCAGATAGGAAAAGCTCTTGGAGTAGCAGATCAGAACTGCTGCCAGGGGTCAGGGCAGGAGGGGGACATCCTTCTAATTAAATAAAGACCTTGACAGTGTCTCCTCACTCTGGAGGACAATCACGCTGAATCACAACACGCAGCCCATCATGGGCTGCCTCGGAAAAGGAGGGGGTGGAAAGAAATCTTCTCTTGTTTCCCAGGAAGGCTGGGGGCAACCATTGTGGCTTTTGTCAAAACTCATAGGAGCCAGGCATGGTGGTGTACCTGTCATCCCAGTGGCTCCGGAGGCTGAGGCAGGAGGATGGAGAGTTCAAAGCCAGCCTCAGCAACTTAGCGAGGACCTAAGCAACTCAGCTAGACCCTGTCTCTAAATAAAATATTAAAAAGGGCTGGGGATGTGGCTCAGTGGTTAAGCACCCCTGGGTTCAATTGCTGGTACCAAAAAAACAACAACAACAAAACAAAACTTTATAGGAACTTGTTTCCAACCTGGTCAGGGAAAAATACTGGAGCAAATAATGCCCTTTGCAAATAAGACATTCGATTCATGATGACCATATTCTTTTGGAAAGTTGAAGCCTCAAAATGTTTTGTGGGAAAACAAATCACTTTCAGACAAAGCCAAAGCCCATCACCCTTCATTTGGCAATCACCCAGGTGTCTCCTTAATTTGCATCTCCAGTGTTATTTCCAATGGAGCGACTCAGGGCTGCATATCATTTTGCAAGACCACCCCGCCCCCCACCTCCCGCCTCCCCTCCTGCCAGCTCCTTACCAAATAAAGAACTGATGAACCCTAGAAGGTTCAATGGGTACCATCATCTGGTCCTCACTTACTTTTCCAACCATACACTTTTATGTGCTGTTTCTGAAGTTCTGTCTTTCCTCATACTGTCCCTGGAATACCTAATCTCCTGCCTCCTCAGGTTCAAAGCCAACCTGTTCCTCAGCTGCAAATGCAGCCTCTTCTAGAAAACTCTGAGAGCTGATGTGGTGTTTTGAAGCCTGCAGGCTCTACACACAGATAACAATGACAACGGGAAAATGAAATCATGATTAGGAGAACTCTGGAAGGCTGGGTCAGAGCACATAGCTTTTTTCTATCCCTCTGCCCAGGTCTGAATCATACCGTGTCTATAAACACTTACAAGACAGAAAAGACGATGGTATTCCAGAACGTACAAGAAGGGACAGGTGATTGGGAGCCTATGCTTCCTCTTTAAGAAACACTAATAAAGGTGCCCAACTAAGTTTTCTGGAATCTCAGCACCAAAGTCCAAATCTTTCCACTTGGGAAGTAGTGAGGAGTCACAGGGAAGCTCTGCTGTATCCCATTCTCCAGGGGCCTATTCATTCCACCTAGGGACGAGCACATTCAGGGTGGGACAAATCCAGGACTCCCTTTTCACCTGTGTGGGTATTCTTAGAAATCTTCTCTCTGGATCCCATACCTGCACCCAAAGTCAGGCTTCTTCCTCTGTCCTTTTATGGGTTTCATTTAAAATGAGGCTTACTGTGGGACTCATCCTCTCTTGGGACTGGATGAAGCTCTACTGTATCTTATTTGTTTGTTTGTTTGCACTGGGGATTGAACCCAGGGGCACTTAACCACTGAGCCACATCCCAGCTCTTTTTTGTATTTTATTTAGAGACAAGGTCTTGCTGAGTTGCTTTAAGGGCTTGCTAAATTGCTGAGGCTGGCCTTGAACTTGAGATCCTCCTGCCTCAGCCTCCCAGGGATTTCAGGCGTGTGCCACCACACCCAGCTTCCATTGTATCTTCTACAATGTTATGGGGGAGCATTTTTGAACCTGCACAGGGAGATTTTAGAATGTTGGACTATGGAATTAAATACAACTTAAGGGACAGGCACGTTACCCTGTGTTCAAGGGCATCCATAGCTATGAGACAACCTTTGCTTGCTCTTCTTTTCTCTCCCACATTAGGATCTTCTGCAGTTGTATCTGTCCTCTCAGAGACTCTCCAACTTGCTTTGTGTTTTCTCATCTCTGAATAGTTGAAAATATCTTTCTTCCCTCCCCACTATGTCCTACCACTAGCATTTGATCTTCTCAGTCAACTGAAGGCTTCATTCAAATGTCACTTCTTTCAAAACCTAATCTGGCTAAAGGCTATTTGATTTGTTAGGCAACAAAGGCCCCGGGGTTTAGCACTTTCCAGGGGCCTAAAAAGCCAAGACTGAGATCCTAAGTAGCATGCATTGTTGTCCAAATGTACACATAAAACCCCAACTTCTAAATTGGTAAGTGTTCCATTAAATGACTTCTAAGTACATGTCAACTCCACTGTTAAATTTCGTCCTCATAAAACATGGCCACAATTGAAAACCAGTGGTGAAATTGGGTTTTTCAATTGGCAAGGATTGCTGTGCATGAGGCACAATCCCTGAGAAATAATGGTCATTTATTAACCAATTTATATAGACAAGTAATTTCAAAAGCAAACTGGAAGGAAATGCATTCCAATTTAAAACTAGAAAAATGACTGGGGACTATGAGGTATATTTTAATGTATCTGTTATTAAGTGGGGAAACCCCATAAAAACATGACTCACTAAAGCCTTCAGAAGTCCAGTGGTCCAGGCCACTCTCAGTGGGAATCCAAGACCAAAAGGGTGGTGCAGAGAGTCCCATAGGCAGGTAGAAGCCTCAGGATGCTGCTCCGCAGTTCTTGCCAACCAAGAGAACCTCTCTGAAACTCACTTTTTGTTTCATATTACAAAACAAGGATTTATAAAACAAGTTCTACCTACTCAAAATCATTAAAAGAGATGAGAAATGAGGTCCTCTCAGTGGACATGGTAATAGCTGGCAAGAGATACAACTCTCCTGAACCATCATGAATTCATGCAGCTCCTATGTTATCGAGTACCCATTATGGGTATGCAGTGTCAGGTGTCAGTGGGAATACTGAAAGGCTGCTCGGCCCAGAGTGGAAACCGGAGTCTCCAGGGCAGTTAATATGCATATGGTCAAAGGGTAGGCTGGCCATAGAGAAGAATGGAGTTATGGCATTTGAGAGTAAGTGGATGCAACTGGAGACCATCATATTAAGGGAAATGAGCCAAACCCCGAAAACCAAAGGCTGAATGTTCCCATACGTGGATGCTAACACACAATAAGGGGGGAGGAGGGAAAATAGAAGTTCATTGGATTAGACAGAGGAATGAAAGGAAGGGAAGGAGAGGGGAATAGGAAAGACAATGGAATGAATGGGACATCACTTTCCTGTGTTCATATCTGAATACACGACCAGTGAAACTCCACATCATGTCTAACCATGAGAACTGGAAGTTACACTCCATGTATGTATGATGTGTCAGAATGCACTCCACTGTCATGGTTAACAAAAAAGAACCAACCAACGAACCAAACAAACAAACAAACAAAAAAGAGCGCATGCTGGGGTCAGGTTGCTTGGTTCCCAGCCCCACTCTACTGCCCACTAGATGTGAGACCTGAGACAAGTTTATTAACTGCTTTGCCTCTTTACTTATTTATGTTTAGTTTTAGGAGTGGGATGAGTAGTCGCTATTTTACAAGGTTACTTGTTGCTTGACATAAGGCCTGCAAGTACCTAGAGCAATGACTGTCCAGAGTTACCATCTAAAAAAATGACACTTTGTCCTCTTGTTCTTCATAGAACTGAGTGCCATCTTTTGCCTAGGAGAGCAATGGAAGCAAGATGAGGAGGACTTTTCAAGTGGCAGTGCAAAGACCCTGAGGCACAAAAGTGCATGCACAGGACAGGGGATGAAGCCCTGTGCATCCATGGCTGAAGCCTGGATAAGAAAACTACAGGAGCTGAGGCTGGTTAGAGAGGAGATGATAGTTTTCTTAAGAGGAACATCATCAGGTCCGGCTGGTCATTTGGTGGCAAGGATGAGCAACATTAGAAATTTAAAGATGAATCGCACGATTTGGCCTTGAGCAACATAGTTATTTAGGAGTGCCACTAAGCCATTCATGGAGTTAGAAAATAAAGGAGAGAAGAATACGGGTCCAACATCACTAGCAATTAGAGAAATGCAAATTAAACTACACTGAGATTCCATTTCACTCCAGTCAGAATGGCAATTACCGATAATACAAATAAGAAAAAATAGTGGTGAGGATGTGGGGAAAAGGCACACTCATACATTGCTGGTGGGACTGAAAATTGGTGCAACCACTCTAGAAAGCAGTATGGAGATTCCTCAGAAAACTTGGAATGGAACCACCATTTGACCCAGTTATCCCACTCCTCACTATATATCCAAAGGACTTAAAAACAGCACACTACAGTGATATAGTCACATCAATGTTTATAGCAGCTCAATTCACAATAAATAGCTAAACTGTGGAACCAGCCTGGATGCCTTTCAACAGATGAATGGATAAAGAAGTGTGGTGTGTACACACAACAGAATATTACTCAGCCATAAAGAAGAATGAAATCATGGAATTTTCTGGTAAATGGATGGAACTATCATGCTAAATGAAATAGGCCAAACCCCCAAAACAAAGGCTGAATGTTCTCTCTGATATGCAGATGTAACACACAATAAGGGGACAGGGATAGAAGTCCATTGGATTAGACAAAGGGGAATGAAGGGAAGGGAGGGTGATAGGAAATAAGAAAGATTGGAGTGAATTGAACGTAACTTTCCTATATGAATATATGGATAAATGACCAGTGAACTCCACATCATGTACAACCACAACAATGGGATCCTAATTAGAATAAGTTGTACTCCATGTATATATGATATGTCAAAATTTACTCTACTGTCATGGATATCCAAAAAGAACAAATAAAAAACCATATCCAATTAAAAAAAAGAATATGGGTAAGAAGATGCAAGCAGGTTGCTGTTGAGTGGTCTGCAGCCATCTAGGGGAGCTGTCTTGAAGGTCAATATTGTTCCAAATGCTGGTCCGTGCTTTCTATAAACTTATTGCTACTGGCCCTCATCATGGGAAAGCACTTGTACCAGAAGTTACGTCAACTTCATCAGGAAACTTCTTCCTGTTCCAGTTAACTGACAATATTTTGGCACCAAAAGTTCCTTGCAGAACCTAGTAGAATGTTGATTCGTATTCCAGTCCAAGTTCCTGGTCTCACCATAGGTGAGAACAAGGCGTTCGCTGACTGCTATAGGCAGCCACTCGGTGCGCAGCGCTAACGCAGATGAACAAGCGTAAGGGGTGGGTGGTCTTTGGAAGACGCCTGGACTAGAGACAAAGATTGGAGAATTCTCAAACCCTCCAATATTAGCAGCTACAGCCATATTGAGTGGTGAGGCTGCCCAGAATGATGGTGCAGAGATGAGAAGTGGGCTGCCCTACCAAAGTGCTACGACAGGGCGCTCCATGACAGAAACGTATTGTGCAAGGCACGGAGTCTGAGGTCAGAATGTCGGTGACTCGGTTCCTGAGGGCGGGGAGGAAGAAACTCAGTCCTGCCTCTCCCCTCACTACTGCTATTTCCCCCGCCATCTTCGGTGTTCCTGGCTGTAGGCCCATCACCCGCTCTCTGCCTTCTTCTCCATACAGTGTTCTCCTGTGTGCATGTCTGTGTCCAAATGTCCCCTTTTGATCAGGACACCGGCCATGATGGATTTGAATCCTCAAAGACCCTATTTCCAGACAAGGCTACCTCATGAAGTACTTTGGCATATGAATTTGGCATATGAATTTGGGGGGCACATCACCACTCCTATCAAGGGCCAACGCTGGAGACCTGGAGGACACCCCTATGTACCACTGGGACACTCACTCCATCCTATATTAATTACCCTGTTAGGCACTCCTTAATTCCCCAACCAGATGGATAGATTCCCAGAGGTCAGGAGGGCTGTCTAAAGCATCTTTGTGTGTTGTGTCTCTAGGATCCAGTAAGTTTCTTGCATGTAGAAGTGTCCCTAAACAACATTGTCTGATGATGCATAACAAACAAACATTGAATATGGAAAAGTCCCCACGAAATGTTTTGAACACAGTATGTTATGACACGTTGCCTTATAGACAACAGTTGCTACGCTTGTCAGGAAAAAATCGCCAAAGTAGATGTTCAAGATATATTTCAATTCATTTGCTTAAACAGCTCCGTGCCTACCATCCACACCAAAAGGATGTCTTTCTGCAGAAGGCGTAATTATTTGCAAGAATTTTTCAATGTTTTCCCCTTGCTTTCTTAAGTGGCACAGTAGATTCTCTGCATTTTTGCCAAAATCCCATTGTCTTGTTGAAAATGTTACAGACCCTAGGGGGCTTTGCAGCTTAGCATGTGCTCCCGGAACCATTGGGGATTAAAAAAAAGCAAAAAGCAAAAACTTACTTTCAAAGTATCTCAGAACTTTACTCCTGTACAGAAGTGATTTTGAGAACTACCAAAGATGAAGTTGATATTTTCCTCTCATAGTCTGCTGAAAGGCCAGCAGTACATTATCAATTTTCTCCACATCTCTCCACTTTACAATACGAGCCGGCAGATGGGAACACTTGAAGATCTGATAATTCAATGCAGTTTTTTTCTGAATCTTTCCCCCACTTGTTAAAATGAAAGGAATGATACAGTAAAGGGGAATTTTCCCTTTGAGTAGTGGAAGGTATCAAGAAAAGGCCATACCTAAGAAGTATTTGCCCTTTTTAAAAATAGATAGTTCATAATATTACATTCTTCTTACCATGTTCAATATGCAATACTCCTATAGTTATAATTTATTTATATTCTAGCTCCATCCAGAAGAGACCTTAGACAGTTGACAATAAAAGACCAGAGAAAATAATGCCAAAATCTCATAAAAGAATAAAAGTAGAGAAAAGACGCATAAGTATGTCTAAACACATAGAATTTACAGGCTCTGTGACTTAACCTTGACAAGATTATGGCTGATGATATTTTAAGCAGCCAGGCGTGGTGGTGCATGCCTGTAATCCCAGCCACTCTGGAGGCTGAGGCAGGAGGATCACAAGTTCAAAGCCAGCCTCAGCAATTTATAGAGGCCCTAAGCAACTTAGTGAGCACCTGTGTCAAAATAAAAAATAAAAAGGGCTGGGGATGTGGCTTAGTGGTTAAGCACCCCTGGGTGATACTGAAGTACCATATATATATTTTTTTCACCATATTTTAGTGCTCTATCCGTCTATCTATCTGTCTATCATCAATTTTTTTAAGCAGCTTAACTTTTTCTATAATGCTCTTGACTGCCTTTTTCTTTCCCCCAGAGAAAGCCAATGTAAATACAACTTGTTATAGAACACATAACCAGTAAAGAAACTTAATTCTCACTGTGGCTCATTTTTATTTTAATGTTTGGCCATTTCAACATGTACTATGGTTCAGTTCAGATTTAGCTATTGCAAGTGACTCACAACTGTGCATGGCTTTTAAAAGACTTTTGTCCGTATTAGAACTAGAAAGCTGTCAGTTCCTGGTATGAACAAGCCAAGCTTGTAGATAATTGATAGCATGGTTCTGTGGAATAAATCATCTTGAAATCATTTGGTAATTGCTTCACCCTTCATGTTTTCCACTGAGAAGATTTTATGAAAGAAAGTAAGTTGTGTCTCTATAGTAGAATCAGATTGTATTTAAAACCCCCTCACCTCCTCTTATTCAAAACTCTCTAGGAAATAAAGCATCAGTGTGGAGACTGAACATTTGCTGAGCACCTACTATGTGCCCATACACTATTTAGGGGGTGGGGAATTAAATGGAGTACAATGACCCTGCCTTGGGGTTCTTTTTTCAAAATATGTTTTGTTTTAGATGGACATAATACCTTTATTTAATTAATTAATTTATTTTTATGTGGTGCTGAGGATCAAACCTAGGATCTCACATGAGCTAGCCAAGTGCTCTACATTGAGCCACATCCCCAGCCCATCTTTGGGGTTCTTAAAGTCTGGTGAGAGAGATGCACACATAAAAGCTAATTTATTTTTGCGGGGTGTGGGGGTACTGGGGATTGAACTCAAGGGCACTCAACCACCGAGCCACACCCCCAGTCCTGTTTTGTATTTTATTTAGAGACAGGGTCTCACTGAGTTGCTTAGTGCCTTGCTGTTGCTGAGGTTGGCTTTGATCTCGCAATCCTCCTGCCTCAGCCTCCCAAGCTGCTGGAATTACAGGTGTGCACCACTGTGCCCATAAACTAGCATTAAAAAAAAAAAGGATATTTGAATCAGGACAAAAATATCAAGACTTGAAGAGGTAGGAGACCTACTCCATAATAGCAGGAATAAGAAAGGCTGAACAAAGAGTAAGCAATGCTGTGGGACACAAGACCCTTCACTGGAGTCTCTTGATGAGCCTATGGCTCATCTTCCCATTGAAGTGTGATTGGCAGCCACCATTTGACAAGTTGCCTGCCTGGCAATCCTATCCTTGCTACTTTTGTTCAAAGTGGGTTTTTAAAGTTAGAGAAATGGTCCATTGTCTGAAGTAATACTAGTGAAGCAGCTCAACAGAAAAGAAAGGCAGGAATGTCCTGTACCCTTGACCCCAGCTGGCTTGTAGAGGATGCTATAATCAAAACCACCTGCCTCCTGGACCTGCTTATCATGTTGATGATGATGATCATGACAGCAATGATGAATATCAGGCTTTCTATGGCCAGTACTTCATATATATTAATTTGCTCAATGCTTTTATAGATAAAAAATAATACACAGCTACATATATCAACTTAGCAATAACAAGAGCTAATTCTTACATTGCACGTACCACATGCCAGACCTGTTTCTAAGAGATTTGATTTATTATCTCAATTCCACAGGAATCCAATCATAGAGGTACCACTGCTCTCCCCATTTTATGGGAGGGAAAGTCAACTGAACCTCACACAGATCAAATAAATTGCCCAAGATCACATAGCCTCTCATGGGCTGGTATAGTTAGGAAGCAAATCCAGGTCTTCTAGATTCAGAGTCTAAGATCTTAACTTCTATTCTTCACTGTCTGTCAAGATTATCCATAGCAACAACCAGACTCTATTGGCTGCCTTCCTTACCCTTTATTTCCTGTTAAAGAAAAGAGAAATAATTCCATCACTTGCTTGGACTGACAGCTAAAGAAATAAAAAGGTAATTCTGACCCTTCCTGCTCCAACTGTGCTGAAACAATAAATATGATCCTAACAAGGAAACTATTACAGTAACCAGAAACAGCAGAGTTCCAAATTCCAGATCATTTACTCAGAGGCTTTACAGGGGCCAGAACTTGACCATTGATACTTCTTAAGCAATGGTAAGAAGAAATGGTGTTGACAAAAACCACAAGTTGCTGTCCTATTGCATATATATGATCTATCTATATGTACACACACACACACATACACATACGATCGTATATATATGATTTTCCTCTTGGAATAGTATAAGTATAATTTAGTTAAATGTAATAAAGATTCCACTATTTAAGTGATGGCTGGGTAATCTTATTGCTTTTACTTTTTGCAAATCCATGAAAACTTGGGCCTGGCACAACAACATCTTTCAATTTTAAGAGAAGCCAGAAATCCGCAATTTAAAAAAAATATGGAAAATCTTGATAGCTTTAAATGTTGAGAAATAGTTCAAAATTTTGAAAAGTGTTCTGCAGACAAACCACCTCTATGCTCAGTTTGAGCCCATAGGCTAGGGTTCGCCCTCTCCCACGAGATCTATGTTCTTCTAACCTTTTGAGATCTGATCTCTTCATCTGAAAATTCAGGTAATTGGATTAGACAGATTCTAACTTCATCTCTAACCAGCAGGGATTCTTTGAAGATCGGACTTACCTTGTAAAAGCATACCAAATCCAAGTTTAAAAAACTGGTAAGTCCTAGTAAAGAGTGAACTCATTGTCCAGAAAGAGCAATGAGCTATTACATTGGGAGGGACCTTAGAAATCTCCTGGAGGTGGGGAACATCCCCATCTTCAAATGATGAAGTTACCCCAGTGACAAACAACCTGCCTACAACCAGCTATTCCTTTAGTGGTACTGTTGGCACTCCCATGCAAGTTCCAATATCCTTGCTTTTCCTCATCACCTAGCTTTTTAAAATTCTGCAGTCATTTGCTCTTGGAGACCCAGCCTTGTTGGCAATCCCCTCTGTGTGGGGCTTTTCAATTACACACACCAAGAAGCTGCCCCACCCCCACTCCCCATTCTTTTCTTTCTGATTGAGCCACTTGAGTTAGGTTTCTGCCACTTGGAACCAAAATAATCTAACATTTCCAATTCAACAGGGACTCTTCTCCACATGCTTGCCACCTCTGGTCCTTTTCCAGGCTGGAGTACCTGTCCCTCCTTCTGCTTTCACAGACTGTGCTAACTCCCGAGGACCTGAACTAACCTGCTTCCTTCATGATTTTCCCAGTATCATATCTTTATGTATATCTGCATATCCCCCTTCCCTACTTTAGCCTCTTACTATTAAATCCTTTCCTTCTGCCAGCTTATTAGACACAGATATATGTTCTCTTCCAAACTGAACCATAAACTCCCCTAAATCAGGAACCTGATCTCTCAGACCTCTTTTGGTTCTGGCACCAAGCTCAGAAGACTGCTTGGTACAGTGGGCTCCTGGTCACTTATTTAAAACTTAGTTGTGCATTAGAACTCTTCCTCATCTTCTCAGCTTCAGTCTTATAGATACCTGGCCCCAAATCAAATACTGGTAATATTTCAAAGTGATAGCCTATGATTGTGTATTGAATTTGCTTTTGCAGGGGAAAGATCTCTGAATCATTTGACTTTTATTACTTTACACAGTGCAATTCTTCAGGAATGAAAGATTTAATTTCCTTTGTCCTTCAGTCCAGTTTTAGGAAAGCATAAGGCTATTTCAGGTGTGTAATGAGGCAAGAACCTCTTTTATTACATTTTCTATATTCTGCATCTTCAGAAAGTCTCTGCTAGTACCAGGGCATAACAGTTCCTTCTCACTGCACCAAAGAGATAGAGGGGAAAATGTCAAAAAACATATTTAAATAATTCAATTCTCCCTCTTAAGAAAAGAGAAACACATAATTCTGTTGGAAGGAAATGTGGTTTAACAGTTACTTGGTTCTCTCAAAAGGGTAGAATATTTTATTTTTTGAATGCAAATCATATTTTGCATTGACAGAGCAAACCCTAAGAATTTTGAGTAGTGGAGCAAACCAAGGGCCTCAAAACATATCAGAATAAATGAATCACTCTTATTGATTTAAAATACACTCACATACACACATATAGGGTTAACCAGTACCAGGTCTTAAATGTTACGAAAACCCTGGCTCTTGAGTGGTGTCCAAATAAAGTCAAATAAGAAAATGGGTAAACATGGACTCTCTAAGGCTAAAAGTGACTCAACATTAGCTGTACTTTCATGGGAAGGTTAGAAGCTGAATCACATGGATATGAGTAGTTTGAATTTATAACACATTCAGTCCAGTCATTGAGTCCTCCTGAATGAAATAGGAGTTGTTATGAAGTAGATACAATTTTGGGATTATTCCTTTCTCCCACCTCATAAATGCCCACACAGAGAAGTACAGGCATGCACACCTACTAAGCAAGGAGAAGAAGGCTCCTTTCAGACTGTTCATAATCCAGGCATGATGAATAATTCTCAATTAAAATTAATGGTCCTGTCAATCTAAATATTACGCAGAATTGTTTACGATGTCTGCTTGTACACACCCTCAGTAGCATCTATAAGTAGCTAGTTCACACGAGGTAGCCACCCATCACCGTTACTACACAGTTTAGAAGCAGATGGTGTAGCTTTGCCATGCCAACTTCTAGGTATTCACTCTACCATTCTGACAAAAGAAGGGGAGAAAGGGGGAAAAAATGCAAAGAACTATTGTCATTTATGAGTTGCTGAAATATAAATTATGACCGTATGGTGGGGAATTTTTGGTTTGGGTCATAAATGATGAACATCACCTAGTTATATTTAGATTCACAGAAATGCAAGCAAAATAAACCTATAAATGATAAAATAGATCTTGCAAATAGTCTGTTCAGAGCCTTGTCTTTTAGTGAAAAAGATTATTGGAATGCTTGGATACCTTTTTCCTCCAGTAAAAGTGAAATCCAAGTAATTAACTATCAAAATTATCCAAATAATGGCACCTTTTCTTCTGGCCCCATCTTAATTGTTTTTCATTTTTTCTTTTTAAAATTTTTTATTTTATTTGTTCCAATTAGTTGCACATGACAATAGAATGCATTTATGCATTTTGATAGATCATACGTAAATAAAGTGTAATCTCCCATTCTTCTTATTATACATATTGCAGGATCACGTCCCAATTGTTCTTTGAAGCTAAAATACTTCCTTTCTTCAGCTAGAATCACATAGCAAAACTGACAAAAGTCTTGTGTTCAGATTTACCAGCTAACTGCCCAGCTCTTTCCTCATATTCCTTAGGAGGTTAATACCTAAATGTTCATGTAGACTATTTCATTCCCAGAGGAAGAGGGGTAGACATCAAGTCAAGTAGAAATAATCCTGGATAGAGAGGTAGACTTGACATGTTATCAGGGTGCTTCTGTTCTTATACTAGAATAGATCTGGCTAGTTTCTCCTATTGAAAAGGTGGACTTTGGAATCAGAATGCCCTATGTCTAAATTCTCATTCATTTACCTATCTGCGTGGTGTTTTACATAAACCACAAAACCTCTTTGAATCTCAGTTTTCTCTTCGTAACTTGCATATTGTCAGGGTTTTAGGAGAATCAAAAATGATTTAAAAAGAACAGAAAAGGGAATTTAGATAAAAACCAAGGAAATCTGAATAAACTATGGACTTTAGATAATAGCAATGCATTGACAAAGGCTCCTTCAATTCTAACACTTGTACCATTCTACTTTAAGATATTAGTAATAGGGGAAACTGGATGTGGAGTAAATAGTAACTCTCTGTACTTTTTTTTTCAATTTTCAGCTAATCTAAAACTATTCTACAAAATCAAGTTTATTTTAAAAAATGATCTAAGTATCTTGTACATAGTAATAGATGCTTAAAAAGTGGTAGTCAGCATGATATAGAATATTTAGCTTTATAAGATGCATTATATTTTTACAAAGTGATCTTTTCTATTCCTCAGTTCAGCAATTCCTTTTCATAGACAGTTCTCTATCTTTGCCTTTCATGTCAATCCCTTTCTCTACATCATTTTACTTCTCTCTGGGGTTTCTAGTTTATTTCCTTTCTATTATATACACATGTTTAGTTTACAAGTAGTTTATATTTCTCCAAGCCTAATTTTAGCTCATCAATTCCACTTGCTGGCCACAATCTTAACACAATGATTATGGAAACTTTTCAATTACTTCCACTGATCATTCATTACAGAAAAAAATCAGAATTTCAAGACTTTTACTTGGAGAATGAGCAAAACACCTTTTCCAGAAATCCATTAAAAACTTCAAAATAGAACAATGGGGACAGGCCTATTTTCTCTAATAAATAAGGAGATATATATTCAGCTTCCCAGTAGAGTCAACAGCCCCTGGGGTAGCTTTGCTGGGATATATATTTAGCAATATTTTCCAGCAATAACTAAAAATAGTTTGATCAAAGGGCAATGTTATCAGTCTGTCCTGGAGGTCCTAGAGTCTCTCTGATGTTAAGGTCATGGGTTAAAACAGAGTTGGCTTGTCCCTTAAAACCACAGCTTTGAAAGTGTTCAGGTAAAACACATAATCACATCAGAAAAATGTGACATGATGATCTTTGTCAGATGGCTGAAGGTTCTGTTTGGAAGAACTGGGTCTTGGTGGGATTTTTTTTTTCCCTCTGTCACAGTGCTGGAATGGAGAACAATCATCTGTTTAGAGGACACAGTTACTGAGACTGTGTTAAATTGAAGAGTTTTTTTTTCTTTTTTCTTTTCATTGTGAAAGTATAGTACATCTGTGGTTGGTGTTGTCATTAATGGGATACATTGGAGATGGATTTGACCGTGCTATGAAAACACAATTACTGCAGTAATTCCAAGCTGAAATTTGAAATGCCAGGCCCTGTGGACCCAACATCCAACCTTAAATACAAAAACTTTCCCTGCTCTGAGAATATTTTAGTGCTATGATACTCCAAAATGCAGTTGAAAAAGTAAGGGGCCACTCTGGGAGTGGGGTGGAGATCCCACCTCTGTCCATTACCCAGGAAATGAGTTTTATTTCTTAGTAAAACTGACATCCAAACTTGTGATGGCTGAAATCAATCGGCAGGGCTGGGTAATGTATGTACGTACGTAAGCAAAACAAACAGAGGAATCTGTGTTAACTCAAGATAATGATGTAAGATAAATATGGAAAAATCTAACACTCTACTACAGCAACATATAATTCAGACTTAAAACACAGCAACGGAGAAATGCACTATTTTAAGACACTAGTCTCTTAAGAAACTAACCCCTTTGATGGGGTTAGAGCCGCCGGCTCACATCGCCCCTTAGGGCTTGACAGGCTTCCTTGCTAGCTCTTTAGTTGACTTTCTTCACTAACTCCAACACCTGGGCGACTGCTTCTCTGCTGATCCCCCGCCACTGCCCCTCACCCTGCAATAGGCACCGCTCTCCGCCTTTCTTTGGCTGGAGAACAGCTGATAGAAATAGGCGCTTTTTTCCTCTCCACATCAAAGGCAGCTCGGAACTGCGTTAGCCTTGCCTCAGACACAAAAAGCTTTTTTGATGCCTATAATTGCGAGTTTTTTTGCAGCTGCACTTTATGAAGCAGCAGGGTTTGAAGGGCCTCGGCGAGCCAGAAGGTGGCGGCGAAGTCACCTTGGGAAGAGAAGAGGGTCAAAGGGAAGAAGGTGGAGGTGCTGACCCGGGAAGAGGGCCCACAAGGCGCGCCCCTACTCTGGGGTCAGTGTGAAAGGGGAAGGTTGATTGGAAAGAACAGCGGTGCCCGAGGGCCCTTAGGCGACCCCAGTTGGTGATCAGCTGACAGAGCTGAGAGGAGGGTGCCCTTTGCAGAGTCTTGGGAAGCTTCGCCTTTCGGGTTTGCTCTCTCCCGGTTGCCCCTGAGGCTACCCTGTGCATTCTTGGGAACCAAGCGCAACTCGGAGGTGCTTTCCTCCCGGCACACCGGCGCCCCCACCAGCTGGGTGCCCCCGCCCGCCTAGCGCACGCCCAGGAGGGCGGGCCGGAGCTGAGCGCAGCCGCCGGCCGCTGGAGAGCGCTGGGAGCCCTGCAAGCTAGCAAGGCCTCTCTGGGCGCCGCGGGCTGCAAGTCACTCCCCAGCCTACGGGGTTAGACAGCGGAACCTGTTTGCCCAGCACCCCGGCAGGGAGGCCCGGGCACACGGCGCTGAGCTGCGCTTCAGGCCCCTCGCCTGTCCCAGCAACTCCTGGCTGGCCTGGGCCTCGGGGAGAGAGCCTCACAGCCCCTTACTCCCAGGGCGCGGTCTCCACCTGCTTCGACTCCTCCTCGCCAGCTGCGCCGCCAGTTCCCATTGTTCGCCCCGCCCGCCTGGCGACGTCCGGGGCTGCTCCCTGGGCCTCCCAGGCGCACCTACCTTCTGCTGCCGCCGAGCCATGTCGGTGGGCTGTTTGGCGTTAAAGGGGTATGCAATACAGCGCATCACGAACACATAGAGCTGCAGCCTCTTCTTCCTCTCCTCCTCCTCCTTCTGCAATCGCTCTAACTCTTCCTTCTCCTTCTCGCTCACCACCGACGGGCTGGGGCTGGAGGGCCGGCCGCCGCCGGCTCGGCTGCTAGGCTGCAGCCCCCCGGCCCCGCCGCCGCTGCTCGAGCCGCCGCTCCCGCCGCCGCCTGCGCCCACCCCGGCCCCAGAGCCGCCGCCGCCCCCCATCCCGGCGCTGCCGGCCGAGCCTTCGCTAGTGCGGCTGGGAGACAGGCGCGCTCCGGACGCGGCCGAGCCGAGCACCTCCTTGCCGCTCTCCTCCTCCACGATCTCATCCGATTCCTCTTCGCTGGACGAAGGGTCCAGCATGGTGGCGCCTGGGAAGGGGGGTCCCTGGAGCCCCCGGTTTGGGGTGCAAAAGGTGGGGGGCGCTGGAGGCAGCCGGAGGTCGGCTCTCGCGGGTGGGCGCTTCTCCCCAGGTCAGGGAGCTAGCGCGCTGCTGCTCAGCCTCGGCCGCCGCGGCTGCTTCCTCCGCCTGGCGATCGGGAGCTGGGCTTAGACCCAGGAGCGCGAGGGGAGGAGGAGAAGGGAGAGGTGCGTCCGTGGACCCGAGGTGGGCAAGGGCGAGAATCAATTGCGAGCCCCAAGCCCGCAGCCGGATGCCATCTGCAGCCGCTGAAGGAGGCGCCTCCAGAAAAGATGCCGAGTGTTGCAAGCTGTCGATGCAGCCAAGAGCCGGAGAGGCATCTTGCCGATTGGGGAGGGAGCGGCGCTTACGTGTTTATTGGCTTAACTCTCCCGTGTCCGCGGCGTAAAGGGCGGCTGCAAAGGGCTTGGAGGCGGGTAGGGCGCGGGGCGTCCCCAAAGCCTCAGAGTCGCAGCCCTTCTGACCCTAAAGCCTTCACGTCTTTTTTACCCCCTCCCTTTTGTGGATATTTTTCTCCTTGATCCCCACTTCTCATTGCCTTGACCTCTCTTCCCCTCCAGGGGACAAAAAGTTCTTGGGGGAGGGAACAATAGAGAAACCAGTGGTGACTTTTACCAGCGGAGAACAGGCTGTCTGGAGAGGCCAAATCAAGAGGTGTCAGTCACTCAGGAAGTGTGGGAGATTTCATGCGGGGAAGAAAGGGTCGTTCTTCTAGCCCCAGTCTTCACACCTGAGTTGTGGGGGCTGGGCAGCAAGTTTGTCCCACCGGTGAAAACTCTGATTCCAGCAATTTACTACGCATACGCCCACTGTAATTAAAATACAAGGGAATCAAATTTTGAGTGTATTGGTGAATCGGCCAAGGAGTTCAACTTCTTAACTGGAACCCCTGCTTTTGCCGACCTCCCTAAAGCTATGATGAACATTCTTCAGTTCCCAAGACTGAGATTACTTTATGCTGTGATGAACCTATACCAGAGAAAGAGCAAGGTTTCTTGTCATTCAGCCCTTTTTCTCCATCCCTTTTGACTCGCTGGAGTAAGTAAGCCAAGGAGTGGGCCCCCAGATGAGAAAAACACGCTCCTAGAATTCAGAAGCGTTCGCATCCTAATGCATTGACTCCGTTGCAAGGTCTTCGCCCCTGTCGGTGGAGTAATCTGTTAATACAGAGTCGCGGATGGTTCCTTTCACTTAGGCCTGTAAACCCGGAATCGGGGAGCTGGCCAGCGTGCTGAATCTAATCAGCCACCTGCAGATGGATGGAAAACAAACCAATACCCTCTACCTTTGCTTCTTAGGCTGTTTGGAGACCTTTCTCCATCTCCCCGCACCCCATCTGCTATATTTATATGTTTTCTAATTCTCTAATTATCTGTGGATGCTCTTGGGAGGTACTGTAAACGTATAGCATTGGTTATGTTTACAACACAACATTCTATGTGTTTTCCAATTCACCATAAGTTGTACCATAAACTTTGATAGTCAAATGAAGTTTTCTGGCTAACCTATTTGGGACCTGAAAATGAACTCTAAATAACATCCAATTTCACATACACTCCAAAAATTGTTTGATTTTTTGAATTAAGTAATATGCAGATGATTTATATTTGACTTCACTATCCTCTCACTTCAAGGACATAAGTTTTACATCCATTACACATTCTGTATCAACTTAAAATTTTTTTGAAAAATGAACAATATGGAAATTTCTAAAATTTTGCAGTCCTTGCTTTTTAATTGTTCTAAAGAAGAAAAAAAGATGTTCAAATAATGTTTTATTGGGTTCTCTGGAACAGACTATTGCTGTATTTTAATGTGATGAGTAGGCCAATCAATGCATCAACAGCCTTCATTTGGCATTTTTTTAAGGAACATTGTTTTAGATGCTTGGCAGAGATGGAATTCTTAGGAAACAATCTCTTAAAGAGTCTATAATCTCTTTTGGGAGAAACAACATAAACATGTGCAAAAGATTGACAGCATTATTTTAAGTCAACATATCAACAAATCCAGGTTAGCAACCTGCAAAAAACTTGCATGAGTAAAGCAACATGGAATGGAAGGGAATCATTCTTCTGTCTCAGAAAAAGAGAGTGAAATTGTAAAGAAAAGAACCATATGAATGAGTGATAAAAAGAGATGTTATGAAGGGAAGAGGTGGTTTGCAAAGTCATCATGATCCAACAAGGGACCACATAAAGTATGGAACTCTGTAGAAACAGGGTAAGGATAGGTAAGGGTGAGTCAAATAGAAAAGAATGAGATGAAATCTAATTCATTTGGCTAAACAGAGGGACAGTGGTTAGGGCATAAAGAAATAAATTCAGTTAGCCAGGGAATGTGTGATGATTTGGGGAGGAGGAGCTGATGAAGGCCAAAAGCCATTTATTGATTAAATACTCCATCCTTAAGCAAGTTTAGGCATTTAAATATTCTCAAACGGTGGCAGAGGGACCATGAATTCTGTCTGCAGAACCATTTCAGAATTTCTCAAGTGCTCTAATACAGTTTCACTTGGTTTTGTATCTTAACAAATTTGTTTGGGGTTATTTGTTTTTTTCCAGTTATAGTCATTACTGTAGAAGCTCAATCTCCACCACTTGTTACTCAGATAAACCTACCATTTGGACATTATATATAACATTGCTTAGATAAATCTAGTAATCTTCTTCACCCTTCTTAAGAGTATTCAAAGAGGCTTAACCAGATTTTATCAGAAATACTTTTATAACTTTCTTTACAAATGATATGCACTGCTCTCTTTTAAATATACACGCTTTCAAAGATATTTCTTACTTTAGCCAAAAGTAGTTCGACATCCTTGTAAATATTGTAAATCTTTGTTAGTGCTGAAGATAGGAAATGCCAACCACAACTTCATAAGCAACTAAATCAGGAGTCATGGCCTCTCCAAATGCGCATTCTGATAAATAAAGAAGAATGTAATCCCACAACACATCCGAAGGCTCCTAACTTTCATATGCCTCTTGTTAATGTCCATGTTCTTATAAAAAGTACAATTCTACCAGGAATTCCAATACAGTTAGGTATTAATCTCCTGAAACATACTATTTTAGGTACTGTGGATCAGCCCCCCACATCTGATTTGTCTTTGTGGGAAATGTGGACAACCTCAAGGTGATGGAATAAATTTTAGCCAACCACATGGAGACTATATCATAAAAGCAGAAGTTGTCACACTGAATTTTCTAATCTTCTTTCCCTGAAAATGAAATTTAGAAGAAATGGAAATGATGTCAATATGAAACCAGGGGTTTCACACATAAACCATTTTCCTCTGACGTGTTTGTCATGTCTCTGTAAAAGGCCACATGTTTGAGGGACTTGCTGACTTATGGGCAATTGATAGACATGTCAGTGGAAAAGGGTCACCCACAAAATATGTTTCAAACAACTGAATTGATCCCCATTTTGATGTTTTTGTGGGTTTGTTACTAGAAGACAGACTTTAGCCAAGTTCAATCTTCTTTTAAAAAAATGCAGTATATTTTATATAGACATAATCTCTAGACATAATCATCTAATCAATATTTTCTAAAATATTTAAAGTACAAGATTAGCTCATGAGATCCAAAAATGAATTAACTTGAACCTTGTGGTATGCCAGTGGTCATTAAAAAGCACTTGAATCTCAACTCAGGCATGCTGAGCAAATGACCTAAGAACTCAGACTCAATGTTCTCATCTGTAAAATGGGAGGTAGAGGTACTTCCTTGTTTCGGAATGGCAAAAGAATTAAATTAGATGACATAAAAAGTAATATTGAGCAGATTTTTAGCTTTAAATATGCTTTTCAAGTGATGGGACAGGGATTTGTAATAATTGTGATAAGAAAATTGAACACAAATAATTGGAAGGAAAACACAAAGTAAAGCATCAAACAATCAAGAAATAGTCACTCCTAAATAGGAGAATACTTGCTTATTTGTGTAACTGAACCCTCTCTTGTTTCTGATATTTTTTTCAGAGGCTAAAAAAATGGTCTGTTTTGTTTTAGAAACCTGCTTTTCATCTTTACTCTTTGTCATCCGATGATTCTTTCTAAAGTGAAGTGAAGTAGGTTAGAATGGAATTAAAGGATAATCATAAGACTAAAAATAATAGAATCTAACCACACAAAAACATCTTCTTTCACTCCAGGCAATAAAACATGTTTTGGAATGATAAATCATACTACTTGTAAGAATTGGTCCTGAAAAACCACTCTTATTACTTAAGAAGATGAAGAAGAAAAATGGAACAACACACTGTATAATAAATATTTAACCTGAATTCTGAAAACTGTTCACAAGGGTAATCATGTTTCTTGGATACACATTTTCTTTTATAGAAGTGGGAGCTAGATGTGGTTTGGATTTAAATGCAGTTTATGCAGTTACGCAGTATTTACATGGACAGGATGGAGGATTTTGTCATTTTAGATTGACTCAGGCCTACGGTGACATGACAGCAGACATTAGGGGGAAAATACCCAAATAGCTGTTTCCATACGATATCAGGGAGATAATTTCCCCAATTAGCCCAGTTTTCCAGTTAGGTTTGCCTTGGTAAACTCAAGTAAGATTATATCTCTGACTTCTCAAAAGAATTCTCTGAGTTGGTTGGGTTCTATTTAATTGCTTTTACAAACTACATCCTTGGAGGTCCACAGGCATTAGACTGGGGGCCTTTCTAGAGATTGTAAATAGGAATGAATAAAATGAGGATGTTTTCATATTAACACATTTCAATTTCATTTAACTGGAAAAGGAGGATTCCTTAATTTAGGCTACCCTAAAATATATAGATGTTAATTAAGGTTTTGGAGAAAGAAGCTGGGTAGGAAAGGGAAATTGAAAGAGGCTTAAATGAATGAAGGGAGATTAAAAAATTAAGGATCGGTGCCCATCGGGGAATAGATGCGTCATCTGGGTAATGGGGGAACAGGGAAAGCACATTGGGGCAAGTATTCTAAACTAGCTTTAGTCACCTACATGCCCAACCAATCCAAGAAAGGGGCCATAGATTAAGGCTGCAGCTCTGAGCAAAATACCCTTCTTCTTTTAGGGGAATTGTTGACTTTTCTTCCACAGTACTGTCCACTCTTCCAGCCCATTGTCTGGGAGAAATCCCTATTCTCCTGTTCCTTTCATCAACAATAACTTTCAGTCCCAATCTGGTTCCAAAAGAATATTTAAGGAGATGCTGACAGCTTGCTATTTTCCCCTTACAAGATATACCTCATGACTGACCATGAGAACCAAAAGACCTAGTAAGAACATGGGGTCACATTTGAATTTGTATTTTTCAACCAGGCACTTGGGAGTATGCAAAACTTATTTTTTCATATACAAAGAGTAATGATAAAAAGCAGGTTTCTAAAACAAAACAGATCATTTTTTTAGCCTCTGAAAAAAATATCAGAAACAAGACAGGGTTCAGTTACACAAATAAGCAAGTATTCTGCTATTTAGGAGTGACTATTTCTTGATTGTTTGATGCTTTACTTTGTGTTTTCCTTCCAATTATTTGTGTTCAATTTTCTTATCACTATTATTACAAAGAAACTGAAATAATTAGTACAATTTGGCAGACCTGACAAAAAGAACAAAACGTTCTGTCCCAAGATTGCAGATCTTCAATCTACTCACTCCACTCACATGGAGGAAGAGAATATGTTTTAGTCAGCTTTTTGGCCCCTGTGACCAAAAGACCAACAAGAAAAATTTAGAGGAGGAAAATTTTATCGGGGGCTCAAGGTTTCAGAAATATCAGTCCATAGATGGCTGGCTGCATTATTCTGAGCCTGAGGTGAGGCAGAACATAATGGCAGAAGAGTGTGGAGGAGGAAAGCAGCTCAGGACGCGGTTCCAGGAAGCAGGGAGCAGGGAGAGAGAGAGAGAGAGAGAGAGAGAGAGAGAGAGAGAGAGAGAGACACGGATGGAGAGAGAGAGAGAGACGGAGAGAGAGAGAGAAAGAATGAATCGCCAGGGACAAAATACATATGCCCAAGGCATGCCCCCAGTGACTACATTCTCCAGTTATACCCTACCTGCCTACAGTTACCACCCTTTATCCAAAAGCACTGATTAGGTTAAGGTTATTATAACCTAATTATTTTACATCTAAACTTTCTTGCTTTTTCTCACACATGAGCTTTGGGGCACACCTCATACCTAAACCACACACACACACACACACAAATAGATGACAGATAAACATGAGTGACGAAGTTCTTGATGCTCAAATACCTACACATTATTAAACAGGCCTCAACTGGAGAAGTGACCTGATAGATATGGTTACTCTTCCTTCTTCTTGAGAGGGTGATAGAAGAGGGTGGAAAAATGCGTTGGCAGAGAGTCAGGAGACTGCCTTTGAAGAGGGCATTTATTTTTTCTCACCCATCACTAGGTTCTCCTCTAAAATAAGAGAGAATAGCAAGAGAACACTGTGCACATTTATTTAATACAAATTTTACACAAGACTCAAGGACAGAAGAGCCTTCAGAAATGAAGACCCAAAGAAACATGGGAAGCCACATATGTTTATGCCTAAGTTTGATGAAGTAATGGGACAAAGGGGGTCTGATCTAAGAGTATTATACTGGGGGAGTTCAGCATAGCCTTTTGGTCCAGATTATTTTCTGTGTCCCCATGTCCTTGAGAGACAAGGATATTCCTTTCCTCGAGGTGTCCAGTGGAAACCTCTCAGATGGAGTCTGATGACTTGCTTTAGAGGAAGTCAAGAGAATGCCTCCTGGGTTTCATGGCATGCTATTTAGGGGAAGAGTGGGGGCAGGTGAAACTGGCCTCCCTAACCCTTGGTTTTCTCAAATACCAAGGTGCCAAACTTGGGGATAATGTGTCATGAACTCCTTCATCTTTCTCCCTTTAAGACCACAATACGTTACCACTTCTCACCAAGTGGCTCAGCCTCTTCCACTCCTCATTGTTCTGCAACCAAGAATATGGAAGATCCCCTGTACCTATCCCTCAAGTGTGGACTTCTCTCCATCTATGGGAGTTGCTTGTAATGCTGGTGCTATTTTTGGCAATATCATTGAATAAGATAGAAAGCTAACATATGTCGTCACAACAAAGCCTAACCTATAGCAAGTTTCTGGTTATTGCCAGTGGAGATGGAAATGCTATTGACAACAATCTTTTATTCCAAATAACAAGATTGAGTCCCATTTTTTGGAAAGGGGATGAGCACATTGTTTATTAAGGTCAAGGAGGAAATGTTGGCCCTTAAGAGAAAGGCCACTTAGGACTTGCAGTCTGCTGTAGACTGTGAAGATCGACACAATGGCTACAACAGAAGTCATAGACGGGGTGGGTGCTGCATCCCTGCTGTATAGATTTAATACCTGTTCCTTCTTCGCCCACTCTGATGTGCTAGCCTACTTCCACATTTTTAGAAGGTGCCAGCAGAACAAGCACACTGAAATAAAGGACGACCACAAGTAGCTGGGCTGGAAAGGTTGAACAGAACTGTATTTGAGACCCAGTGTGGGGTTGCATGCCTATAATCCCAGTGACTCAGGAGGCTGAGGCAGGAGGATCGAAAGTTCAAAGCCAGCCTCAGCAAAAGTAAGGCCCTAAGCAACTCAGTGAGACCCTGTCTCTAAATAAAATACAAAATAGGACTGGGGATGTGGCTCAGTGGTGGAGTGCCCATCCCCCCAAAATAGTATATTTGAACAGGTCCATCAACTGCCATAGTGATCTTTCCACATCTTGCAGTGCACTACTTATGTCATAAGAAGATCAGCATACAGATTCTCCTTGGACTGGTGAAAATCACTCTCTATTTCAGTCAGGTCATCACAGGAAAAGCAATGAATGGTAGAGAATATTCTGTGACCAAAGTCAACTCACAGTGGAGAGTTTGCCAATGGTAGACCTAAATCAGATGGTCTTATCTCTCCTTCCATTATTATTTATACTGCCCAACAAAATAAGAGTCCTGTGAGACACTGCCAAGCATTTAAGTGGCACATTTACCATACAGTGGTCTTAACCCATTTGATTTTCACAGAAAAAGAAAAATGTGTGGAAAATAGAAAACATTACCTGTGCTGTGATTCCTGCAGGCAATTGGTTGTGTCATCACACAAAACAGAGTAATCCCTTTCCCCCTGCATACATATGCGTAACCTCTGGTGACATCACAGGTGGTAGGGATGACCTCATCATAGAAAAACTACATCCCATGTATGCAGGGCATGTAGGGCATCTGAGTCTTCAGCTTCTTACTGACATTTTATAAGTTGGGTAATAAAAAGTGAATGTTCAATTGTGTCCAAACTTGATACAAAATATGTGATTTTAAAATTAATTTCACGAGTCACTCATTCCAAAATAGAAGAGAAATTGTAACTTGTTATGAGTTTAGGTTTTTCCCTAAATTTGCTCATGTGCACTCACCTGTAGGTGATAAAGGACATCCCTGACATTCCCACCACAGTTTTTTATTCCACAATTACTGACACTGTCCCAAAGTCAAATACATGGTTTGTCTGTTCCCATAATTACCCTTGCTATTACCCTGCTTTATGTATTGATTTTTAATTCTTATAGACATAACTCACTGGATAAACTTGTCCACATAACTCCTGCTTTATTCATGAAGTTGTTTCTAGAAAGAAAAAGGACAGTAGAACAAAGACTCTAAGAAAACACCCAATAGCCCATAAAGGATGTAAACTGTGCCTTTGGAATCAGACAGATTGGGATTCACATTTTGGTCTGAAGCTATATGACCACCAGCTATATGACCTTGGAAAATAAAATAGATTCTTTGATTCGTAGTTCTTTCATCTTGAAATGGACAATGAAATATATATGGTTTTTGAGAAGATGCATCAAGTTAATGCATCTCAAATGCCCAGGACAATATCTGCAATATGTCCAGGAAATGGAGGCTATTATCCACATTATGCATAAATTTATGTCCCACTGAGTAGTAGAACTATAAGAAGAGGTATATCCAGCATTTGCCTTCAGCAGAGAGGTCAGAGTTGGTTGGAGAAGCTCTGCGAAAATTCCACTTTGTTATCAGGAATTCAATTTTCCATCTCTGCATAAAGAGCTTCATTAGAGAAAGCTTATAAAAATACATGAAGTTATCATTCTATATTTGATCAAAATTCATCTCAGGAAGAACTTATTTGCCAATTGACCACAAAATAAGATGTTATAGCCAGACTGGTAATGAGGTTGACATTCTTGGAAGGAAAAAAAAAAAGTAAGAAAGAAAAGGCCATTCAAACATTGCTTTTTGAGGGCTCAGCTAAGTAGCCTCCATAAAGAGCTTCCACTAGCTAGTATTTGCATAACAAAAAGATTCCTCCACCTTCCTATAGTTTTATTTGCAGATCCCAAGTGGAATATTTATTAAAGTCTAGATGCAATTAAACCTTTTGTGAAACATGTGTTTGATCATGAATAGGAGTGAGTCAGAAAGTCTGTGAACAAGACTGAAACATACAGGGAAGTATACAAGAAAGCATTCTCATATTTAGCAATGACATTCAAATAACAAGAAAAAAGAGACGATGTGGAGTAAGATGAAGTTTTCCATTGAGTATGTTCATTGCTAATCTTGGCTTCTTTGTTTATGGCTCTCATTAATTCAACTAACTAACATATGCTGATGTTGGAAGATTTGCTTATAAAGTGGTGATGAGAAAGGTAGTCTTGCTCTAACCTAATCTGTCTGGATTCTGAAAGTGCTTTCATATGAAAGGAAATATAGTGAGTCTTCAAATAGTAGAGCTCGTTTCATTAACATAACAAAAACCTTGCTTCAGATTACTACAGAAATATGCCATAAAACCTAAGCTTTTTATTTCACTCCAGAAACTTAAAAGGAAGTCAGCTCTCACCTCTATTATTGTTCTGAATTAGGAATTCTTTTAAACTGTCTGGATTTTACTACCAATATCTCCAAGAGGTGGTTCCCAAAGGGTTTACCCAAACTGAAGAGAGGTTTGATAGGGGAAAGAAACTGTCAATCATGATGCCTCTTTAAATGTAAAAAAAGGTAAATTGATCAAATGACTTATTCATTCAAGGAAACTTAAATCAATCAAATAATTTGTTCATAGTTCCAAGGAAACCAGAAGAGAGCTATGTATTTGAATGATTTGATTGAGTAAAAGACAGCAAAGTTCCTATTGCTATGATTTTGTAGATTTAAATTTCTCCATGTATTTTTTTTTCTGCCACCTGACCTTATTTTCTTTTGCAACAGCAAAACAAATCAACTTGTGAGGAAGAGGGAAGGAAAACAATAATCTATGTTTTCATGTTCTGGGATTATTTGATTCCCTGGTAGGCTTGTCTTGCTTACTTATAATGATAGCAAAATATTCATAATTTAAAAATTGGCAGGAAATGAAACTGCAATCCTTCTGTCCCTGTTGGAACATATCAGGGAATCAGGATTTTCTCCTACCCCAGAGATTCCTTTCAGCATGTGCCAATTTTAAAGCCTGAGCATGATAAGTGATGAGAATGATATGAGAAACCATACAGTGAGCCAAGAGTTCTGGTGTATGCACCCTCAAAGTGCATTCCAGGACCTCAAAGGCATTTCGGTTCTGCTAATTGAAATGTGGATATGTTAGTAGCACCACCCGTCATTTAAGTTAGATTGGTGAGTGGGGGCACTGATAATCCTTACCACTTAAGACAAGTATATGGGCACTTGTTAACCCTTGACTTAGAGTTCAATTATTTTTTCATTGATTTCACACACACATGTTGAACCCCTATTATGTACCACCTTCTGTGCGACATCCTGAAAATGCCAAGTGAAACGGGCCAAGTTTTCTGCTTCCAAGATCACAGTCTGATTTGGAACACAGGCAATAAAAGGAAGAAAAGCTAATGTCCTCTGGGATGTCCCATGACAGCTATGTTATGGGTGTTATGGGATCCACTAGAAGGATGATAAGAATGATAAGGGGCGATGTTCCAGCCTCTGTGATAGTGCCAGAAACTTATTAAGGTGATAGCTTTCCTAAAGGAGAAGGGGATCAGAAGGGGTTTCATAGTCTAGGAAAACCAGGTGAGTGAGCCCAGTTTCAGGACAAAGAACAGCGTGGCATAGGGAAAGGCTTTCTTGGATCCTGGAAGTAGATAGGTCTGAGTCTGAGTCTCAACTTTCCCACCAGGGTTGGATCTACTCATACTCTGCTTTATCCTTCTATTTTTTTTTAATATGAGATACAAAGTTTTATTATGAAACCAACCTAGGATCCATAGTATTATTATATAAATTAGCAGTAAAATCTTCCTAGGGCATATACAGATGTATACACAGATCACAGGGGTTCAGTGGTACTAGGGATTGAACCCAGGGTCTCTTAACCACTGAGCCACACCCCAAGCCCTTATTTATATTTTATTTAGAGACAGGGTCTCATTCAATTGCTTAAGGCCTCAATAAGTTACTGAAGCTTTCTTTAGACTTGTGATCATCCTGCCTCAGCCTCCCAAGCTGCTGGGATTATAGGCATGAGCCACCACACCCAGCTATTTTTAATTTAGCTTTTATTATTAGCTTTGGCAAACCTGAGGTTAAGGAACCTTTAATATTTTCCCCATTTGGAAAATCATGGTAATGATAATAATGCCCAATGTTGCTGATGGTGTTAATAAAACTGATGACGACTCACACCAGGCTTGTGTGTGGGTGCTTGCTTGGCTAGGCAGATACCCAGTGCTTTCGAAGGTGAATTCTGGGTGTCAACTCTCCTGGGACATGGGGTGCCCAGACATTTGGATAAACTTTTTTTAATATATATATCTGTAAGGGTGTTTTAGATGAGATTAACTAACATTTGAATGGATAGACCAAGTAAAGCAGATTAACCTCCCTTGTGTGGATAGTTCTCAACCAACCAACGGAAGACCCGAATACAGCAAAGGCTGGGTGAGAGAATTTTTCCTGCCATACTGCTCACACTGAGCCATTGGCTTCTCCTGCCCTTGGACTGGAACTTCCTCTTTGGATCTACTGGGGCTCCAGCTTGCTGACTACAGATCTTGAGGTTTCAGTCAATTTCAAAATTGATTATTCTTAAGTTCATCTCTTTCTCCCTCTCTCCCCACACCACCCCCCATAGATATAACATCCCGTTGAGTCTGTTCCTTTCAAGAACCCCAATTCGTTTAGGGCTTTAAATACTTTCTCTCATTGTTTTCTTCAACGTGCACTCCAGAGTCTTGATTTGAGCCTGTATGCTTAGACACCTCAGTATTCCGCAGGGCGAATGAAGTTCTAAGATTACATCTAACTTGTAGTTTGATTTGGGCCATTGTAAGTATCATCATTAAAGGATTTAAATCCTTTGCCACAGGGACCTGGATTCAGATCCTGGTCAAATTGCATGTTCCACACATGGGTCTCAGACAAGTGTTTCAGAACCCAAGTTGCCCTTGTGACAATCCTGGCTTCCTTTCAAGGATGAAGTAGTCTAGCTCAGGAAATGTAACTGCTAGAGTGCTCATTATAACCATCATCCAGTTTTCTTCATGTCCTCAAAGACATGACTACTGCCAATAAGGCCATGGTAGGACTCCCTCCTGGATTTCATTTCCAAACTTCCCACTTTTGTGGAGGGCTCTTGAGTGAATTTGTTTAATCTCATGGGTTTTGCCATTATTTTTACCACCTTTGCTCCCAGGAGACACCATTCAAAAGACATCATGGACAATTTTTACTCTTTCTAGTCCCCAAAGTCCCTTTGATGCAGTTTGCATCCTTCAATCATCCTCAATCAGACTCCACATCCCATGGACAATCTCTACTCTCTCCTGTCCTTTCCACATTCAAATTAAAAAATCTTGAAACGAGTTTTTCATTTTTACTTTGTTCCTCCTGAGGGATATTATTGAGCCTCAGAGCTCAAAAGGCATGGCTTCAAAATAGTCACTATCCCCATTACCAAGAATGCAGATTATGGTCCCTAAGAAAATAATTTTCACAACACACCACCATCTGGTGGCAGGTGGTACAGCCAAAATTCCAAAGTCCACAAAACAACATTAACCATGTGTTTCATAAAAGTGGTTGAGTTGGATTTATGAAGAAACATGGAACTTCTGGGATTTTCAAGGTAGTTCTCTTTTCAGGTGTAATGGGTAATTTGAATTGTCAACTTGATTGGATTAAGAGATGCCGATGATTAAGACACTTCTGGGTGTGTTGTGAGAGTGTGTCTAGGAATGATTGACTTGTGGGATAGTGAACTGAAACGGAGCCCCTCCCTAAGCTTGGGCAGCACTGCCCAATAGGATGGAATAAAAGTTGGAAGAATAAGGAAGCAGATGCAGATGCGAGCTCAACTCTTCTTGAACGGGTTCTTGATCACTGCCTTGATTATCTGGCAAGATATCAAACAATTACTTCTTCACTCTTCCAAAGCATACTCTGCCAGTGATTCTCCAGGTAGTTTCCAGAAGCCTTGGTCTCGGAGTAGTTTAGCACTGTTGATCCTTCTTGTTCTGGGGCTTCTGCATCTTGGACTGCGCAGGTGCTGGTTCTTCCAGCTCTCCAGCTGCAAACGGCCATTGTGGACTATCCAGCTTCTGGTTGTGTAAGTCAACATAATAAATCCCCTTTTTATAATCATACTTCCTGTTGATTCTTTTCCTCTAGAGAACCCTGACTAACACACCAGGATTTTGAAAGAAACAGGACCCTATGCTTGGACAATGAAGTGGAAAGGAAAATACAAAAATTACAGTTGCTCAATTCCAGTATGCATATATGCATCTACCTATCTATCTATATCTATCTATCTATCTATCTATGTACCATGGTACTGGGGATTGAGCCCAGGGGCACTTTACAATTAAGTTACATTCCCAGTCCTTTTAAAATTTTGATACAGAGCCTCACTAAATTACCTAGGCTGGCCTGGACCTTGCCATCTTCCTGCCTCAGCCTCCTGAGTCACTGGGATTATAGGCATTTGCCACTGGTGCCCAGCTCCTCTCTTTTTAAAATTTCCCCTCTCAATCAAGTTTGCCCAACACACCTTCACAGGGGCTTTCTCCATATACATGGCAATAGGAAATTCTACTTTGCTATCTGCCCAGGGCAACTCAAAACATTAGTTGCTGTTACCATTAGACAATGTTTTTCAAATTTTCATGTATATAAAGGATGCCTAGGAAAATCTTTAAAATGGAAATTTCTGAGTACTATTTCTTGAGATGTGGAAGTAATAAGTCTGCTAGAATATGCATTTTGGGTCAAGTGTCTTAGAGGAGATTGGTGCAGATAGCCGAGGTCCCCACTTAAAGAAATGTTCATTGGGTAAATTTCATTCCCTTGACACATGGATGGAGGAGATGGAATATAGACATCAAATTTTTGTTGATATAGGAATGATGGAGAGAATCTGAAAGATATTGTGCTCTGTATCTGTAGGAAAAAGAATTCTTGGAGAAAATAACAACAACAAATGGGCTCTTAATGACAATGTCATTCTAAGGCAGTCAGAATGAGGAGATATCTAACCTCAAGAAAACTATTCACACGCCAAATCACATCCAATCCTGAAGGATCTGACTTTCTGTTAAAATGGTTTCCTCTTTCTCCTCTGCTCAACCCAGGGATAATCAAAGGGGCTGTTCCTCAACCAGGTTCCCTGCCCTGCTCCAAGCTGTCACTCATTGCTCTTTATGCTCAGCTTCTGGTTCTAGTTTGATAGAAACAGGATGCGAACACCAAGCACATCTCTCTTGGAAAAGGGATAGTCAGTGGCCTGGGAGCCGCCCCGCCCACTTTCCCCACCCAATGGGGGAGGAGCAGCCCACCAAGCCCAGCTACAAAACCTGGGCTGGAGTTTCCACTAGGAACAGGAGTCCTGTGCACAGCATCCAGGCAAATGACCACCAGGTATACCTAGGATCCTATCTTACTGTTTCAATCTGTAAAAAAATGAGTCAGGGCCCAGAGAAAAAAAAAATTTCTTCTGGTTGTTGCTTAATGGGAAGTATATTTTAAGAAGGCAAAGCTATTTTTAAGGATTACTTTTATTAGTCTATTGATTCCAGATCCAAAAATGGGTCAGCTCTCCTTCTGTGCTGCTAAAGGTATTTGTGAGAAGTTGTTAAATAAATGCAGTCACTAATTTGCTGCTTGGAGTCCTGACCCATTCTTACCCTTTGCTGAGGATAAGAGATGATTTTGTTCTTAGCCTATTTTTCATTCACTGAGAATCTCTGACCTCTGCATCCCAGGTTAGGCAGTCATGAGCCCCAGAGGGATTCTCAGACTCCATCTGCAGCTATTTTAAGAATTGAAATTATATAAGCAAGGCTCTTTTTAGAATCTCTTCTTAGGGTCAGTCCCACACAGGACATCCTTTAAATTGCTGCCATGAGCTTGTGAGCAGCTTTTCCATTTGGTCTTTTCTGATTAGGGCTCCTGAGACTGCTACCATGGGAACAAGAGGGCAGGTCATCTGCCTCTCCAGTCCTCACAGAGTTGCTGGGCACAGCCCTACTGTCACTAAGAAAAAGGCAGAGGGAATGTCCTGCATTAGTTATAAGAAACAGAATCCTAAAACAAACTGGCCACAGCAGAGAAGGTAACGTATCAGCTCATAGAACTAAATTACAGCAATAGAGCTTTGGCACAGTTGGGCTCAGGGCTCAGAACAAGTTACAGTTGTCCCTTTTCTTTTGGTTCTGCCTTGCTTTGTGTTAACTTTACCCCAGGTCAGGCTTCTTCTGTTGGTTCTTTGGGAAGAAATAATCTTTCTTCTGAAAAGTTTCCCCCAAAGTTTTGATTTGAATCTGATTGGATTTAGTTGGGCCAAATGCCATTTTGCTTGAAAGCTTCATTAAGGACATGACCCCAAATCACATACCAATCTTAGTCAGAATTATGCACCTGAAGGGCATCAGCTGGAATAGAGAAGGAGTGATTCTCCTGAAAATGTGGGCTTGGCCCTCTCTCTTTGTCCATTTTCAGTACACATAACAAAATAGCTGAGACTAGGTAACTTATAAAGAAAAGAGGTTTATTTAGCTCATGGTTCTGGTGGCTGGGAAGTTCAACAATCAAGCAGCAAATCTGGTGAGGGCTTTTTACTACATCAACTCATGGTAGAAAGGGAAGCAGAGAAAACAGGAGAGGTAAATTTGCTTAATAGAAAAGACTCCAGTGGTAATTCATCCAGTCCTATAAGAGCAAGATTTCCTCCTGAGAGCTCACTTCCAACAAGAGGACATTAATCTATTCATAAAGGCTCCTTCCCATGACTCAAACACCTCCTACTAGGCCCTTCGTCTTCAATAATTTAAAAGTTTTAACACATGAACTTTTTGCAGATACAATCAAACCATAGCACCCTGTAAAGAAAGATCAATGGATGTTGTAGGGAAACAAAAACCTGCAGATTCTTTGATCAGATAAAACAAATGATGACTGTGAGTAACTTTCTGGACTTCTGGACATGGGAGAGCCCCCACTATCCCCAGTGCCCTCATATCCCCAATCTCATGCAGCCACAGAAAGAGAAGCTGCAAAACAAACCCTATGCTGATACCACCTGCTTATCCTGTGTGAGCATCCGGGGTACAGGAGGCTAGGACTGCAGCCCAAGTTTGTCCAGGTCTGGCTTTGCAAATAATAGAATCTCAATGGCAAGAGAAAAATCAGAATCATTTAGTGAATGCCTGCTGTGTGTCAGGGGCTCTGCTTGGTGCTCCCTCCTTTCAGATATTGCTGGACCGTGAATTAGTTTTCACTGGACTATTGGAATTAGGGAAAGTAGAATAAGTAAAAAGCCTAAAGGTAAGGCAGCAATTAATACTATCGTACTTCTTTTTGTATCCTTATCATGGAACTGAGTACAGGGTCAGACTAGTAACAGAGACTCAAATGTTAACTGAACAAATGCATGTCCAGCAATACCTATGCAGTTTTACCATAGTCTGGATGCTATGAAAGTCCTCATTTCCCTCACAGCCCAGTGAAGTAAATACCATTTTAATCTCCATTTTACGGATGGGGAAACTGGGACGCAAAGACATTCCACAGGTGGTACATGGAAGAGCCAGCATGCAAGCCCAGACTGAGGGACTTCAGAGGATCTCCTAAAGACTGCACTCATTCTCATGGAAGCAATCATCGAAGTTGGATCTTGTTCTCTAGCTCACAGCCTTGAGAACACCATGCTGGGCAGGAGAAGGATGGTATAGACAGAACTTCACTGTCCAATATGCTACTGGCCACATGTGATTATTTAAATTAAAAATACATTGAAATGAAATGAAATTTAAAGTTCATTCCTTTGGAACCCTGTTCACATTTCACTAGCCACATCTGGCTAATGCTGAGATAGAATAAGTCCCTCTCCTTGCACAAAGTTCCTTTGGATGACAATGGTAGATGAATCCTAAATGTCATTTCCAGTCATGATATGGGGAATGGGAATTGATTTCTAAGGACTTTCCCCAGACAAACCCACCTTGCCAAGCATGCTGGTCACCCATTCCTATATTGCACTCTGCTCTGCCATCAGGAGGAGCAGCCTGTTTTAGTTAGTTTTTCATCACTATGACTGAAATACCAGACAAGAATAATGTAGAGGCGGAAAAGGTTATTTGGGTTCATGGTTTCAGAGGTTCTGTCTGTGTTTGGGTGACTCCACAGCTCTGGGCCCAAGGTGAGGCAGAACATCATGGTGGAAGGGTGTGGTGGAGGAAAGCAACTCAGGACCAGGCAACCAGGAAGCAGAGAGAGAGAGAGAGAGAGAGAGAGAGAGAGAGAGAGAGAGAGAGAGAGAGAGAGACGTCTCCTCATCAGGGACAAAATATAAACCCCAGTGACCTACCTCCTCCAGCCCTATCCTACCTGCCTACAGTTACCACCCAGGTAATTCATTTGAGTGAATTAATTTGCCGACCAGGTTACAGCTCTTAAAATCTAATCATTTCCCTCTGAACAATCTTGCATTGCCTTGCACATGATCTTTTGGGGGACACCACATATCCAAATTCTAACACAGCCCACATCCTTCCACCTCCCTCTGCCATTACACGCTGTCTGCTTGGGACACCTCTTCCCCTCACACCAGGCAAGAGTCAACAACTCATAATTGTTATTTCTCCCCAGTTCCTACTTGAACTTTCAAGCCAGGAAATCTGACTGCATGATTGGCAGGATACTCTGGCAAAGGCAGGGTGAGACACGAACTGAGTATCATGTCCTATAAGAAACCATATGTGCAGAGAAGAGCCCAGTGACTTCAGAGACATACAGACCTGGAGTCTGACTCCTAGATTGCAATATACTCATGACAGGACCTCAGGTAAGTGGCTCAAGCTCCTGATCCTCACCTGCAAAACAGGGCCAAGACCATCCCCCTTGTATTGCCATAGATGCCCTTGGCATATTCTTGGCTGGTCAGGAATCAGCAGCTGCTGAGTCACTACTCTGATGATTACATAACTCAGGTGGCTCATGGCTCTCCTACCTTGGGGGAATCACCCTTCTGTCCAAAATCCAGAAGGTGACACCCTGAGGGAATTCTCAGTAGACTCTGATCTCCTCCCTAGGGAATTCCTGGGATTTTTCAGAGTATCCACTCTGAAGTCTTTTTTGAAGACTTCATGGCACACATTCCCCAAATCCCACTTATCTATGGACTATATCTTCAGAACAACAGGAGTACATTTTTTTCATCATGGAATGTTTTAGCAACTTGTAAGATTTTATTCACTTGTAATCTTTTATTCACTCCAAGCATGACCATGAACCCTTCTCTGAACCCTTCAAAACACAGTGGCAACCAGACTATGGAATCTATGGAATTCAATAGCCTAGCAGAAGGCTTGAAGAAAGGAAGTCAAAACACAGAGAAGGAAAACTTAATATTGGATAATATCTATTACTTTTTGTAGCATCTGTGCATGATGGAGGGTTCTCCTAGCCTCTGATCTCTCGCCATGTTACACGGGTCAGCCTGTCTCCTTCATATGAGGATTCTTTTGGCAATGATCTTCTAATACAAGATCCAAGGCCAGAGCTGTGCCTTACATAGAGCTAGTGTGGAATGGTCCTGCCCCATCCCAGTCAAACACACACTGACTTCCATTCTTGCACTGGCATGACTAACTTACACGAGTACCATCATGTGCCATGTAACTTCTGCTAGTGGTGGACTTCATAGACAATGGTGGTCCCATAAAATGATATCACCCAGTGATGGACATCATAGCCAGCCTAATGTGTATAGTTTCAGTTTGATATTCACACAATGATGACATTGCCTAATGATGCACCCCTATTGTTAAGTGACAAATGAGTGCAATCTCTGCTACCTGGTCTTAAGGACATGGCAGCTGGTAAAAGGCTAAAGCCAGGGGATCTATTTTGCTGATTCCTTCCCTCCTTCTGTCTGAAAATGGATTGAAGGAAATTTCTCTACCTGCATCTGGCCCTATTTGCTGTGCTTTGATCTTTGGTCTCTCCTGGGTTGCCAAGCAATCAGAATTTAATGCTGTGGCCTGGGGGCTCTTGAGGACATGGCTTCCAATCAGACCACAAGCTGGGTCTCATGTTCTCAACCCTTTTCTGCAGCCTTATTTATCTCTCAGAGACAGAACAAATGAACCTGAACAAGAACAGAGGACTCAAGAGAGGTAAGCAAGTAACTACTGAATGGGAGGAAAAGTGTAAATGACTTTGGAGAAGAGCTGTAGCTTCCAGAAAAAATGATCATATCCAAGTGGCACTTTACAAATAATAACATTCCTTTACTGAGGTCCTGCTGCATTCAGGGCGCTGTACTAGCACTTCCCAAGACATGATCCCAGCTCCTTCAGTCAGTCATAATAGTAGCTGTGTGATTCTGGTTTGGGAAGCTGAGGTTCAGAGGACAAATAGCAGGATCAGGATGATCCAGATGGTAACCAGTAAAGTCAGGATGAGCCTGGCTTGACGCAAATCTGTCTCCTCAGCCTTCATCTTTATTTTGGCTTCAGTTTTTCCAGGCATCTGATTCCATTGACCATTGTGAGGTCAAGATAGCAAGAGAGCAAGGGCCCCCAATTCTGCAGGCAAGCTCAGAATGAAGTTCCTAAGTTCCAGTCCAAACTGGTTTCCATAATATTGAGGAGCAAGTGCCTGAGCTGAGATCCCACATAGAGTTTCCATCATACAAATTCCTCTGTAGTGGGTATTTGGAAAGCCCTCAGGGGGCTGATCTATTTTCATAGTTATCTCTGTGTCAAGGCTTCGGGTGAGGTATGCCATTAATAATCATAGGAACTCACATTTATTATAAGGAAGTGAATATCTCAATGTGACTCCCATGTAAGGGAATGACCTTCTTCCCTTTCTCTAGCGAGGCATCTTGAGGTCAAAGAGGGTCACCTTAGCCATGCAGATGAGAGATGACATTCCTTTAATTATACATATTGTCCCAACTAATTGTTGAAAAAACAGCTACTCTTTGTAAGTTACCACTCCCAAAAGAAGGGTCTGCCCTCACTTGTTTTCAAAAGCATTTAGGTACCTTGACTCTTCATGATAGCATTAAGTGGTGATGGGAAAATCTTGATATTCCAAAGGAAGAGACCCGCACCCTGCTGAAGATACTATCAAAAACTTCTTTGCCTACCCTCTTAGCTAAGATGTTGTCTTGGAGACCACAAGGGGATATGATGGGGAAGGACCTAAGAAGTCACTTCACTCATTGGTTCATGAAATCCTTTAGGAAGTTCTTTCTATCCAAATTAGTTGGGTCTTCGGTTCCACGATGTGGAGGGTGTTTTGCCAATAAGTGCACTCCAGAGCCAACTGACCACTGTCTTTATGTTACTATATGACTCTTCAGAGGTCCCAAATAAAAAGAAGAAAAAGGACTGTTTTTTTTGTAATTACCTCTACACCTGGATTGTAATGTGGATTTCTACTCACTTGAGGCAGTAATCCCATTTTTGGTATCTCTCTTAAAAATAAAGCACTATGCATACGTATTTATATGCAAATTTAGACTCTTTGTGGGGTACCAGGGATTGAATTCAGGGGCACTCAAACACTGAGCCACATCCCCAGCCCTATTTTGTATTTTATTTAGAGACAGGGTCTCACTGAGTTACTTAGTGCCTTGCTTTCGCTGAGGCTGGCTTTGAACTCATGATCCTCCTGCCTCAGCCTCCCAAGCCTCTGGGATTACAGACGAGTGCCACTGTGTTGGGCACAAATGTAGATTTCTAATACATAGAGACAGATATATATATATATATATATATATATGTATATATATATATATATATAGTTTTTGTAAAAATGTTGTAGTGGAAAGCAACGCTAGAAATAAACCCGCCAGTGGAGGGATGGTTGATTAAATGATGACATATTTAGATCACCATGTATCACAGGGCTGTGAACCCAAAAGAGTAAGTTAGATCTGTATTGTACTGACCTGAAGGGACACTTTTGATAAAATTGTCAAATGAAAAACAAGTAGCAGAGTAGATGAATATGGTCCCATTTTTGCTAAATATTGTGTCAAAGTCTCTTTGTAAGATTTTAGGGTTTTTTTTGTGTGTGTGTGTGTTGGAGCATAGATAGCCAAGTGGAACCATATCTACTAACCTATTATCACTCAATTGGTTACTAGGAGGATGCAGGGGAGGGGTGCTTGAAAGGAAAGGAATATTATTGATTTTTTTTGCTCATCTCTTTGTCGTAAGCACATATTCCATTTATACTCTAAAAATATACCCCTGAACAAATTTAACAGTACAGGCTGGGGTAGGATGGGGAAGTAGGTGTTAGGCAAAGACTGTGCCCAGCTTGCTCCTGGCCAGAAGGACCTCAGAGGGAGCACCACCAGGACTGGTGGGTTTCTTCCTGTCTCTTTCTAAAGTTGTTGATGGACCTTTATTTTATTTATTTAGATGTGATGCTGAGGATGGAACCCAGTGCCTCCCACATGCTGGACCAGCACTCTACCACTGAGCCACAACCCCAGCCCTTCTCCCAGTCTTAAGAACCAAAATATTACAACTGAAAGGACCAGCAAACCCCAAGAAAAGGAAGGGTGTGAGACACTGTCTGCTGATGCTGTCTTTTCCATGCCGTTTCCCATGGGTGGCTAGTAGGATGGATGTTGTCTAACAAGGACCAAAGAGACATAGCTACGATGCTTTACCCTCTTAGAAAGCATCATAGAACTGTGACAGTGTTTCCCCAGCTCAGACTTCCTGGAAGAGAAACACTGTTCAAGATTTTGAGCAGGAAAAGAAAAAAGCTGGTGCAAGTTACATGAAGCCCCTGGAGGTATCTATTTTTATCTCATCTGTTCTCCCCTCCTGCCCTTCTCTCCTCCTTCTCTCCCTCTTCCTGTATCCCTGTCTCTTTCTTGTTTTCGTGTCTTCTTTCTTTTCCCCAAATGATTTCCTTTAATTACTATTTCAGGCTGAGACAGTATGAAATTAATTGACTTAACTCTCTGACTTGCAGGTGAAGAATTGGGCAGGTTAGTCATCTGAACTATTTCATCCCTTGATTCGTAGTAAGAATCATGATATAGTATATAATATATTTATATATATATACGTACCCACACACCCATATATGTATATCTATACCTATATATACAATATATACATAATATAATACACATAAAATATAACATATGTAAAATACTGTATATGATATATAAATATATACATTGTATTATATAAAAATATATATGTATATGTATTTATGCATATATTTATAAGTACATATATATGTGAACATATAAGTACATAACATATAATATAAATATATGATATATAATCTATATCAATACTTATCTACTACATAAAATATATGAACACAGTCAAAATCTAAATATGTATAAATATATAAATAAAATATGAGGTAGAGTATCCTGTTTATCCCAGACATGCTACAAAGGAAGCTACAGAGTATTTTCCATCATATTGCTTTCAAACCCATAAGTCCATTTAGATGTCTATCATAGGCTTGAACTTAGTCACTTCCCTCAGTTGATGCTGTATTCAGCTTTCATCAAGTTTTTTGGTTTTGTTTGATCTCCTATTTGGGGGGAGTCACATGCATTTCAGCAAATATGCTGTCTCTGTCAAGCAGTTTATTCTAGAGACCTTTTTGAAAAGCATGAACTGCTCTTTAAGCGAAAGCCACCTTGTATAGATGCTCCTCAACTTACAATGGGGTTTCATCCCAATAAATCCACCCTAAGTGGCAAACATCCCAGGCTGAAAATACATTTAGCACCCTTATGTAGTGGCTCAGCCACGCAGTACCTGGAGGTGATAGGTGGTTTCCCCTGGTGATGAGGACTGCGGGGCTCTCTGGGAGCGGTAGCTCACTCCTGCTGCCCAGCATCCCGACAGAGTAGCACACCACATACGCAGGCCGAGGGAAAGAGCAAAATTCAAATTTGAAGAACTATTTCGACTGAATGCATATTAACTTTTGCACCATCATAAAATCAAAAAGTTATGAGTTGAACTATTTTGGGAATTTAATACCAATGTGTTGTTACTAAATAAGAGAATCTTCAAAAGACAATACCCCATGTCCTAGTGCTTTTTGGATTTTTCCAAATTTCGAGAGCTTTTTGCGTCTTTCTTTCTCTCTCTTGAAGAGAGAATTTGACCAGTAATGTTTCCCCCTCTTCGATTTCTATGTTAGGCGGCAAATCATTTTCTCACTTAGGAGATCTCCACCTCTGCAGTCAGGACTTTCCCATGGTGTTTTTTCTTCGAAAGTTCCATCTGTCATTTTCCTCAGGGATGCGTTCATCGATGTGATGTGACTGATGTGTTCATCGATGTGTTCATGACTGCTGATCCTTGGAGCGAGGCACAACACTTGTGGAGTAAGTAACATCCTTGCAGCCAAGACAATCAGGAGCGGTCCCTGGAATATTCCCTGTGTCCACAAGTGGGTGTCCTGTATCCCAAGATAAAAAGTAAAGACAACAGGAAGAGAAACTTGCTGGAGAAGTGCTTTAGGCACCAAGTCCCTTGATTGGGAACCAAGGTCACCTTTACATCCTTTTTCTCTTTTGTCACCCCCACCACTGGTCCTAGGACACCGGTTGCTATGGTGATAGAGGAAGACAACACCAAATTGGAAGAATGCTTAAAAAATATTGCAGTGTGCTTTCCAGTGTAGTTTAACTTTATACTATTTTTCTAATCATTTTAGATTTCAGAAAAGTTGCAAAGATGGTGCAGAAACCTTCCGCGTGCCCTTAACCGAGTTTCCCCCACTGGACATAATACCACGGAGATCATGTCAAAACTTGAGACCCCGGCATTGGTACATTATCAAAGACTAGGCTCAGGATAACTGGATTTTGCAAGTTTTTTCCATGCAGGTGTTCCAAGATTCATTTAGAAAGTTATACAGCATCTTGTAATTTCACCTCCGGTTATATCTCAAGTCTCCGGCACCCAGTGACAGTTTCTCCTTCTCCCTCTGCTTGAGGAAGGGTCTTCATCTGTATGGAATGTACACAGAATTTGATAAAATTTGGCTCATTTGAACTGGGCTCAAGTTGTGGTATTTTGGGCTTCTTTTGTGTTTAAGTGGCTCTTTCAAGAATAAAATGTCTCTTAGAACTATTATGTCTTGGCAAAATATTTCTGGTTTTTGTCCTCTTCATATTAATTTTTTTTTGGGGGGGAGGGGGTACTAGGGATTGAAACCAGGGGCACTTAACCACTGAGCCACATCCCCAGCCCTTTTTATTTTTTATTTAGAGACAGGGTCTTGCTGAGTTGCTTAGGGCCTACCTAAATTGCGGAGGCTGTCTTTGAACTCTTCATCTTCCTACCTCAGCCTTCCCAGTCATTGGGATTACAGGTGTGCACCACAGAGGGCCTGGCATATTAATTCTTTTGACTATACATGGGCATGACCACTAAAGAAAGGAATACATTCTATTTTTCTTAAATTTAATTTTTTTGTTCTAATTAGTTGTACATGACAGTAGAATGCATTTATGCATTTTGATAGATCATGTATAAATGAAGTGTAATCTCTCATTTTTCTGATTATATAAATTGTAGAATTACATAGTTCATGCAGTCATATATGTACACAAGATAATAATGTCTGTTTCACTCCACTATCCTTTCTAACCCCATGCCCCTTCCTCTCCCTTCACTCACCTCTATCTAATATAAAGTAACTCTATTCTTCCTTATTTGTCCCCCCTCCCATTGTGAATTAGCATCTGCATATCAGAGAAAATATTCAGCCTTTGGTTTTGGGGGTTTGGCTTATTTCACTTAGCATGATATTCTCTAACTCCATCCATTTACCAGAACATGCCATCATTTCATTCTTTAAAACTGAGTAATATTCCATTGTGTATATACCTCATTTTCATTATCCATTCATCTGTTGAAGTGTGTCTAGGTTGGTTCCACAATCTAGCTATTGAGAATTGAGCTGCCATAAACAATGATGTGGCTGCATCACTGTAGTATGCAGATTTTAAGTCCTTTGGGTATAAACTGAAGAGTGGGATAACTGAGTCAAATGGTGGTTCCATTCCAAGTTTTCTAAGAACTCTCCATACTGCTTTTAGAGCTTTATAGTTATAAATAGTAGTTGGGTTCATCCTGACAAAATCATACATGCATGGAAATTTATTTCAGTTCACCATCCCTTCCTTTTCCCTCCTCTCTTCCCTCCCTTCCCCCATTCTTCCCCTACTCTGCTGGACTTCCTTTCACACATCTATTTATTTATTTTTGATTGGTTCTTTTTCTTTACACAGAAAGGTCAAATTCCCTGTGGTGTATTTCTATATGTACATAACATGATTTTTAAGAATTCATTCTGCATTGCCTCCCCTTTCCATCTCTCCACTCTGCCTCTTGATCTCCTTCTTCTACATTACTGATCTTCCCTATATCTTTATGATATCTTATCCTTCCCTCCTCCTTTCCTTTATTTTTCTCTAGCTTCCACATGAGAGAAAACATCCAAATTTTGAGTTTCTGGGTTTATTTCACTTAGTATTATATTCTATATTTCCATCCATTCACCAGCAAATACCATACTTTCATTCTTCTTTATAGCTGAGTGGAACTCCATTGTTCTACAATTCCCTATTTCTGTTTAAGTGATGAATTACATTTATTGATTTGTGTATGTTGAACCAAACTTGCACCCCTGGAATGAAACCCACTTGATTACGGTGTATTATATTTTTCATTTTTTTATTTTTATTGTTTGTATCAGGAATTAAACCCAGGGGGCACAGAACCACAGAGCCACATCCTCAGCCTGTTTCTAATTTTTTTTTTTTTTGAGAAAGAGTCTCTATGTTGCTGAAGCTGGCTTTGAACTGAGATTCTCCTACCTCAGCCTCCCAAGCCACTGGGATTATAGGCATGTGCCACTCTGCCCTGCTTTTTGATGTGTTTCTTTTTTGAGTAGTTGATGAACCTTTATTTTATTTATTTATATGTGGTCCAAAGAATCAAACACAATGCCTCACACATGTTAGGCAAGCACTGTACCACAAAGCTATAACCCCAGCCCTCTGATGTGTTTTTGAATGTGGTTTGCTAATATTTTATTAAGGATTTTGGCATCTATGTTCCTCAGTGATATTGGTCAGTAGTTTTCTTTTCTTGATGCATCTTTGTCTGCTCTTGGAATCAGGGTAAAACTGGCTTCATAGAGTATATTTGGGAGTGTTCCCTCTGTTTCAATTTCATGGGATAATTTGAGAAAGACGTGTTAGTTCTTTAAAGGTCTGGTAGAACTCAGCTGAGAATCCATCTGGTCCTGGGCTTTTATTTTCTGGAAGATTTTTATTTACTGTTCCAATTTTATTACTTGATATTGGTCTGTTAAGGTTTTCTATGTCTTCCTGGTTCAATTTGGGCAGGTCATATGCATCTAGAAATTTGTGAGGTTCTTCTAGAGTTTCCAATTTATTGGTGCATAAATTTTCAAAATAGGTTCAGATAATCCTCTGGATTTTAGAAGAGTCTCTCATGACATCTCCTTTTTCTTTTTTTTTTTGGTGGTGCTGAGGATTGAACCCAGGGCCTTGTGCTTGCAAGGCAAGCACTCTACCAACTGAGCTAGATTCCCAGCACATCTCCTTTTTCATCTCTCATTTTATTGATTTGGGTCTTTTCTCTCTTTCTTTTGGTTAGAGTGGCTAAGGTTTTATCAACCTTATTTGCCTTTTCAAAGAACCAACTCTTCATTGCACTGATCCTGTGTATATTTTAATTCTCAATTTCATTAATTTTGGCTCTGATCTTATTTCCTATCTTCTGTTTTTGAGGTTAGCTTGTTGTTCTTCTAAGTCCTTGAGGTGGAGCATAAACTTATTTATTTGGAATCTATTTATTTTAATGTAGGCACTCAATGCTATAAATTTTCTTCTTACAACTATTCTTACAACTGTTTTCATACAGTCCTAGAGATTTTGATATGTTCTATTTTTGTTTTTATTCATGTTTAAGAATTTCTTGGTTTCTACTCTCATTTATTCTTTGATCCTTTCTTTAAGATAGTATTGTTCAGGGCTGGGGATATAGCTCAGTTGGTAGAGTGCCTGCCTCGAAAGCACAAGGCCCTGGGTTCAATCCCTAGCACCACAGGAAAAAAAAATAGTATTGTTCAATCTTGATGTGTTTATGTGGTTTCTATTATTTTTCTTGCTGTTCATTTCTAGTTTCATTCCATTATGGTCTGATAGGATGCATGGGATTATATGGATTTTTTTTTTTTGTATTTGCTAAGATTTGCTTTGTGACCTAGAATAAGGCCTGATTTGGAAAAGGTTCCACAAGCTATTGAGAAGAAGGTGAATTCAGTTGATTTGGGATGAGATATTATGTAGATGCTTGTTAAATCCATTTGATTTATAGTTTTACTTAGGTTGTAAATACCTTTATTGATTTTCTGTTTTGATGACCTGACTATTGGTGATAAGGGTGTGTTGGAATTACCCAGTATTATTTTGTTGGGGTCTATTTGAGATTTAATATCATATTGTTTTATGTAAGTGGGTAAGTTGACATGTGGGGCATAAATATTTGCTATAATTTTGTTGACTTTTTGGACTGTCCCCTTTACCAGAATGTAATGGCCTTCTTTGTCTCTTCTGATTAATTTTTGCTTGAAATCTGCTTTGTTAGGTGAGACTAGCAACTCCTGCTTGTTTCTGGAGTCCATATGTATGAATTTGATCCCCATTCCTTTACTTTCATCCCATGGGTGTCTTTGTCTATGAAATGAGTCTCTTGTAAACAGCATATAGTTGAATCTTGCTTTTTAATCTATTCTACTAATCGATGTATTTTAATTGGGGAACTGAGACCATTAATATTCAGCATTAGTATGGACATGTGTTTGGGTTTCCTGCTGTTTTGGATTTTTTGGCTATATTCAATACTGTCTTGACTTACTTAGTAGATTACTCTTCTATTGATTGTTCTCAATGTGGGAGTTTTGTTTTTGAGTTCCTATGTGTGCAATTTATCCATGAGTATTCTTTGTAGTGCCTGCTTGATAGTCATTAATTCTTTTAGTTTTAGTTTTTTAGTTTTTTCTTGTATTTCCTCCTTGAATTTGAAACTGAACTTTGCTGGGTATGCCAATCTTGGTTGAAAGTTGTTTGTTTTTAGAGCTTGGAATATCTCATTCCAGGCCCTCCTTGTTTTTAGGGTCTAGATTGAAAAATCAGACATGAGCCTTCTTGGTTTACCTCTAAATGTGATGTGATGTTTCTCTCCTACAGTTTTTTATATTCTTTCCTTATTTTCTATGTTGAGCATTTTGATTTGATGTGTCTTAGAGAATTTTAATTTGATTAAGTCTATTTGTGGTCCTATAAGCCTCCTGTATGTGAATGTCTATTTTGTTTCTGATATGGGAAAACTTTTCTTTGACTATTTCATTGAAAATGTTCTTAATGGCTTTAGCTTATATCTCCATGTTCTCTTCTATTCCAGTGATTCTTGGGTTTGGTCTCTTGATGTTGTCCCAGAGTTCTTGTATATTGGATCATGTTCCATCATTTATCCCCTTTATTGCATTCTGTGTACTCAAGATCATATAGCCTGTCTTCAAGACTTGAAGTTCTGCATTCAAGGTCTGATGTTCTATTTTCTACACAATCTAATCTGTTAGTAATGCTTTGAAGTAAATTTTAAATTTGATTGATTGTGTCTTTCATTTCCAGGAGTTTCAATTGGTTTCTTTTCACTGTTTCTATTTCTTTATTGAGTGGTTTTCCATCTCCTACATTTGCTCTCTTAATTTATTCTTTAGATCTTCTCCCTTTCCTCTTTTTTAGTGTATGCTTTTGTGTGTAATTATCTTATTTGTTCTGGGATTGTTTTGATATGAGTAGATGTCAAGGAGTGGGACCTAAGGTCCTTCACTGATTGTTCCTCCTTGGGTTCTGGTTGTTGGTTTGGGGTTGTTGTCTCCTCAATTCTGACTTGGAGTAATGTTAAGGCCCAGTTGAGGCTAAACTGTGTGTGGGGTGAGATTCACTGTTGCTCATTTGATTCACTGTTGCTCAGCTGCAGGATATCTACCCTGAGATCTTGAGGTGTCCCAGTCATTTCTCAGGCCCTCTTAGAAGAAGGGGAGTGCCAGGAATGGCACTAATGTCAGCAATAGACTCACAACCTTAAGATAAATGTCCCTTGTCTACTTCAACACTTTTAACACTAATTGCCACCTATATAGTAATGGTAGGGTCAGCATTTAACAACAGTACCAACTATTAAAAACTCTGAACCAGAACAGGCACTTGACAGTAAGTGTCCATTCTGATGTCCATTGTATTAATAATTCTGACAACTTGAATGGGGTAGGAATTACATAAAGTATATACTTTCTATTGTTTAGTGGGATTAAAATTTCTTAAGTAAAAGAAAATAGTGTAGGAAGTTTGAAGTGATAAAAAAGTGATCAGAGGAAAGCAAGGAGATAGCTGTAAAGAAGAAGAAAAATGGAAATTTAATTGAAAGTAATGAAAACAAAATATAGCAAAGGAGGGAACATTTTGGTTGTTACTGGAGGAAGAGAGTGAAGAAGATGAGATAAGAGGGCCTAGAACTCAGGTAGAAACTAACCAGCAAATAGAAGACCAAAATAACTGGAACCCTCGTATAACTGAACCCCACCTAGTCTAATCTAGGCTAAAAACTAAACATATGCAGGAGGGGCTATTAATGTACAAAGTGATATGAATATTTATATATTTTCAAACCATTCTATGTATTGAGAGCATACACAACCATGCTCACTCAGATACACACAAAATCATGCATAATGAAAAAAGTGTGAAGAATAATACAATATGATGGAATGATGTTTGAAAAAATTTGCAAAAGTGTTAAAATTTAAAAAGTGAAAATAAATGGGAATATAGGGAAAAATAAGAAAAAAGAAAAGAATCTTCATGAGAGAGAGCTTGTTCCTGCTGAGGTGGTCAAATCTGTTGGCAAGGATGGATTATCAATCTTCATGTTTACTTTTTCTTTAGCTGTAGATGGACACAATACCTTTATTTTATTAACTTTGTGTGGTGCTGAGGATTGAACCCAGTGCCTCATGTGTGCGAGGTGAGCACTCTACCACTGAGCCACAACCCCAGCTCCTCATATTTACTTTTGACCTCGTATGTTTAGCCACTGTCCTGTGTTCCTCACCTACCTGCCAGTCGGGTGTAATAGCGCACCCTTCTAATTTCCCACTATTGGGTGGGATAGACTGGGAGTGTTGATGAATTGTGTGATCCTATAGTGGAGGTCACACAGAGTTCCAGACTGGAGTTTCCAGTTGTTGGGGTTGTAAGTTTTGGAATTCTGTGGGCGAATATTTGAGATCTGATTCACTCCTCATCTTGGTGTGGTGCTCCCTATCTCTGCTGGGTTTCTGGATCTCTGGGGCTTCCAGAAAAATCCACCTTGAGGTCATAGGGACTAAACCTCCACAGGTTTCACCTTCACCCCTATGGATGTGGCCTATGAAGGGTACACATGCTTGCATGACTGCAGCGAGTGTCTTCTCAATAGTTCTTAAGGAGTGCCAGTTATTATGGGATTTTTCTCCCTTGGGATCCAGAAGCCAAATGGTCCAGAAAAAAATGTTCTCTCTCTTTTTCTTTTTTTTCTATATATTGTGTCTTTTTAAAATTTGTTCTAATTAGTTATACATGACCAGAGAAGGCATTTTGACACATCATACATAAATGGAGAATAACTTCTCATTGCACTGGTTGTACCTGATGTAGAGTCACAGTGGTTGTGCAGTCATATGCACATAGGGTCATAATGTCTGATCCATTCCACTATCCTTCCTACTCTCATATCCACTCACCTCCCCTTAGTTCCCTCAGTCTAACCCCAGGTTCCTCTATTCTCCCCTTGCCACCATCCCCTTACTCTGAATTAGCATCCACATACCAGAGGAACCATTCAGCCTTTGGTTTTTTGGGATTGGCTTATTTCGCTTAGCATGACAGTCTCCAGCTCCATCCATTTACCTGCAAATGCCATAATTCCATTCTTCTTTAAGGAATATAGGAATATTCCTATATTCCTGAGTAATATAGGAAAAATGTTCTTTGTGTCTCTTTCAGTCTCTGTTTGAGGCATCCTCTGGGAATGTTTTTGCGGGCTGCTGGTAACTTCCTTTAGGAATCCCCACCCCCTGTCCCTGTTCACAGCTAAGCAAGCTGTGTGGGGACAGCTTTCAGTGTCTGGAAACATTTCACCTTCCAGCATGTTCCATGCCCCAGACCACTTTCACCCCAGCCGACTGCTTTGGGTTTGCTTTCACTGAGCTGCTTACCTACCAACTCCGTGTCCATTAAAATCAGCCTTCCTCTGTAAACCACAGGCTTCCCTAAGTTGATTTAAAATTTTTTTAAATTTCTTTACTTACTAGCCATGCGTCTCTGAGGAATTGTTTCTCATGGTCAAGTTCCCAACTTTCTGTAGCCATATGAATTATTTTACAGTTCCTATTAAGTTTCAGCCAGTTTCCTGTGTTACTCACCCCTCTGAGATCAGTCTCCCTACTTTATAGGTCTGGTGTTGAGGCGCTACTGGGCTGTGCTTCCTTTCTCTAATCTGCCATCTTGTCCTCAAGCAAGGAATGCTTTTAGCTGGACATACTTTCCTTCTGTTTCATTAAACCTCAGTTCTGGCTTGAAGAATTTCCCAGTATAAACCTCCAATTCCCAAACACTCAAACAGTTTAAACCACCATGGTTTGAATTCTGTGTTTAAGCTCTGGTTTAAAATCTCTGTGAACTAGATTCTTTTGGTTCTGTTCCCCTCTCCACCTTCAGTGTTCTCCAAATAGATAGTAGATTCCTTTAGCAAGGTTCTTCAAACAATCTGTTGGGTACCCACCACCATCTCCACACCTCCATCTGTTATCTTGGCTCCCAGCTATTCAGGTGCTCAAGTCCTTCCTGAAGCACAATGTCCATGAACCATCTTTTTTAGTGGGGGGGTGTTACTGGGGATTGAACTCAGGGGCACTCGACCACTGAACCACATCCGCAGCCCCGTTTTGTGTTTTATTTAGAGACAGGGTCTCACTGAGTTGCTTAGTGCCTTGCATTTGCTGAGGCTGACTTTGAACTTGCCATCCTCCTGAGCTGCTGGGATTACAGGTGTGCCCCACCGTGTCCTGTACCACGACCCATCTTGCTGCTGGATTTTTGTCATACCCTCTCCACAAGATTTGTTTGAATTCTGAGTTCAAAATGTGTTTTGGAAACCTGCTTTATCTTCTCATTGAATAAAAGTACATATACCTGTAGGAGACAGAGCTACCCCCGAGCTCAGATTCAGCTCTGCAACCCACTCCATGACTTCAGGGAAGTTTCTTACCTTCCCCCAGTCTCCATTGGCTCATATGAAATGGAAGAGACAGTTGCTCTCCTGGATTTGATTTTCAATGTCCTTAATATTTTATGGTTTTCCTTTTTGTAGCTATTTGCTAGTACCCCAAGGCTAGCCAGGGATGGAGCAAGCTAAAAATAGAGAAAGCTACTTTGGGTTCCTACCAAGCGTAGGGGTAAGAAGGATGAAAGTCTGTTAGCTCAGGGCTTGCAAAGAATGGCTCTGCATGGCACCTGGAAAGGTGCAGATGGGAGGAACATTCTGCAGGTGATGTGGAGGAAGTAGTCAGAGGATCTGCCCATCCTGTGGAAATGTGCATTACATGTCAATCCATTGTCATTGGGATAGATGTGGAGTCTGAAGTGACAATGAGAAGTCTGGTCTTTGTGCTCAGATTCTCTCTGTAGTGTGGGGCTCCCTTCATCTCTTTGTGTCTATGAGACCACCCAGCCATCTTCTCTGTATTCTGGGACACCATAAAATTACACGCCAGACCCTGTTCCAGACACCACGCATATTTAACATTTTAATGTATTTGGGGCCATTATTGCTGGTGGGTTATAGAAGTAAACTTCAGCTTCAATCTATAGACTGAAAATTACATTCAAATTTTTATGTTATTGTTTCTCTTCTCTAAAAATCTCCACTCAGGAAGAGAATTTTCACAGACCTGAGTAGAGGCATGGAAAGAGAAATCTCTTTCCTGTGAGCTTAGTAGGAACATTTCAATATATCTTCTTTGATTTTATTCTATCAATATTGGGAAATTGAGTCATTACAAATTTTGAGAAAGTAACAAAGAGTGATTTCCTTCGGAGGGGCCTCCAATCCATCACCTGCTATTTTTCTCTGCAGTACTAGCTTGAGTGTTGTCTTGCCCATATTTATCGAATACTTACTCTGTGGCAGGCACTGTATTACTGGTTGATTAAAAGGAATAATTATGGAAGCACCTACTGTAGCACTTGATGCTAATTTTTTTTTTATGGTACTTGGGATTGAACTCAGGGGCACCCAGGCACTGAGCCACATCCCCAGCTTTATTTTGGATTTTATTTAGAGACAGGGTCTCACTGAGTTGCTTAGCGCCTTACTTTTGCTGAGGTTGGCTTTGAACTCAGGATCCTCCTGCCACAGCCTCTCCAGTCACTGGGATTACAGGCATGTGCCACGTGCCTGGCTAAATTTTCTTTTCTTTTCTTTCTTTTTTGCCTCCACTTCCCTCCTGCTTTGCCAATTGCTCTGTTGATTGGAGCAATTAATAGTGTCCAGTAGGACACTTGCAATACTTATAGAATGAAATCAAAGAAGAAATATTGAAATATTCCTACTAAGCATACAGGAATGAAATTTCTCTTCCATGCTCTTTCTAGAAAATAGAAGGGGTCAGTATACCTAGGAATTAGGGAAACAGGTTGTCACGTCAGACAGCTTCTTTTTGAATCCCATTCTGCTTCTTGCTATCTGGCCAACTTTGGGCAAATCTATTAATATTTCTGGGCTTCAGATTCCTTATCTATGAAACTGAGATTATAGTAGTAACTATATTCTAGAGAGGTGAGGATTATCTAAACTGGCAGATACAGAACCTTCAGCATAGTGGTTGTCAAAAAAGCAAGTAATGTATGAATGGCAGGTGTTATTATCATTATTATAAACATTACCTTCTGGGAGATGGTTACTCATAAGGTGTTGGTCAGAGAATGAGTACTCTAAGAGGGTTATAAAAAAAGTTTGGCTCTCCATGACAGTTACCTTTGTCTCAATTTTCTATTTTCAAAATAGCTGCAAATACCTATTTGCTCACCACATTTTATAGGAGGCTTTCAATATATTGAATGATGTTATTTGCCTCTGGGATTCTCCATTCTCCTTCTGATTATTTCAATAGCTTGAAACTTAAAAGAAAGTGAAAGATAGTTTTTGTAAGCATATTTGTTGCTGGGCGGATGGCATACACCTGTAATCCCAGAGACTCTGGAGGTTTAGGCATGAGAATTGCGAGTTCAAAGCCAGCCTCAGCAACTTAGTGAGGCCCTAAGCGACTCAGTGAGACCCTGTCTCTAAATAAAATACAAAATAGGGTTGGGGATGTGGCTCAGTGGTTAAGTGTCCCTGGGTTCAATCCCTGGTACAAAAAAATATTTGTCATTCTGGTGAAATAGTACATTTTTAAGCTATTTCTACTTTTAGCATAAAAAATCATAGCAGCCACCTGTGTCCACTGAAATGTAAACATACTTTAAGAGAATGTTATTTTTGTCTAATTTAAAACTTGATAAAATTACTTGAAGAAGTAGCAGAGAAAATATATGATAGGTGAAATTAGAAATAAATTAATAGAAGATTAAATTTCAAGAGGATTAATTTGGCTGTGATTTGTTGTATGGATTACAGGAAAACATATCCCTACATTAAGATCATTAAAGTAATGATTTGTAATCTAATCTGATTTCCTTTTATTGAAACAGTCACTAGATTGGCAAACTAGGGATTTTAGCAAATGAGTTAATATCTTGACTTGCTTCTTAAAGAACTGTAGGTGGTTTAAGAGCTGCAATATTGTTCTCATTAGAAATTTTTGAATTTATTCTAATGTAGCTCATTCCTTCATTCATTCATCCTACACATATTTATCAATAGTCTACTTTGTACCAGGTACTGTGTTGTTGAGTACGTATTTGTTAGTAACAAGATCCTGGTCCTTGCCCCGTTGGAATATACACTCCAATCCAGTTCTTTCCATTCTTGCTGAAGAGAAGTTTGAGATGTCTCAGGTTTACAATGAACCTGTGGTAAAGCTTTAAACAATGTCCCTTGGTTCAGGACACTGATGTGATTCTAATCATCTGAAAATGGCAATATTTTGAGAGGAATCCATGATCTCAGGAAAATTAAGCTCAAATTAGGAGCTAATTGGAAGACCCAAGACTCACCATGGTTTAGCTGACCAAATAATTAAGGTCATACCATTGGTTAGCACCCAGTTAAATGTGACTAAAAAAGCCAAGATGAAAGTAAATGTAACACTCCTGCAAAAACAAATTTGACTACCCTATTTCCAACTAGTAAATCGTAACATTTTGAATAGCTCTTTAATCATTTAAGCAAAGGACTCACTTTCTAAGGGCACCTATCAGGGTAATCAAAAAGGCTGGGGTTGTGACTCAGTGGCATGTGTGAGGCCCTGGGTTTGATCCTCAGCACCACATATAACTAACTAACTAAATAAATAAAATATAGATCCATTGACAACTAAAAAAATATTTAGAAAAAAAAAGGCCACATAATGACTTGGTGAATTTGACTTATGAGTGAATGAAGTATCATCAGAATGCTGCTCATAGTCACATCTGTAGTTGAGGCTAACAATTATGGAATGCTGACTGCTGGACACCATACTGAGAGGTTTATGTATATTTTTTGGTTTACTCTACAAGAAAACTCCATAAGATAGCATTTTATTTAATAGATTCGAAGTTCAAAGAGTTTGAATAATGTGTAAATTCACACAACTTTGGTGTGCAGAGATTCAAACCCTGGCGAGTTAGATTGCCTAGAGTTCGCCAAAGCATTATATACCACTTTCTCTGGTGGCCTTATTTCTCTGAAATCTTCACCTAGGTTGGTTCAGTGGGTTTAAAAAAGTCCCTGATACCTTTTGACTTTTATTTAACCCTGAGATTTAGAAACATACTTGGCCTGAATGACTTGTAGTAATAACCAGTGTTAAGAGTGCTTAGGAAAGGATGACTCAGGAGAAGTCTGGATGGCTAGAGGAAGACCTGAGCCAAGACCAGGAGGATGAGTAGAGCTTGAAGGGATAGCAGGGAGGAAGGCTGCTCTGCTACCAGGAGCTGAGATGGGGAAGACACAGAGGCAAATGTCTGAGCCTGAACTAGCCAGGGTGGAATCCTCAAGTTGGAGAGTAAAGGAAAATAGCATCAGGTTAGCAAGATGAAGACAGAGTGGTGAAGGTCTTAGATACCAAGAAGAGGATGCATATGAAGCAGGAAAAATGAATGCATCTGTGGGTGGGTTGATTGCATGGGGACTTCCATTAATGGACTCCTTATCTCTTGCCTTTGCAATGTAACATCCAGCATCTCCCATGAAGAGACTGAACCAAGTCCACCCACCCCTTGAGTACATGCAGTCCTGCCACTTGCTCTGGCTAATAGACTGTGGCAGAATTGATGCAATGCCATTGCTGAGTCTGTACCTTTCAAGGCACTTCACAATTGCTATTGTTTCTCTAGGACTCTTAACATGCCTTGAGATGAGCTCAGGCTAGCCTGCTGGAGGATGGGAGATCTCCTGGAAGAGAGACCAACCAGCTGAGCTCCAATCATCAGATGCTCTACCATCTGATGCTAATTTACCTGAGGCCCTCATACCCATGCAGGAACCCAAGTTAGATCAGCTGAGCATAGTCCAGACTCCAGATTGGCAAAATCACCCAGGTGACCCACAGACTTAGGAGCATGAATGAATGTAAATTGTATAACAGGTTTGGGGGGTTGTTTGCCATTTGGCATTAATGTGGTAATTAATGACATCCATGGTTCTTTATGGACAAAGATGCTAAACTATAACTTCTTTTTCTTTTTATGTTGAGAAAAGTCTTAGAAATGTGATTTATTGATCATTTCTCCCCCCTAACAGGTATTCGTGAGACAGGTAGTCTTATTTACCCTACTTTATAAACACAAAAAGTGATATTCAGTGTTTTGTCCTAGGTAACATGATAGATCCAGGATCTAAACTGAAGTTTTCTGACTCTAAGGCATTTCCTTCATGAAGCTCTCTGAAATTCAAGAGAATATCACAGATTCAGCACAACTGGATTATATTAAATGAATGTAATGTAATTCACCACAAAATCCCCAAATGGAAAATAAAAATACAGACAGGAAAGTTGAACTGAACAACACATTTCCAAATCACTGGCCTTTTATACACTTGTGCCACCTAGAAATTCACCTACAGACTTACGTCTTCAGCACGTTCCATCAAAGACTCGTTATTGAGCAAAAGTGTGGGTTACATGAAACTGGGAGGAATTCTAACCATCCTCATAAGCACTGGGTACCCAAGAAGGAGAAATCAAATAGATTTTAAAGGAAGGTAATGGAAACTCTTCCAAGTGGTTAAAATACTCAATAGAATAAATGCCAATGGGGGTGCTTTAGACTGTACCATTCATGGCATATTTCATGCAGGCTGTGGCCTCCATGTGAGCAGAGGCCTGATGTTCAACTGGGCACAGTGATTGGTCCACCAAAAGTGATTGACATGGGCTCCTGCAGGGAGGAAAGAATTTACAAGACACAGGGGTGGGGAATAGACAGTACTGAGAACTAAATTTCTAAGCAGAATCTTACAGACAGTTAATTGGAGGGGACGCTATGTGCCACTCAGTTCCCTTAGGCTCCCCCTTACATGGGACCCTTCCTGTCTCCTGTGTGCTGCTGCTTCTACCAGGCAGCATCTGTGGCTCTCGCAGACCTGGAGATGCCTAGCAGAGCTCCAGTGGAGGCATGGAAGTGCTTGGGGGTTATTTCAGCCCCAGGGCAACCCTGAACTCAGGACTGACCAGTAGGGTGTGAAAGCCCAGCGATCCCCCTGCCTCTGTTTATGGGGACAAATTCTGAGTGGTAATTTAGACTTCAGACTTCCCTGGCAGAATCCACCTGAGGCTCAGTTTTGCTTGAGATGACACCTCTGATCAGCTTTTAACCTCTCCCCTGTTTTGATTTCTTGAATCCTTTACTTATTTCTCCTCAAAGCACTGAATAAATCACCAGCTAATGAATTCTGGTCTCAAGGACCTCTTGTAGTGAGTCTAAGACAGCATGTGATCTCACAGAGGTCAGAGATCATGAATTTTTCATCATTTCATTCTCAGGAACTGATAGAGCCAGGCATGTGGTGTGTGGCCCAGCAAAACTTAAAAGGAAGAAGGCCAGAAGGAACTGTGGATGATTGTGATGATAAGATGTTGTATATAAGTATAAATACAATATACCTAAATTCCAGATGAATACTCAGAGATACTAGGAAGTTTTTGTGGGAGTTAATTCAGGCATGGAAAAACCTGTAATAAGAAGAGAGAAAGAGTGAAGAACTGAAAGTACATCTAGGGGTATTATCCATTCCTATTTGATGAGCATTTGTTGAGCACCTCCTGTGTACCAGGTCCTATAATAGATGCTTGAGATTCATCAGTGCACTCAACAAAGTAACTTCCTCTCACAGGGTATACATTTAATTTAAAATTTAATTTAGTATTTTTTTCTTTTTTGTGGTACTGGGGATTGAACTCAGGGATGCTCTACCACTGAAACACTAACCCTACCCATTTTGTTTTATTTTGAGACAGGGTCCTGTTATGTTGCTGATGCTGGCTTCAAACTTGCGATCCTCTTGCCTCAGCCTCCCCAGTAGCTGGGATTACAGGCATGTGCCTCTGTGTCTGGTTGGCATATATTTTAATGGGAGAGACTGCTAGACAAGAAGCCTGAAAATAAGAAAATCATATAGTCTGTAAGAAAGTTATAAATATTTTGGAGAAGAGAAATCAAACTGGCTAAAGGAATTAGGGAATAAAGAGACTGATTTCAGTATGAGACAGTCCAGAAAAAACCTCATAGAGAAGGTGAGACATGCGCAAAGACTTGAGGTGAGAGTGAGTCAGAGGATATTGTTAAGGTTTGGATGTGAGGTGTCCCCCAAAAGCTCTGGTGAGACAATGCAAGAAGGTTCAGAGGAGAAATGATTGGATTATGAGAACCTGAACCCAATCAGTGGATTAACCTGTGATGGGATTAACTGGGTGGTAACTGGAGGCAGGTGGGTGTGGCTGGAGAAGGTGGGCATTGGGGGCATGGCTTTGGGGTATATATTTGTATCTGGAGAGTGGAGTCTCTCTGCTTCCTGATCACCATGTGAGCTGCTTCCCTCCGCCACACTCTTCCTCCATGATGTTCTGCCTCATCTTGAGCTCTGAGGAATGGAGCCAACTGTCTATGGACTGAGACCTCTGAAACCATGAGCCCTCAAGTAAATGCTTCCTCCTCTACAATTGTGCTGGTTGGGTCTCTTAGTCGTATTGGCAAAAAAGATAGAAAACATTTGGGGCAAAAGAACATTCTAAATGGAGGGAACAGAGAGAGCAATGGCCTAGCACAAGGCTGTGGCTGTCATCTTGAAGCAACTCGAAGGAGGTCAGTGTGAATAAAATGGCATGGGACAGGAGTTCAGAGAGGAATCCCTGCAGTCCACTGCACAGATTCTGTACTATGGACAGTTCCATGCAGATGGTCGATGTACCTGCTTTGGATCCAGGGAAATCTTGGACTCTCGGCTCTGTTCTTCTCATGCTACTTTGGGAATGTTAATGACCTTCTCTGAGCTGTTGCTTCCTCATCTATTAAATGGATACAGTGAGAGTGCCTACTACACAGAGTTACTATCTGGAACCTTTAGCACATAGGAAAGCACAGTACAATTTTACATCAAGTGACATTGGGTCTGGAAACTCAGATTTCTGCTCAGGGTTGAGGCTTCCTGCTACCCTTACCCAACTCTGGAAGAGATTCTGTGAGAAGAGATCAGAAGTTGCAGTAGTCTCCCTACAGCTACTTTACATAAAAGAGGATTTGCCAAAGAGGTCAGGGAAGATGGGCATCTGTCTGTCTGTCTGTCTTGATGGAGATTATGAGGCAAACAGAAAGGGAATCATCAATCCAGTCACTATGAGGAATGGGAACAGGAGTCATGAGGAGGGTCCATGATTCCATGATGGCTCATGCATTTTGGTCTCATTTGTCTTATCAGTATTCTAACTAGGAAATGTGGAGACTTTGGCTCTGATTTATTCTTTCAGCTCCAGATGATACAGAACAATATCATCTAACGTGAACCTGCTAGTAACCTGGTTTCATTGGATGGCATAAGCACTGTGTAGTCTTCTGAACCAGACTACTAAACCATAGTGACCAGAGGAGTATGTTTCGAATCATTTATTGCACAGGGGTTACATCAAATTCCATAGGAGTCCCAAGCAGAATTCCTTTTTGGCTTAAAAGGCCTGAATTCCTATTCAGAGGGCAATCAATGGTCCTTCCAAAATATCACAGCTCTTGGTTTGCTGGGACTTTGTAACATCAGACAATGTGAAATTCATTGGGTGGAGCTACAGACAATGAACTCTTCAATAATTATTCTCTAGGTTTCTACCTGTTTCCATGAACATGGTGTATCCCTCCAAGTTTCTTAACATTTAGCAATTTCTAGTCCTGCTATTCTCTTGGGAGGATGGAACTCTCTGGGAGTCCCAAGGTTGGTCATTTTTGTCAGACAGTGAATCACAACATGGTTTTTACTCTTAGATTTTCCCAGTAACTGTATCCAAGAGATGAAAACTTGGGGTGTAGAAAGAACAAGGCTCTGGAAACAGAAATGCAAGGGCTTAGCCCAGTTCTGTCTTTTGGACAGATCCACTCTCTGCAGTGGGTCTTGGTTTAATTTCCCATAAAACAAGGCGTTTGACCAGTCACAGGTGCTGCACACCGTCAGACTTTGGTTCATTCTATAAAGATGAACTGTGCAGGCCTAAGGTTCCACTGTCTTAGAGTAGAGAACCAACTAGGAATAAAACAGACATCATTTCTTGCCTGTGTGGCACTTATGTTCCATGTGACAGATTGCATTTCCCCCAAACAAGTGGTATTTCTGGTCCTACATGTTCTTCCTGAACCTGCATTCCCTCTCCTCTTGTACCTGGGTGGCCTTATGGTTGCTCCTGTGAGGGGGCCATGGTGGAGGGAATTCCCTGTGAACTCCAAGTACAATGCTACCATGTAGTGAGGAAGCCCAAACTGGCAAATGGATAACGACCATATGAAGAGATCCATATGGCCTAGAATGTGGGAAACACTGACCATTGGCTACTATTACTTTAGCATAAAGTGGACAAAAAGGTAATGCATTTTAGCAAGAAAACAGAAATACACATTAAAAGTTAAATAACAATCCAGGCACAGTAGTGCACACCTGTGATCCCAGTGAATCTAGAGGCTGAGGCAGGAGGTTGGAAAGTTCAAAGCCAGCATCAGCAACTCAGCAAGGCCCTAAGCAACTCAGCAAGACCCTGTCTGAAAATAAAATATTAAAAAGGGCTGGGCATGTGGCTCAGGGGTTAAGTGCCCCTGGGTTCAATCCTGGCCCGTGCCCCCCCCCCCCCGCAAAAAAAGTTCAATATTAATTTAAGGCTGTGTACATTAAATACCAAATGACTGCCTGCAATTATAAGCAGCCTGTAAATTCAGAGGGCCAAGTGATGGCTGTGGTTTAGAGGGATAAGGGCAAGTTTCACTGAGGAAGGACCTGAAATGGACCTGGCGGAAATGCAGAATTGAAGAATCTGGCAGCTCTCTCCAAGCATAACATAGCATCTGACAAAAAAATGGAAGGTGGGATGAATGATCACAACAGCAGCCATTTTTAGAGTCAGATGAACCCTCTTGTCTAATATAAACCTTGCATCCTGAGATGAGGAGCCAAGTTCAGAGAGATTGATTAAATTCTCCACAACCACACAGTTGGCAAGAACAGAATTGGGCACAAACCCCTATTTTCTTGGTTCTCAAGGGTCTTTCTACTATACTGTAGGACTGAAGGACCCTGAATAGACAGTATATTATCTTACAGGCTTATAGTTACTATGCCTTTGTTTGTAAATTTAAATTTTGGTCAAACACCTAAGAATCGGCTTCAAGCGACATTCCAACTATCCGCAGTAAAATGTAGCTTTGGACTAAATAAATGAGTTGGGTGAGTAAATAAGAAAGCTGAGCAGCATGTTACTCAGTAACTGATGAAGAATAAATATTTAATATTCCTCAACTCAAATAAGGCATGGGGATGGTATAAATGCATAGCGTTCCATGCACTTACACGCAAACAAGAATTTCAGAGCGACTGCCAACCTTTCATTGGAATCCATCCCTAATTAAAGACATTTCCTGTAGGTGTATCCCTACGCAGCTTGCAAACGGGCACCCAGTCTGTCGGGAGTGAGTAATTGGCATTTGACGTGGCTCGTCTCTCTCTGCTTACTTGGATTTCATGTATCATCACTTCTGCTGATTGGCAAGAGATGACACAGGAAAGATATGGGCGGGGTGGGGGTGCGGCAGGAGAAAGAGCCCTGGAACAGAAAAAGGTGGTTTCTACACCTGGTTTTGCCTCTTATTAACCCTGTGACCTCAGGTGTTATTCCAGCTTTCCAGGCCTCAGCTTCCTCATTCATAAAGTGAATCGAGGAAGATTAGCTCCCAGCCGGGTGGGCGCACTAACGCAAGCCTGTAGTCTCCGCAGCTTGGGAGGCTGACGTAGGAGGATCATGAGTTCATAAGCCAGCCTCATCAATTTAGGGAGGTCCTAGGCAACTTAATGAGACCCTGTCTCAAAATCAAAAATATTAAAATGGGCTGGGGATGTGGCTCAGTGGTTAAGCGCCCCGGGTTCAAAAACAAAACAAAAACAAAACAAACAAAAAAAGATTTAGCTCCAGAGATGAGATGTGCTTATCTTATATGCAAATTAATAGTTAATTAATTGATAATTAACAGTGGATGCTTTGAAGGATATGGTGGGAAGGATTCTTCAGCAAATCCAAAGGCACTAAAGAGCTCCTTGTTTGATGAGCAATCTCTGCCAGGGGACGGGCAGTCTACCCAGGGAGCCACATGTGACTTGAAGTAGGGCAACACTGAACTTGGATGGGTTCTTTGTCTTGGGAACTGAAGAAGGAAATCCATAGACACAAGGGTGAGAACAAAGCGACAGGATTTATTAGAGTAATAGAAAGAATGCAGAGCTCCAAAACAGGGAGGGGTCTCAGGGGAGGGGTGCCAACCGTTCTGTTGTGGAGGGGTTTTTAAAGGCATATCTGATGGCCCAGTGCAGGTTATTGGTGGGGACTATGCTAATGAGGGATGCTAGTATGGACCGATCAAGCTCTTTAAGCTCTAAGTTTAATAAACCAATCAGAAGCACATAATTTCAATCCCTTATTTACATAATTAAGAGGATGGGTCCAACCTGGTGGTTGGGCACCTTTATTGGAGAGATTTGGTGGTCGGCTGTTGTTATTGGTAGGGGCGGGGGTTGAAGCTGTTAGGAACAGTAACAGGTACTAAGAAGCCCTTGTGGTTGCTGGGCATGGTGACACAGGCCTGCAATCCCAGGGGCTCAGGAGACTAAGACAGGAGGATCAAGAGTTCAAAGCCAGCTTTAGCAATGTAGCAAGGCCCGAAGCAACTCAGTAAGACCCTGTCTTTAAGTAAAGTATAAAGAAGGGCTGGGGATGTGGCTCAATGGTTAAGTGTCCCTGGGTTCAATCCCTGTTTAAAAAAAAAAAAAATCCATTGTGTCTGAGGCTGTTAGGAACAGCAAGTACCGGGATGTTCTCCAGATATCTCCTGGTATCTCCTTCAGGGACGGCATAATGGTGCTCTCTCCTCCTTTTTTTCTGCCCATGGGAGGGCTACCTTCCTGCCTAATTCCCCAGTTGTATGATTAGACAAGTTCATGATGGGGAACTATAGACAAGGGAAATGTAGTGGGGGTATGATAAGGCAGAGAAGGAGACATAAGACCCTGGTGCTTGGGAATAGCAGGTAAGCCAAGCTGATGAGACTGGTTTTGTTATCTCAAATGAAAATTAAACAGTAGTACCCATCTCCTGCACTTACAATGAATATGATATGGGTTAGCACAAATACGTTGCTCAGCCTAGAACCTGGTTTGTGCTAGGCACTTGATATATGTCCATTGTTGTTATTATTAATTTTTGAATGCCCAATGTCTAGAACAGGCCTGGCACATGGTAAGAACACACAGTAAGTGTTCTTTGCACAAAACATGTATGTTATGTATGTGTTTCAGTCAGCTTTTTTTGCTGCTGTGACTAAAAGACCCAACCAGAACAATTTTAGGGGAGGAAAAATTTATTCGGGGGCTCACAGTTTCAGAGATCTCAGTCTATAGACAGCAGGCTCCATTCCTGAGGGCTGGAGTGAGGCAGAACATCATGATGGAAGATGGTGACAGAAGGAGGCAGCTCACATGGTGATCAGGAAGCAGAGAGAGACTCCACTCTCCAGATACAAATATATACCCCAAAGCCACGCCCCCAATGCCCACCTCCTCCAGCCACACCCTACTGGCCTTCAGTTACCACTCAGTTAATCCCACTATGGGATTAGTTCACTGATTGGGTTAAGGCTATCATAATTCAGTCATTTCACCTCTAAACCTTTTTGCATTGTCTCACACATGAGCTCTTGGAGAACACCCCGCATCCAAGCCATAAGAACATACATGCATGAATGGAAGATTGAGCTGTGGAAAGTAAATTGAGAGATCTTCTATTTCAGGTCAGTTGCAGGGTTTAGAGGGATCTGAACATCATACTAAGAATAGGAATTATATCCTCAAAGAAGAGAATCATTAAAGATCTGGAACCAGAAGATAATATGCAGCAGCCCTGGCTCCTCCTTTGATTGACAGTCTAGGGGTGAAGAAGGATAGGTACAATACTAACCAGCCCAAGGGAAGAGGTGAGGGTTTAGGACTGGGCCATTGTGCATTTGCTGATGGACTTCCAGGCCGTTAATGGTACTCATGGAGCCAGGGCAGGACTGAGCCCAGCAATCAGAGAAGACAAATTATTTCCAGAGAATTTTTTTTTTTGGGAAACCCAACTGTTGATCAAATTAACTATAGATTAGTCATTTCCACTTCATTCAGGGTCTATATTAGTCTCATGTTCAAAGTGATTGACTGCTGCTAGAATGGAAGTTTAAAGGAGAAATTGGAAAGGAAAGAGCCAAACAATCTGCATCTAGACTGCCACGCCCACCACTGTTCCCCTCAGTGCTTGACATGGTTCCACTGGGAATAATGAAGATTCTTGCACGGTCTAATATTCTGGGATATGTGGACGTGGCATGCTCCTTCTTGTTTTTGTGTTATTTCTTATTGTATGTTTACATTTAAAGATTTCGGTAAAAAATCAGACATTAAGTGATTTGGAACATAAAAATAACACTGCTCAAGCCTTAACTGATTTCATATTAATATTACCTTAAGCAAACAGAAAAAATGTTGTGGATCAGATCAACAAGAGTTATTGTCCACTACTCTCAGTTAGCTTAATGCAGCCAGACTGCCTGTCTGCTTTAGCCCAAACCAGAATGTGCCCCCCCCCCTTAGTGAAACTGTTTTCACAGTTCAGGGACCTCAGTGGATTGCATTTAAGATTGATGGGAAGCTGTATCTTGGGTGTTATTAACTATTCTCAAAAGGAAGTTCCATTTTATATACTATAGACAGATCAAAAGGTATTTATGCTGCATATCAGCCTCCCAGAGGTGTCTAAAGTACAGCTGTTATCCTTGACATAACTTTAAATCATGACGTGTTAAACCTATAAGGATAGCCTCGGCTCTTATCATTCCTAGTAAGATGAAAACCAGAACCAGTTAATGGTTTAGTGATGTTTTGTTTAGAAAAGTAGAACTTGATTTGTTTTGATTATACTTATGTCCATCACATTCCCTTAGAGCTTTACCACCTCCCCTTCTATGTAACCTCAAAAGAATGTACTCAAGCTGAATGCATAGATAGATATATATAGATCGTGTGTGAGACAGTGGCTGAACTTAGAACTTAGCCATGTAAAGTTAAAACTAAGCCTCAGATCTTCAAGTCTGTGTCGCTTTATTCTTGTCGCTGACACCTTCCCCTCACCAAGCTGTGCCACGACCCCTGCTAAGGCTGGACCTCGGCACTAGACTACTTATATAGTCCCTGGGGCTGGAGATCTTGTCATTGAGGCTTTTGCTCTTCACTGGCCACATCAAATGCTGTGATGGAAAAACCATGAAGAACAAGATGAGCCCAAGCAAGTCCCTACTACCACTTACTAGTAAGGAAACCAAGAGCTAATTCTTTAATCTCTTATGGACCCAGTGTCTGCACCAGTAAAATGTCCAGCACTCATGGGGTAAGAATTCACAGGCATGGTGGCCATGTCCAGCAGACTATCTACCTTGTTTCTGGGAGCACAGGGTCATGCAATAGTTATTATCTCTTTTAGAATAAATATTCATTGACATCCTCACAGCCCAAATGGTCTGCTCCAGTGTGAGACCATTTGTTAACAAATAACTGAACCTGCTCCAGCTTGCTTATGAAAGGAAAAATCCATTGCCAATAAAAGCATAGAGCTGCCATAGGCAATCTTGCAGACACCAAGGCTGGCATGCAATCACAAGGGCTGGAGCTGGAGATGTGGAACACAGAACACTCTCTCTGTCCACCAGTGATATCGCTGGATCTCACCTTCCTCTCTTGGAGACTGGGCTGTCTTTTTCATGATTGCTTCTCTCCTTGTATTCATTTTTGTGGTACTGGGTATTGAACCCAGGGGTGCTTAACCACTGAACCACATCCCCAGCCCTTTTTTATATTTTGTTTAGAGACATGGTCTCACTGAATTGCTTAATGCCTTGCTAAATTGCTGAGGCTGGCTTTGAACTTGCAATCCTCCTACTTCAGCCTTCTGAGCCACTGGGATTACAGACATGCTCCACCATGCTTGGCTACGTCTCTCCTCTTAACTGATTGCTTCAGTTTGTCAGTGGCCTATTGTGGCCACTGGCTACCAGACTGACTGTCCTTACAGCTGAAGCCCACAGACCCATGTAACCATAGACCAAGGCTCTCAAGACCTCTCCTAGGCATGGGGTAGTCTGCTCAGCTCCCCTCAGTACATTGGTTTCTTTTGGGTCAGAAGTTCACCCTGGTGTAAATGGCTTTGGTTGACTCAGACATTACACATCCAGCTCCCACTGCCAAAGAGAGTAGGAGAGAGCTGATTCCTTAAGGTCACATGGACAAGTAAAAGAACCCAATTGACCCATCTATCACACAGAGCAACGGCCTTCAAACATTCCAGACTATGACTCTTTAAGAAGTACATTTTAAGTCATGACCCTTCACTCACTCACACCATCCTGTCTCCCACATAAAACAAATGAGTATTTATTAAAGCAAAACTTAAATGTGATGACTACTGATATGTGATTTTCTTAATTTCTTTATTCTATTTAATGACCAATTAAATTGATTTCTCAACCCACTAGTAAGCAATAACCCATAGTTAAGAGAACACTAACACAATCTATTAGAATAGCTCTCTGATCCTCCCCTTCTCATATATCATATAGGTTCCTATTGAATTAATCTTTGATCCCCGGATCCCATGAAACAAGAGTTTTTCCAGAACCACTGGCACTGGTTAATTGCAAATACTTTTGTCCCCATACACTGGCTTTGTCACCCCTCACCAGCTGCATGACTTCAGCCCAAAATCTATGTTCCAGTGAACCACACCTAATCCATGTTCTCCTGTCTCCTTACCTTTTCCTCCTGTGTGAAATCTGTCCCATACATTGCTTCTTCCAAATCTTGCTTCTCCTTCCAGGCTCATCTTCCACATCATCTTTCTTCATAGTTTCTCAACAGATGTGACTTTTGCCTCCTCCGAGTCACAATTGTTCTAATTCCATGGATATTGGGTTACTTGCCCCACCCTAAGACTGGACATATGGGGAAGTAGCCCACCTAGTTATATAATGAATTTCAGGTGGATAAGAAATAACATGGGTTTGGAATGAAGCTCAGTGGTAGAGTGTGCTTAGCATGCTGGAGACCCTGGGTTGTTCCCCATTATCACGGACACAAAGAAAGAAAGAACTTTTTTAGTATATGTCAAATATTGCATGGGATGGTCTTATCTGATATCCAAATGCAACCAGGCATCCTGTATTTTTCTGGCAACCTAATTCCCACTGGATTGTCATTTCATAGAGGTAGGTGCCATGTATGACTCACCTCTTTATTTGGCTTGAAAGTAGCTTCCGGACGCCTGCTAGGGAGTAGAATCTCCTTGGATGTCCTCCCTATGTCTCTGGCTGATAAGAGCATTCCCACATGTATTGAGCCAGAAAGCAATTACAGCTTGTCACCATGTTGCTCCAACAGCAGAAGAGATGACATGTATGGTTGGGGTGTTCGATGGTGGGGAGTGATTCACTCATCTCAAGCATCAGGTTCATCTGCGGTGTGCATTTTCCTTTAAACACACATACAGTTACTCCTACAGTCTATAATAGTCTGGCTTTTAATTAAAAATTAAAAAGTTGCTCACTAAGGAGTAATAATAATAATAGGAATAAAAAGAGCCCCTTCTTCTCTGCAACTTTGCCTAGCTCCGGGACACTATCATTTGACTCTAGGGAGATGCCAAGTGAAGACGTGGCTCTGTGTCATTGTTCAGTGACAGAACAGCCTGGGGTGGTTCAGGAAGAAGACAGGTCCAGTGGCATTCTTGCCACAAGGCTGGATCTCTGAACCAGAAATGGGAAGTGAAGCCAATGAAGTGTTTCTCAAACCTGATTCATCAGGAGACTTGCTGTATTTTCAACAGCTGTTTCGAGCAATTCTTGACATTAGGCATATGTGGGCATGGTGGCTGAAGAGTAATCAGGGCTGGACCTGATTCCTGACTCTACTGCTCACTGGGGAGCTCAGTGGTTAGGGCTTCACTGTTCTGGTTCACCATCCTGAACCTCAGTTTGGTTATTAGAGTAGCTTTTCCCAGAAAAGCCACCACACCATGAGAGAAGCCTTGACTGCCCCAGGCTTTCTGTGGTTCTGCTTGTTCTTGGACAAAGGTTTTCAAAATGTAGTGCCCCAACCAGCATTAGCAGCATCACCTAGGAGTGTCCTAGAAATGCAAAATTAGCAGACCTTACCTGACAGTCCTTTGAGTCATTTATTCATATATTCATTTATTCAAATACTTTGTATCCAGGGTGATCCAGGCACTGTGCTGAGTGTAGGCAACGAAGGTAAAGAACAGGAATCAGAAAACAGGAACTGAGCCAGGTGGTGCACACCTGTAATTCCAGTAGCTCAGGAGGCTGAGGCAGGAGGATCGCGAGTTTGAAGCCAACCTCAGCAACTTAGTGAGGTCCTAAACAACTCAGCGAGACACTGTCTCTAAATAAAAAATTTAAAACTGGGGATGTGGCTCAGTGGTTAAGTCCCCCTGGGATCAATCCCCAGTACCAAAAAAAAAAAAAAAAAAAAAAAGAATCAGAACAAAACAAACAAATCTGGGCTTACTCCCTGCCCTCATGGAATTTACAGCCTAATGAGGGAGAGAGACATTTATTAAAAATTGAAAGACAGCTGTCAATGTCCACCTGAGATGAGCTGAAATAGAGACACAAAGTGTGCAGGGTTGCTGTAATAAGGGGCAAAACCAAGGAAGGAACTCATTGTCACTTTCCTAAGAAAGTGCCGTGTGTGAGCTGTGCAGGAGAAATAGGACCTGGTCTGCCAGGAAGGGGAGGGAAGGTGATTTCACAGGGAGGCACAGCTTGCCCTGAACCATGGCAGCAGGCAGTGTGGCTCCAGAGAAAGCAGAGGACATGCAGATTGAGAGCCGAGCTGACCAGTGAGCTGTGGCAGTCCATGTTCACCGTCAAGGTCAAGTATGCATGCTGAGCCTCTTCCTTACGTACACCAGAAACACTGTTTACCCTTAAACCCACATCTAGGGTGGCAATGGCATGAGAGCCCTGTCCCTGATCACTAGGTCTCCACCCAGGGGCTTTTGCCACATTGAGGACATCTGGCAACTTCTGGAGATGTCCTCTGCCTCTCAGGGGTGGGGCGTGGGGAAATTTACATCCAGTGGGTTGAGTCCCAGATGCTGGTGAATCTCCTTCAAGGTATAGGAAAGTCCCTTTTTTTAAAAAAAAAAGAGAAATATTTAGCTGCAAACATTAATATTGCCAAGGTAGAGAAACTTTTTTTTCATACCAATTAAACTCAGGAGCACTTAACCACTGAGCCACATCCCCAGCCCTTTATCATATTTTTTTCTGAGACAGGGTCTTGCTAAGTTGCCTAGCGCCCCCCCTGCTAAGTTGCTGAGGCTGGATTTGAACTCACCATCACTCCTGCCTCAGCCTCCCAAGCCACTGGGATTATAGGCATGCGCCACCACACCTGGTGAGAAACTCTTAAATAAAGGATATGATTTATGTTGTGCCTATTTTTCTTTTTTTTTTTTTTTGAAGGAAGAAAATTCCCCAACGAGAATACTAAGGGGAAATTAAAAAGGAAGAAAAAAGGAAAAGAAAGAGAGAAAGAAAAAAAGAAAAGAAAGAAAGGCAGACAGGGAGGGAGGGAGGGGGGAAAGGAAAAGAAAGAAACTTACAGTGTCCTGGTGATTCTTTTCTTAAAGAGAGACATAGTCTGGCTAAAGAAAGAGAATTTAACTTTTAACTTTTTAAATTTATTTTCTTAGTGCATTATATTCTGCATCATAGTGGAGTTCATTGTGACATATGCACACATGAACATAACATAATTTGCCCGATTTCAATTTCCAATATTACCTCTTTCCTTCTTCTCTGCTTCCTCCCCTTACCCTCTTCTTCTACTCTATTGGTCTTCCTTGTATTATTTTATCTTTCAATAGATTCATTATACCCTGGATCCATGGCTACTCTTGGACTTTTGGCATCTGCCCCAATTGCTCATGTTAATATTCTGGCAGCTGTTTCAGCCCTGGCTGCTTGCACAGTTGAAGCTGCGACCAAGTGGCTCAGACATCGGAACCGACATTTATTTATAATTTTTCTATTATTTTATTTTTATTGTGCACATGACACTTGGGTGTTAGCCACGAAATAAATGCAAGAGGAAGTCCAGGTGTAGTGGTTGATCTGAATTGTCAACTTGATTGAATTAAAGTATGCCTAACGTTAAGAAGTTTCTGGGTATGTCAAGGAATGATTGGCATGTGAGATAACAAACGGAAGTGGAGTCCCTCCCTAAGTGTGGGTAGCACCGTCCAATAGGTTGGAGGCTTGGATAGAATAAAAGTTGGAAGAACAAAGAAGCAGCTGCAGATGCAAGCTGCATTCCTCCTTTTTTTTTTTAAAAAAAATTTTAGTTGTAGATGGATGCAATACCTTTATTTTATTTATTTATTTTTATGTGGTGCTGAGGTTCAAACCCAGTGCCTCACATGTGCTAGGCAAGTGCTCCACCACTGAGCTGCAACTCCAGCTCTCAGTTCTTCTTGAATGGGTTCTTGGTTGCTGCTGCGATTGCCCAAGGACATCAGACTCTCGCTCCTTCACTCTTCCAAGGAGACTCTGCCAGTGATTCTCCAGGGAGTTTTCCAGAAGCCTTTAGTCTCAGACTGGGGTAGCACCATTGATCCCTCTAGTTCTGAGGCTTCAGCCTCTTGGATTGTGCAGCTACTGGTTCCTCTAGCTCTCCAGCCTGCAGGGGGACATTGTGGACTATCCAACTTCTGGTTGTATAAGCCAATGTAATAAATGTAGAAGAGATTGTGGAATACTTGAGGACATCTTCTTGGAGGAGAACTTCTCATATGTTAAGTCTGGGTGGATTCTTGATTGGCCTTAGCTGTTTGACAATCAAAGCTCCAGGTGGGAAGAGACAGCCATTGAGTTTTCCTTGTCCACTTCCCCTTCCTTGCTTGCTGAGAGTACATTTCTCCAAACTCCACTTGAAAGGACCCTCTGTAGATCTCCCCAGGGTCAGGTGCTTTAAGTGAATCTTAAATGTCATGCTGTAAGCACTGTCCATCCCAGTGCACTGGGAACCATCCTCCAACTGTGGTGCTGGCTATTGGTCTGTTTGCTGAGAAGCAGGAATTGCAAATCCCAAAGACAAGCAAAAATGTCCCCCCAATTTCACTTTCTAGATGGTGTCTTCTCTTTTTTTCCTTCAAAAAAAAAATACTCCCCAACCCAGCTCCTAAGAACTTATCATCAATGGCTTGGTAGAGACTGCCTCTGTGCCTCAGTGTCCTCTTCATCTCTAAAATGGGAATAATGCTTCATAATAGGTGTCTACTTCATGAAGTGCTCCCAAATGGGAACCTACTTGATTGCAATCACTGTTAGCAGCATGCAGGATCATGTCCATAAGGCAATTAGAATACTTCCAAGCACAGAGTAACTGATGTTTTATTCATAGGCAAAGACTTGAGGCAAAACCTGAGCTAAGCATGTCCATTCTGGTGGCTGCCATAGCTTTTTCTGACTGCCTTTGGTAAAGAGAGCAGCCCAAGGCCAAGGTGGTTTGCATGCTCTGACTGGGTTTGACCTCTCCTGCCTACTTATCTGCCTGCTCCCTGACCCCTAACACAGCTTACCTGGAGTTATTTGGATCAGAGATGAGCTCCTGATGCTGGGTAGCCAATCCCTGGTCCAGCAGCTCTGCTTAAAGGAACCTGGCAAATAACCTACAAATAAGCAAGCAAATCAGCAAACAGGCTTCTTCCCAGGCAATGATGGACTCAGGAAGCCAGATTCCAGCTGGGGAAATTTGTACCAGGAGGCACTGCACCATCCAGGTTGCTCACAGTCCAGGTGAAGCTCAAAGTTCCCATTAAGTACAGCTGGGCTCAGCTGGGCACAGTGGCACACGCCTGTAATCCCAGTGCCTTGGGAGGATGTGGCAGGAGGATGATGAGTTCAAGACCAGCCTCAGTAACTTAGCAAGGCCCTAAGAAAATTAGGGAGACCCTGTCTCTAAATAAAATATAAAAAAGGGCTGGGGATGTGGCTCAGTGTTTAAACGCACCCGGGTTCAATCCCTGGTACCAACCGCCACCACTAACAACAACAGAACAGCTGGGCTCATGAGGAGCAGAAGCACATGGGAGAATCTGCAACTCTGCATGTGTGTAGTGACGTAGAAGTAGAGAGAAACAGAAGCCAAGAGGAGCAGAAGCCAGGAGGGAGAGAAAAGCAAGGCATCGTGACGGCAAGAGAAGCAAACATACACAAAGAAGGGACAAAGAGTAGCCAGGTCACCTTCAGTTGGACCACCAGTAGGAAGAGCTGCACACGTCCACTGCTGAGATTCCTCTAGTTGTTTTGGGCTTCTGTTTCTGACTCTCAGTGACACCTGTCTTGGAGATGAGGAATGGGTCCTTGTTATGGTTAGGATGTGAGGTGTCCCCCAAAAGCTCACGTGTGAGGCAATGCAAGAAGGTTCAGAGGAGAAATGACTAGATTGTGAAAGCCTTAACCCAATCAGTGCATTAATCCCCTGATGGGATTAACTGAGTGGTAACTGGAGGCAGGTGGGGTGTGGCTGAAGAAGGTGGGCATTGGGGGCGTGGCTTTGGGGTATATATTTGTATCTGGCAAGTGGAGTCTCTCTCTGCTTCCTGATCACCATGTGAGCTGCTTCCCTCCATCACACTCTTCCACCATGATGTTCAGTCTCACCTTGAGCCCTGAGGAATGGAGCCAGCTGTCTATGGACTGAGACCTCTGAAACCATGAGCCCCCAAATAAGCTTTTCCTCTAAAATTGTTCTGGTCAGATTCTTTGAATCACAACAGCAAAAAAGCTGTCTAAAATAGTCCTTGTTCCCCTGTTTTGAAGATTAAACACCAGAGAAATGTCCAGGCAAGCACAGAAAACAAGTTTTATCTAAGAAGGGGTAGAGACAGACAGACTTCTCCAAAGAGAGGGGCCCCCAGAGCTGGGTGTCCATGGGAGGGGATGTATCTTGCTCTTTTTTAGACCCCTGAACTGCTCTCTTTAACTATTGTCTTCTCTTCCCCGCATAGGTGACCATGGGCAGGGATGCAGAAATTGTTAGCAACTCGAAGTGTCCAGCAGCCCGATTACAGAGGTCAGCAACCCAGAGTTCTCTCTTGGACGACCAGACTTCATCCTCTCTGGACCTCCATCATTCATTTCCCACACTGACTGTCTGACTTTTGTCCCTGCTGAGGAATGTGACATTTCCTGTCCACTGAGGCCAGGCAGGGCTGTAGGTAGATAGCTTTGGGGCCAAGAAAGCATGTGGGGGTCAGCACAGTGGGCCCATTTTATAGACTTATTCTCTTAACCTCATGTTCCCACCATCCTCAGCTTTCTGCCCCTTTACATTTGGCCTGGTCACACCAAGATTGTGTCCTGAGATCCCTACTTCTCTGAACGACTGTAAGCTTTCCTTTCTTAACTTGAATGGAGTCTCCTCCTCATCACCAAAGAGCTGAAGCAAAGAAAACACCAGGTATATCTACTTGTGCATGTATTGTCTTCTTCATTCTTTGTTCTTTTCTTGCTCTTTCCCTACATTTTTCAAAATGATGGGCCTGGCTCTTTGTTCTGCTTTGAGCATGTTATGATAGTAACTCTGCTGGCTTCTGTAATTCTCAGGTACTCAGGATCATAAGGAAGTAGTCATTATTCAGTGCTACAGAGGGGCGGTGATGTATTTTAGAAGCAAGCAGCTTTCACCACATTGTACTTGTACTGTCATAACTCTCAGACGTCAATGTCCAGCTTGTGTGCAATGTTCCCTCATTTCCAAGTTTTCCTTATTCTTATTATTTCTGAGATAAAATGCCTGCTTCAGGAGAAAGAGCCTGGGATCTGGAGCTCAGGAAACTGAAGCTGAAATTCTGACATCTCCAAATCACTTGAATGTTTTAAACTTAATATTCCTGGTGAGGAATATCCTGAGGATTGAATTGCAAGTTATTGGAAGTTTTCTATCATGCAGGAGACCTTTAATAAATATTGGGTCCGTTCCTCATTTCTTTTTTTGGGAGGGATACCAGGGATTGAACTCAGAGGCACTTGACCGCTGAGCCACATCCCCAACCCTATTTTGTATTTTAGTTAGAGACAGGGTCTCACTGAGTTGCTTAGGGCCTCCCTCTTGCTGAGGCTGGTTTTGAACTTGTGATCCTCCTGCCTCAGCCTCCTGAGCTGCTGGGATTATGGGAATTAGGATGTTTTGAGTTGTAGCAATAGAAAGCAACTCCAATTATCCTAAACACATTGGGAAACATACTGTATAGACACAGGGGCAGAAGTTTTAGGAAGGGACAGAACTGGGTATATGAGAGATTTGGACTTAACAGGAAAGCCAACAAGAACATGTGCAATATTTAGTTGATTTAATTTTTCCCAGGTATTTTAAAAAGTTGTTCTTTTTAGATATACATGACAGTAGAATGTTTTGACATATTAGACATACATGGAATACAACTTATTCTAATTAGAATCCCATTCTTGTGGTTGAAAATGATGTGGGGTTACCCTGGTTATATATTCAGATATGAACAGAGGAAAGTTTTGTGGTATCTATACACAATGGAATATTACTCAGCCATAAGGAAGAATGAAATCATGGCATTTTCTGGTAAATGGATGGAACTGGAAACTATCATGCTAAGTAAAATAAGTCCATCTCAAAAAACAAAGGTAGAATGTTCTCTCTGATATGGTGATGCTAACACACAATAAGGTGAGGTGGGGAGGGAAGAATAGAAGTTCATTGGATTAAACAAAGGGAAATGAAGGGAAAGGGGATGGGAACAGGAAAAACAGTAGAATGATTTAATGTTTGTGATATTTAAACATATATTATAGAGAATTCAAAGTTATTAACAAAGTTCTATAATACAGAACAAGTTACCTTATTTTAAAAGAGAACCCTAAGTGAAAATCATGTATTAAATACCAGTACTTTATTATGAATAATTACCTACAAGTAAATAACTTTTGGGAACTTCTAATATGAGTTATATAAAGTGCTGACAAGTATAAATTACAACTATAGTAGTGAAACAACTAATAAGAACATATACTGGTTGTTTTGTCTAATTTATGAGATTCTACAGATTTTCTTGAGGACTGAAATAAGACACATCTGGGAAAGGATGTCGTCAACATTGCTCATATTACTGACATTGCCATTAAATTCTTGTTACACCAAATGCTATTTAAAAAATAGTTTAAGAGCCTGACATGGGGGTGCACACCTATAATCCCAGAAGCATGGGAGGCTGAGGCAGGAGGATTGCAAATTCAAAGCCAGCCTCAGCAATTTAGTGAGGCCCTAAGCAACTCAGAGAGACTCTGTCTCTAAATAAAAGGGGAAGGAAAAGAAACCAAAAAGGGCTGGGGATGTGGTTAAGCAACTCTGGGTTCAATCCCTGTTACAAACGAAAAAAAAAAAAAAAAAAAAAGAGCAGCCAGCCAGCAGTGAGCCAACCCTGCCAAAGAGAGAGACAGGTAAGTGGATCTGCAAAGCTGTATAATGCTTAAATATAGGTTCTAGAATAGGACTACCAGATTGGCTTCCAGTTTTACCATTTACTTAAGATGAATGTGGGTGAGAAACTTGTTTCAATTTCCCCAGAGATTCAATGGCAAAAATAAAGCTTACATCATGGATTGTCATGAGGACTAATTGAACTGATTGACATACACACCTTAGTATGGTACCTTACACCCAATAACTAAGGGTGGGAGGCAAACACAACCAAGTGTCTGATATGACTCGGAGCACTTATTGGTGACTGAATTGTAATTCTCCAGAAAACATGGCATCAAAATGACAAAACTATAAATTTCCTATAATAAAGAATCTTTGGTGGGGGCTGTCATAGTTGGAGATCTAAAAGGCTCATTTAGAATTCCATTGATGATGAAAATGTACTTTTTTCTTTTATTGTGAATATGTCAATTCTAACATAGCAATTGTGAATTAAATGAGGTTACTGGATCCAGAAGAAAAGACTTAAACTCTGCTCAAAGCATTATAAACGTCTCTGGGAGAATAGGGAAGCGTGGTATCAATGGCAACCCTAATCTGGCTCTATAAAGAGAATTTTGAACAGAATTTGTACACACTCTTTGCTTTTAAAATACATTTGTTATCTGGATTTGAAAGTGATATTCTGGCTTTAGATGCAGCCTAGATTTAAGATTTGACCAAGGTTATTTTGTCTTGCCATCATAACAATTATTTTGCCTCATGAAACATAAGATTCCATTCACCCTGGAGCTGGAGACTCTCCTTTGTACTGTTAGGCATTTAGGCAGGGGTCCTAATTCTTTCAAGTCAATTCTTTTCAGGCTGTGATATTTTTCATCTGCTGCTCAGGGAGACATGAGCCTTGGGGAGAATTAGGCCCATAAAAGCTGCCATTGAAAGACTCATTTTTTTATGGGCACTTGGAGGTAAAGAAAGTGACTGAAATCTAGTGATGTGTGTTTATTGGCAAATAACATGAATCTATGTCTATGTGGATGGATGAATGGATAGAGGATGGATGGATGGATGGATGGATGGATGGATGGATAGATGGTAGATGAATGGACAGATGGATGGCTGAATGGGTGCATGCATGGGGAGATGGATCATATAATGGGTAGGATTTTTTGTTTACTTATTTGTTCTGTATCTAATCATGGCAAGGTACCATGACTAGTATAACTTTATCCTTTTAGGAATGTGTACATTCTTGGGAACCAGAAAGCAAGTGGAGCCAAATACCCTTTTCTGGATACTCTGGCAAGCTCAGGGGCAGGCAACTGATTTCAGCTTGGACAACCAGGCAGTCTATTCTAGCACTTGGAGTTGAGTGCTCCAGGCTGTGGTAGCTTTCAGAGGAATGAAGCAGCAGAAGGGAATTGTGGACCCATGGGTGGATCTGGGCTGCTGAAGAACTGAGTGGTTGCTTGCTCTTTGTTTATTTTCTAAGCTTGTTTCTGTAGTCCTCCTTGATCCCCCCATAGATTCTCTTTTGCTTAATTCAGCAAGACTATTTCTCTCACTAACTAGAAATCTAACTGAAAACAAAGATATTGAGAAGTAACTAAGTTCCATGCACATTATAAGTTCTTTATGGGCATTAATTTATTTAACATGAAATATTTAACATTAAATGTACATTTCATATTAAGTATGTTTATTATTAGTAGTAAATATATATACTTATTAAATATTTATTTAACATTAAATATATATTTAATATTCATTTTATTTAATTTAATACTTATTCATTTAGAAATTTTTGTTAAATATTTATTTTAAATTAAATATGCATTAATATTAGATGTTTATTATTAATATTAAATATTTATGTAACATTATACATTTAATATTAAGTATTAACATTAAATAAATATTAAATATTAAATATTAATTTAATATTTATCTTAAATTTTCTATTTGCTATTTAATATATTTGCTTAAGATTTATTTTAAATGTTTTTTATTTATTTAATATTTACTTAATATTAGATATTTATTTAATAGTAAGTACACATTTAATATTAGTTATTTAATGTCTATTTTAAATTTTTATTTGTTTAATATTTATTTAATATTAAATATTTATTTAATATTCATGCAAAATCCACAATAATGCTATGGTAAATCGCTTTCCTTATTCCCATTCTACAGAAGAGTAAACACAGAAAGCTCACGCAACTGTTCACCACCGTATAGCTATTACTAAGAGTAGATTTCACACTGGGATCTGACAGCCTGACCCTAGAGCACATTTTACTCTTCGAACTAACTATTTTGCATTATTACTCTTGCAGGGGTGATAGTGCAGGGGCACAGGAGTGCGGCAGAGTCTGTGGCATGTTCCCCAGCACTTGCTTCCCTTCCCTCCTGGCACACCCTCGGATCATACGCACCTGCCTCCTGTTCATGGCCCAAGTAGCCAAGATGTGAGTACCTTCCCTGTGTCTTATTCTTCCAACCACCTGTCTGAATGAAGAGGAACCCCAAGGACCTTGGGGAAGGTGGAGTCACAGATGGAAAGAACACCTAGAAGACCGCTAGACCAGGAACACACATATTGGAATATGAAAGGAATGAAAAATAACCCTAGTTTGGTTACATCTTGATCATTGTACGCTTACCTAAGTCTTTAACCTCTCTGAATAGGCTGTATAGATTGCTGGTGGGTACAGATAGGATAGAGCAAATTAACCTCGGATTCCACCTTAGGGATGTCTCTGCTACTTACGTGAGAATGTGGTTCTCAAAGTGAGAATTCTTTCTGGAATTTCCATGGCTTCAAAATCATTTCCTTCAAAGCTTTAAAAAGTTCTGGTTTTCACAGTTTTCTCTCTCCCCAAATGACTTCATTTCTTTTTCCACTGCATCCCAAAGCAGATGGGGACTTGGAGATTGAGTCATATTTTAAAATCTGCCTTTTGGAACTTGTCCAAAACCTTTGATTAGCCTGAGCTCACACCCTCACCTCTCAGGCACTCATTTATTATAAGTCACATCTTTTGCATTTTAGAAGTGAACATTTTTTTCCTTCATGCCCACAAATTTTGGTGATAAGCAAGAATAAAATATGGTAATTCCCGACACTGAATTTGTTAAATTATGCACTGATGAGGTTTCATATTTCTCCTTGTAATTAGAGGGTAAGATTTGAGTAATAGCAAGTAAATTGCTGTAACATGTCTAAACGTATTATTTTATTTTGAATGACACCCTTAGTAATAAAAAGGACTAGTTTCACAACAAATCTTTTATCTTAAAGGGTCAAAATATTATATATTTTCAAAATCTCTCCTACCTGTGAAACATCTTCTGGGAAATACAATACCCTGCCTTATGGAGGAAATAATTAGCAGGGGATATGGATGCTGTCTGTCAAATAATTATTAAACTATGAAGGATTACATGAAAGGGCTTTTCTTTGCATTTGCTAAGTAGTACAAGCAGAATTTCATCAAATATATGTGAAATTAGAAAACTGCAAATGAGAAAGAGCAAGGATACTGAAGATCACAACATAGGTGGAAAATGACATCTTTGATCAAGTTAACTTGGGTATTTGCCCTTGAGCTCCATCCAATTGAAGATGCCATGTATAAAACAATCCTCATGTATTTTTTCCTTGAGGGTCAGAGACTCAGAATGAGGACTAGATAAACTTTCACGGCCTCTTCTATTATGAATATGGTTAAGACTCACCTTTTGTTATATACAAAAAGAGCAAAGATGCTCAGCATCTTTAATTTTGTCGACTTAAAATTGGGCCCCTTTAAGAATTTTATCCATGGAGCCGCTAATGAATGGCCAATCACAATATTTTTTAAAAAATGTAAGATTTGAATGAGATCTTAGGAAGTCATCTTATCTCAAAACTTTATTTTATTGACAAGAGCACTGATCTACTCAAGGTCACCTATTATCTGGTGTGACCTGAGAAGTCTAGTGCAATCCAACAGAGGTAATAACAGGTGCTCAGACATGTCATTAGGAGTCTGTGTCTTTCCATTACTTGGCTCTGATTTCTCTATTGCTTTCTCTTCAGGAAAATGCTAAGACTCATCACATTCAACACCAAGCTAAATTTAGTCTTATATCTTTCTATAGTGGTGGTTTCAGCCCAAAGTGAGTTTCTTTATCCTACTGTTTCTATAAAACTCATTAACCCAGTTTGGGTCACGGTCCAGTTCTGAACCACTGACTAGAGGCATTCCTTCCACATTCAGATGTGCATTACCAAGACAGAAAGTCCAATCAGCTTCAATTAAACCATGTGAGACCACGGCTGGGAGAATTAGCAATCAAAGCCATTGCTGCCAAAAGGAAGAGAAACATTGCTAAATAAACAAGACCAAAAACGTGTGCACACATCAATACTCCTTGAATCCCTTGTCAGGTTAATAAATAGCTTCATCATTTCTTTCATGGCATATCATAAAAAGTGAAAGCTCACTTTTATTTTTTAAAACCTCTAGACTTAGGTACAGGCACACTGATGGTTATAGCAGTGCCATTCATAGTAGACAAGATATGGAACCAACCCAGGTGACCATCCACTGACAAATGGGGAAAGAAAATGTGGTATGTATGCACAATGTAAATTCACTCAGTCATAAAGAAAAATTAAATTATGACATTTGCTGGTAAAAAGATGGAACTGGAGAACATCATGCTAAATGAAATAAGCCAGACATGGAAAATTGAACATTTTCTCTCTTAGACAAAAGCTAGAGAGAAATAAGACATAAAAAAAGGGAATCCCAGGAAAATAGAAGGAAGAACAGTGGAGTAAAGGAAGGGAATCCAGGAGGGAGGGAGGAGAGGTAGGAAAGGAGAGGAAGTGCAGAATGAAATGTACCAATGTATGCTATATGCATGTATGAATATGTCACAGTGGATCCCACATTTATGTGTAACTATATTGTGTCAATTTTAAAAATAAATTCAGAGAAGGAAAACCAGTAGCATAGAGGAAGGGGCTCAGCTGGGAGGGCAGAGGAGAGGAAAAGGGGAAATACTGGTGACCAAAGTGGAGCAAATTATACTACATCAAAATGAACCCCACTATTAATAGATATGAAAAGTGAGAAATTCCCAAGATAATGAAGCCTGAGAGAAAGAAGTAAAAATGAAGGCCATGCACCAACAGCCTTCATCTCCTGAGACAAGTGTTCTCCAGGTGCTGGCTGCAGACAGGGAGGTGTTTTTTCACCCCCTAAAGTAACAGTCTCTAGGAGGTGTCAATATCCTCCAAGGTAAATCCTCTCCAGACACTGCGCACACACCTTAGACCCAAAAACCTCAAATTACTGAGTGCCCAAGAAAACTGATACGCACACTAGACTACCCCTCAAAACAACCTATTTAAATCCAGTCCCCCCTTTTTTTCTCATTCAGTGGCTCATTTTCCCACCAGGAAAGTGGGTCCACAGGTGCCATTTCATCCCTGCATCCTCCTGAATAATAGCTGAGATGACTGCTGAGGTTTGCGTCCTGCCCAGTCATTTTGTGCTAGCAGCTATCATGTGTAACCATATGCACCAATAAAAACCTTTAGATCTATATGACATAATAAAAAATAATAAAAACCTTTAGATCTATATGACATAATAATAAAGGTCTATATGACCTTAATAATAAAAACCTTTAGATCTATATGACATAATAAAATAAATTTCAAAATGATCATCAATAGCAATCACTTTGTATGTAAAAAGAAATGTCAACCTCTTTCCTTTAAAAGAGAGCACATGCTAATTAACTTGAAATAATTCTGTACAAAAATAAATTTTAAAGGGCATGAGATCTTATTTAGTTTGGGGATTGAATGGTTATTAAAATAGAGATTGGGATTTAACAGGTGTTATAGCATCAAAAATAGATTTTTAAAAATGGTTTCATGACTTGATTATTTCTAGTGCTTAGTTTTTTTTTTCACTTTAAACCTAGTGGGTTTATTTTTAATGTTTTTGTGTTTTGTTTCCAAATGAGAAGTTAATAATAATAAAAAGAAATTCAGAGCTTCTAATTGCAGCAGCTTTCTCTAAATAACACATGATGTGGATAGTACTTATTATCTTCAGCAAATCAAAAGCCAAATTATCTAAAAGCACTACTGAATTCCATTTAGCAATGGAATTTGAGGCGATAGGGACATGAGGGTGGGTGCTTTTAAAACTCTGGTCAATAGATTAATGTATAAATCCAGAAAATATCACCTGGAGAGGAAATACAGATTTATTGTCATTTTCATGGTGGCTAATTTTTTGTTTTTATCACACTTCCTAATTACCTTGCACAGGCCCCCAACTTCCAAGGCCATCATATTGAGGATTAGAGTTTCAAGAAAATTTGGAGGTTGGAACATAATTATTCAGTCCATACCAAGTGTTTTGGTGGAGAATTGTCTGTTCAGAATGCATGAGGGTCTCAGAGTGGTGGCAGGTATATTTCAGTGGCCCAGAGGTATGATGGTAGTCTTGACTTGAGAAGTAGCCAAAAAAAATGATGTGAATTAATGGAAGTTAGATATATTTGGTGGCACAATCAAGAGAGTTTCCTGGAGAAATCATTGCAAGACCAAAAGAGGAATTAAGGAGTTCCCCTAGGTTTGCAGCTTTAATAACTGGGTAGATGGTGGGTCACTGGGTCACTAACTCCAAGGGGGACAACTGGGTAACAATAAATTAGATGCATAGACCTGATAATGGATTAGTATTCAAAGTATATAAAGAATTCCTATGAGGAAATAAAGGTATGCCTTTATATTTTCTCTGAAATCTCTTAAAGAATTCTTTCTCACTTTTAAATTGTTCATAGACCTTGTGAATGCTTCTCTGTATGGTTTGTGACTTTATGCCTTTATTTTCATATGTCCCTGTACCTGTTTCCTCAGGGTGCCATGACAGAATATCTCAAACCACGAGGCTTAAAACAATGGAAATGTATTACTCACAGTTCTGGAAACTTCAGGTTCAAACTCAAGGTGTCAGCAGGGCCAGGCTCCCTTTCAAGCTCTAGCAGAGCTCCTTCCTGGCTTCTCTTCCTTCTGGTGGTTATAGATCACTCTTCCTGTGCTTTGCTTTGTGGCGGCATAATTACAGTCTCTGCCTTCTCCTGTGTATGTGCTACATGTCCACACCTCTGTATCTCTTCTTAGGACACCAATGATTGGATTAGGACCAATCCTTAATCCACAATGACCTCATCTTGATTTGATTGCACCTGCAAAGACCCTATTTCCAAAAGAAAATCACATTTACCAGGTAGTGGGAGTTTGGACTTCAACATTTTTCAGGGGGATGGGAAGGACGCAACTCAACCCACACAAATCTCTATGTATATTTCTGATTTTGTTATTCTGTTACATTTTCGGTATACAGCTAAAACAAATCACACTCTCATAATCTGGATTTCTGGAAAGCAGGTCTCTCTCCTAACTTTTCCTTTAGCAATGTCATGGCTCATCTTATCCCCTTTTGTGTAAACTTTAGAATTAATTTTCAGATTACTTAAAAAAAAAATCTACAGGGATTTCAATTGGCATTGTTCTTAATTGACCATGTACTTTGGTGAGAAGCAGCCACTTCATGCTGGAGATATTTTCCTGTCCATTAATAAAGTGCCATATTCTTAAAGTGTATTTCCTGCTTATAAATGAAGACTTTTAAAAAAGTTGATTCTCTAAATATTTCATGCTAGTAGGGAGATTTATTTTTGCATATTGATTTGATAATACAAGAGCCTTCCTTACACGGTCTCATTCATTGTAATAATTTGAATATTCTTTTGAGCTCTTTGTGTTTTCCTCCTCTGTGGGTGGTGGCTTCATGTGCTCCCCGCCCCAGTCCTCAGACTTTCCCTTTCTTTTCCTCGTCTTACTGTCACCCCTGTCTTCTCCAGGTTAGTAGAAGCAGAGGAAGTGGATACCCTGGGGTTTTCCTTGATCTCAAGAGGAATGCTTCCCCATGAATACAGGCATGTGGGGCTTTCTCTGGGCTTTTGGCTGATAATCCTATTTACCAGGTTGAAGATGCTCATTCTCTTCCAAGTCTCTATCCATTCTGTCCTATTGTCCTTGGATTAAACTTTTTCTTTCTTTATCAGGGCTGTTACAGATATTTCAAAATACCTCATCTTCCTTTTGAAATATCGAGGCTAGAAGAACCAGGTAGATCTGTGCCCCTCACACACATAGATCCTCTCAGAGGTTAGCTCTCGGAAGAAGCATACATAAACTCATTATTTATATGTCTAGAACTTCCCCCATCCTCCATGGTGGGAGAAAGGCAGCATGACTCCATGAAGAAAGTTCTAGGCCTCTGTGTGGGTCACCTGTTCTCATTTGGGTTGCATCACATCTGAGGATTTGTCTGAAGATTTGCAAAGCTGCGTGTGATGGCAAATGAGTTTCCACTTCTGCTTTTCTTCTGAGATGTCACTGCACAGAAGATCTAGGACCCACAACTGTCAGGAGACATTTCTTTCCCTCTTCTTTCCTGGCACACAAACGTTGAAGCGAAGCCCTAAGTGGAATCAGGGGGAAGAGGCCATTCTGAAGCAAGGGCTCCACTCAGTCTGAAGGAAGGGTAGGTCCTGAAGGGTGAAAAAGTGCCCAGAAAAACCACTGCAGATGCCGGAACTCATGCAAGAGATTTTATTAGGCAGAAGAACAGTGTCTGCCCTGAGGAGAAAAGGGGAAAAAAGGGAAAAGGAGGAACATGACCAGGGAGCTTCTTTTAGGCTCTTGAACTTCAATGATAGGGCCAATTATTGAAAGTTGAATTTTGACCGACTAGGGATCAGCCAATGGCTGGTGATGACAGGCTGACAAATGGACCAATGGCCAGCTAGCTACAGGGAAGGGGAGAGGAAGCTGTCATCCCCCTTCACCTTCACTGCAGGCGTGTCCTGCACCCAAAGCCGGGGAGGGAGCCCCAGGAGGTTGGACCGTGGGCTGGTAGGCAGCCTGAGGCAAGGGTTGGACTGCAGGGTAAACCCAGCTCCAGGGCTGCTGCCTGCGGGGGATCTGACAGGGGGTGGGGTCAAGCGGGCAGAGCACTGCTCTGACAGCAGCGTTGCCGCTTTTTACATTGTAGGTCCCACTATGTCAGACTTCCTGTTGGGCAAAAAGACAATCCCCAGGATGCTCCTGGCTGTGCTGGGATGAGTCCACTGTGAGTCTGAAAGACATGTCTCCTCTGCTGGTCTTAGGAGAGGAGAATGTGGCTGGAGGGAAGACAGTGGACACGACCAGAGAAGTTGGATTGTCCACAATGGCCGTCTGCAGCTTGAGAGCTGGAAGAATCAGCAGCTGCACCGTCCAAGATGTGGAAGCCTCAGAACAAGAAAGATTAACAGTGCTACCCTAGTCAGAGACCAAGGCTTCTGGAAACTACCTGGAGAATCACTAGCAGAGTCTGTTTTGGAAGAGCGAAGAAATGAGAGTCAGACATCCTCAGATGATCAAAGTAGTGGTCAAGAAACCTTTCAAGAAGAGCAGAGCTTGCATCTGCATCTGCTTCCTTGTTCTTCCAACTTTTATTCCATCCTACTGGGTGGTGCTCCCATGCTTAGGGAGGGGCTCCACTTCAGTTCACTATCCCACATTCCTAGATACACCCTCGTGGACACACCCAGAGGCCTCTTAATCATGGGCATCTCTTTATTCAATCAAGTTGACAATTCAAATTAACCATTGCACAATGGCTCTTGTGAATAGCTGAGGTGTGATTCTCAAAGAGACAGGCTCTGTCCTATTTCCAAAGGAAATAGTTGTAGATGCTCTCCAGTAATGACTGAAAGAGGGACTTTAACACTTGTGCTCCCTGGGGAAGCCTACTGCACCAAGGAGAGAGTCAGACATTCTCTCCCTGCTTCTTTAGGTAGCAGCTGAAGCTACTAATGGTCAGTGATGTTGTGTCTCTCTGTACGTAACCCAGGCCTGGAACTCCACAGAGAGCAGAGCATTTGCTTAAATCTACCCAGCATTTCAGAGTGGAAGATTTCATTTTCTCCACAGGGACATTTTTCTGGATGAACACAGCTCATTTTACTCATATGTTTTTCAATCAAAAAGCCTTTTATTCTCCCATGTGAAAAACATCCATCTTTCTGCTCATTCATACACACATCCATACACGTATCCATTCCTCATCTGTCTATAATGGAATGTTCATTCAGTATTCTCATTGCTATTATTCCTTAAGGCTGACATTTACTGAGCTCTAAAAAAAAAGACCACTAATTTTGTCTATACTCTCTCATTTATTCTTAACCTAACCTGTGAGACATTTACTACCATTATTTGATTATATATAAAAAGAAAGTTAGACACAGGTGGAGATAGATTTGCTCTGTCTCAGAGCTTGTGGCTGGAGAAGCCATGGCAAAAACCCACATTTTTTTTTGGTGCTATGGCCCTTTCCAGGGGCAAAAAAGTGAGATCATATTGCTTCCAAGAACCAACTGTTAATGTTCATTTAGTTTGAATATCAGTTGTTAAATACAATCATTATCAAAAATTAAATTATTGCTGGGCACAGTGGCACATGCCTGTAATCCCAGTGGTTTAGGAAACTGAGGCAGGAGGATCACAAGTCCAAAGCCAGCCTCAGCAAAAGCAAGGTGCTAAGCAATCAGTGAGACCCTGTCTCTAAATAAAATACAAAATAGGGCTGGGGATGTGGCTCAGTGGTCAAGTGCCCCTGAGTTCAATCCTGGTACCTCCCCACCCAAAATTAAATTATTTATGCTTTTGATTAAATAAATATATTTAAATGAAAAGAAATACATTGCTACACTCATTACTTTCTAATTATTTCACTACATTCAACTTTGTCCATATTTTGAAGTTGTTTCCATTGATTGCTTCTCTTAACCAGCTAATGGTATGCTATGGTACTTCTCTTTAGAAACCTATATTCAGAGGTAGCACATCAATAATTTGAAATCAGCCATGGTCAGCTGTTTCACCATGGAAATCAGCAAGTGCTACAAGCCAGGATTTTTGGCCTTGAAGATTGAGTCTTATTGTCTCATTATATCCCACCACTCTATATAAAATCGAAAACTTGGGGCTTAGTGGGTTTTTAAACTTGGGAACTATGGATGCCCTTGTCTTAACTGCCATGGATGTAACTTCCACATAATGCTCTAATATTATGCACAGGTGTAATGCTGGACGCAGAAGATACAAAGTTGAATTATTCACATTTAAAAAAGGAAGAGCCAGACACGGTGGCGCAATCCTGCAATCCCAGTGACTTGGGAGGCTGAGGCAGGAGGATTGGGAGTTCAAAGCCAGCCTCAGCAAAAGTGAGGCCCTAAGCAACTCAGGGAGACCCTGTCTCTAAATAAAATACACAATAGGGCTGGGGATGAGGCTCAGTGGCCAAGTGGCCTTGATTCAATCCCTGGTACCAAAAAAGAAAAAGAAAGAGAAAAAAGTATATATGGAAGAGAAAATCTCACCTACTGGACACTGGAAGATTGTGGAGATTGTGTGATTCCAATTTGAAACAGCACTTTAAATAAACTATCCAGGGCTGGGATGTAGTTCATTTGTAGAGGACTTGCCTAGCATGTGTGAGGTCCTGGCTTCCAGCCCGAGCACCATAAAAACAAAACAAAAATAAATAAATTGTAGAGGTACAATTTTATATTTAGGGAAATAAGACTTCAGTTACCCAAAAAATATGAGCTAGAAGTTTTCAATGTATCAAATTCCTCTCTCTTCACTTTTATTATAGAGAATATAATAGGAACAAGTTGTTCTGTGAATTGGATCCATTTCAAGTGCAGTTCATCCTGAACTTGTAAGAGTCCCTTGGTTGATTTTGATCTTTTGAATCTGGCTCTTTGACTGCGGAAATACCATTTCTTACCCAGAATGCTTTCACTTGAGAACCAACTAAGCCTTAAACCAGGGAGATGCTTTGTACAGTCAAGGAAAAGGATTCTGTAAGGAGCAGGTAAAGCCCATCCATATGGTAATTCTTCAACCAGACATCTTCCTAACAGAATTTCAGACCAGCTTGGACTATCTGGTCAACCACATTCATTCTCAATGACCCCATAGGAATGGATGTATGGAAAGGAAGAGGAAGAGAAACTGGAGACCAGTGTGGTTTTAAACATGGGTTTTAAACATGGGTTCAGCCCCAGCATTTTCCTTTACTGTTCTCCAGTTTCACTGTTTATCAAATAAGAGGTTTGGGCTTTTTTCAGTGCAGGCTACAAAACCATTGCCAACAGGGATCGTGAACACACTGGTCTCAGATCCATTAGCGTTTTACATAAAGGCCATGTGTAGCAATGTGCATGTATCAACCCAGCCCCTGGGTTCCCAATGGTCTAGTCCCCTGGACAACCAATCAGGAGGCTTGGTGATCTTTATTTCAGTCTGAATCTCTTGCAATCCTGATATTTAAAAGACTATGTTTTCCATAGTAGTCCACACAGTTAGTGAATATATAATATTAGTCAATACACAGTGTCACTTGAAATGTGCATCTTAAGGAAAGCTGTTTTGCCTAGTTGGTCTACTTGTTGTATTACAGAATTACCTGCAATTTTCCTAATTCGATACAAGTCATCTGAATATTACTTTGTCATTTCTATTTAAGAGAGGATCTAGTGTGCATGTTCATGTTCCTGGGTGAGGGAAAAATCTAACTGCCAGTTTTCATGGCTAAGAACATTCCAGTAATTGGCTCTCTGAAAGGATGAAAAAATATAAGGCAATCACCATGTGTTTGCTGGGAATTATTCTGAAAAGCATTTGGAAAGAGACCAAGATCTGAATTATTGTACTATTGAATTCAAGTTACTGTTATAGAAAATGGAAAAACATTGGATTGGCTTTTAGACAGATAACTTATATAACTGACCCAATTGAGGCTTGTCCTGTAATAAGGAAGGATATGAAAACAGACAATTATGTGTTATTGTAAGAGGAGGATAGAGGTTTTCTCCCGATCCTAGGTCTCGCTAGTTTCTGGTGCACAACTGGACACTATAACTCCATCTTTCTCCTAATTGTATGTGTGCAATGAACTTGGGTGGCTTCCATCTGTCTACACATTCATCCTTCTGCTAATGGCACCTCAGCTTTCCCCTTGGTGATGCAATCTCCCTTCCTCTTAGACCATGTACCTTGGGGGTGAGAGAGTGGGCAGAAATTTGCTGTGTGCACAGCTATTTGCTGTGGATGGGCATGAGACAATGGGGACTAGGAGGAATGAAGCTTCAGACTTCTGATGAATGGCTGGAGAACAACTCAGTTTCATTTGCTGTATTTCAAAGAAGGTGGAATGTCAAGTTAGAACTATTCTTGCGCACAATGGAGCACGCATGTAATCCCAGTGGCTCAGGAGGCTGAGGAAGGAGGATTGAGAGTTCACAGCCAGCCTCAGCAACTTAGTGAGGCCCTAAGCAACTCAGCAAGACCCTGTCTCTAAATAAAAAACAAAATAGGGCTGGGATGTGGCTCAGTGGTTAAGAACCCCTGGGTTCAATCCCTGGTACCAAAAAATAGATAATTAAAAAGAAAAGAGAAGAAGAAAAGAACTACTGACCATTTTGTCATTATGAGGAATCTAAAAACGGAGGCAACATGTGAAGAACACAGGAAAACAGTGAGAGGAGGAATGAATAGCTAAGACTACAAGTTGAAGCTGTCAGATCTCCCTTGGATATTTTCCTATGAGTTGAGATACACCTACATACATGTATATACATATATATATATGTATATATATATATTTGTGTGTGTGTGTGTGTGTTTCTTCAGTTTTTTATTTGTTATTTTAGATACACTTGACAGTACTGTGTATTTGACACATCATACATACGTGGACTATAACTTCCTATTCTTGTGGTTGTACATGGTGTGGAGTTTCACTGGTCACGTATTCATATATGAGCACAGGAAAGTGATGTCCCATTCATTCCACTGTCTTTCCTATTCCCATCCCCCTCACTTCCCTTCATTCCCTAAATTTCTGATCCAATGAACTTCTGTTCTTCCCCCACCTCTAATTGTGTGTTAGCATCTGCATATCAGAGAGAATATCCAACCTTTTTTGAGGGGAGGGGATTGGCTTATTTCACAGCATGATAGTCCTCAGTTCTATCCATTTACCAACAAATGCCACAATTGTATTTTTTTAAGGGTGAGTAATGTTCCAGTGTGTATATATACCACATTTTCTTTATTCCTCTGTTGAAGGGTGCCTCGGTTGATTCCATAGCTTGGCTATTGTGAATGGAGCTGCTGTCAACATGGATGTGGCTGCATCACTGTAGTATGCTGACTTTTTGTTTTGTTTTGGTTACTGAAGACCAAATCCTAACTGACTTACTGATGCAACTTTGCCCAAATCATCTAAATTCTCTATACTACGAAGTTTTAGTTTTAAAAAAGATGTATGCAGAATATGATAATCAAAAATTCTAGTTCTTTCAAATTGTAGTATAATTCTCAGAATGTACAAACATATAACAACAACAAAAAGGACATGTAAGAAATTAGTAATAGCATTTTGCATGAGGTATGGGGACTAGGAGTGGGGAGTTTCAGTTTTCACTGAGCACTTTGAATTTTTTTTATTTTGTATTGTTATTTATTTTTTTTTATTTTGATTCATTGTACATAAATGGAGTACAACTATCATTTTTCTGGTTGCACACAAAGTAAAATCATACAATTTGTGTATTCATACATATACATAGGGTAATGATGTTTGTCTCATTCTATTATCTTTCCTTCCCTGCCCCCTCCCCGCCCCTCATTTTCCTCTATATAATCTATCCTTTCTCCATTCTTCCTTTACCTCCCCCCACCCTCCTTATGTGTCATCAACCACTTATCAGAGAAATCATTTGGCCTTTGGTTTTTTGGGATTGGCTTATTTCACTTAACATGATATTTTCCAACTCCAACCATTTACCTGCAAATATCATAATTTTATTATTATTATTATTATTTTGAACCAGGTATTGAATTCAGGGGCACTTGGCCACTGAGCCACATCCCCAGCCCTATTTTTGTATTTTATTTAGAGACAGGGGTCTCACTGAGTTGCTTAGCACCTTGCCATTGCTGAGGCTGGTTTTGAACTTGTGATCCTCCTGTCTCAGCCTCTCAAGCCACTGGGATTACAGGCGTGCGCCACCATGCCCAGCAATTTATTACTCTTTATTACTCTTTATGGATGAATAATATTCCATTGTTTATATATACCACAGTTTCTTTATCCATTCATCTATTGAAAGGCATCTAGGATGGTTCCACAATCTAGCTTTAGTGAATTGAGTTGCTATAAACATTGATGTGGCTGCATCACTGTCACATGCTGATTTTAAGTCCTTTGTGTATAGGCCAAGGAGTGGAATAGCTGGGTCAAATGGTGGTTCCATTCTGAGTTTCCTAAGGAATCTCCATACTGCTTTCCAGAGTGGCTGCACCAATTTGCAACCCCACCAGCAATGTATGAGTGTACCTTGTTCCCACATCCTCGCCAACACATATTGTTCCTTGTATTCTTGATAATAGACATTCTAATTGGGGTGAGATGATAACTTACGGTAGTTTTGATTTGCATTTCTGTTATTACTAGAAATGTTGAACATTTTTTCATAGATCTGTTGATTGCTTGTAGATTCTCTTCTGTGAAGTGTCCACTCATTTCCTTAGCTCATTTATTGATTGGGTTATTTGTATTCTTGGTGTAAAGTTTATTGAATTCTTTATAAATTCTGGAAATTAGTGCTCTATCTGACGTGGGTGTGGCAAAGATTTTCTCCCACTCTGTAGGATCTCTCTTCACATTGTTGATTGTTTCCTTTGCTGAGAAAAAGCTTTTTAGTTTGAATCTACCCCAATTATTGACTCCTGCTTTTATTTCTTGTGCTTTGGGAGTCATGTTAAGGAAGTCTAGTCCTAGGCTAATGTGATGAAGATTTGGACCTACTTTTTCTTCTATTAGGTGCAGGGTTTCTGGTCTAATTCCTAGGTCCTTGATCCATTTTGAGTTGAGTTTTGTGCAGGGTGAAAAATAGGTTTAGTTTATTTTGCTGCATATTGATTTTCAGTTTTCCCAGCAGCATTTGTTGAAGAGGCTCTTTTCTCCATTGTAGGTTTTTCGCTCCTTTGTCAAGTATGAGATAACTGTATTTATGTGGGTTTGTCTCTGTGTCCTCTATTCTGTACCATTGGTCTACCTGCCAGTTTTGGTGCCAATACCATGCCATTTTTGTTACTATTGCTTTGTATTATAGTTGAAGTTCTGGTATTGTGATACCACCTGCTTCGGTCTTCCTGCTAAGGATCGCTTCAGCTATTCTGGGTCTCTTATTCTGCCAAATGAATTTCATAATTGCTTTCTCTATTTCTATGAAGAATGCCATTGGGATTTTAATCAGAATTTCATTGAATTTGTATAGCGCTTTTGGTAGTATGGCCATTTGACAATATTGATTCTGCTTATCCAAGAACATGGGAGATCTTTCCATTTTCGAAGATTTTTCTTTAATTTCTTTCTTTAGAGTTCTGTAGTTCTCATTGTAGAGGTCTTTCACCTCTTGTTAAATTGGCTCCTAGGGATTTCTTTTTTTGAGGCTATTGTGAATGGGATAGTTTTCCTAATTTCTCTTTCAGAAGCTTCATCACTTATGAATAAGAATGCATTAGATTTATGAGTGTTGATTTTATATCCTGCTACTTTACTGAATTCATTTATGAGTTCTAGAAGTTTTCTGGTGGAATTTTTTGGCTCCTCTAAATATAGAATCATATCATCTGCAAAGAGTGATAGTTTAAGTTCTTCTTTTCCTATTCATATCCCTTTTATTTCTTGAGTCTGTCTAATTGTTCTGGCTAGAATTTCAAGGATGATGTTGAATAGAAGTGGTGAAAGGGGGCATCCCTGCCTTGTTCCAGTTTTTAGAGGGAATGCTTTCAGTTTTTCTCCATTTAGAATGACGTTGGCCATGCCTTAGCATAGATAGCCTTTACAATGTTGAAGTATGTTCCTACTATCCCTATTTTTTCTAGTGTTTTGAGCATGAAGGGGTACTGTGTTTTATCAAATATTTTTTCTGCATATATTGAAATAATCATGTGATTCTTAACTTTAAGCCTGTTGATGTGATGAATTACATTTATAGATTTCTGGATGTTAAACAAAGCTTGCATCCCTAGGATGAAACCCACTATCTTTTGAACATATTTTTGTATGAGATTTGCTAAAATTTTATTAAGAATTTTTGCATTTATGTTCATTAGGTATATTGGTCTGAAATTTTCTTTCCTTGATGTGTCTTTGTTTGGTTTTGATATCAGGGTGATATTAGCTTCATAGAATGAGTTTGGCAGGGTTCCTTCCTCCTCTATTTCATGGAATACTTTGAGGAGTATTGGAATGAGCTCTTCTTTGAAACTCTTGTAGAACTCGGCTGTGAATACATCTGGTCCTGGACTTTTCTTTGTTGGTAGGCTTTTGATGACTTCTATTTCATAGCTTGAAATTGATCTATTTAAGTTGTGTATGTCATCCAGATTCAGTTTGGGTGGATCATATCTCTAGAAACCTGTTGATGTCTTCGAGATTTTTCTATTTTTTTGGAGGATAGATTTTCAAAATAGTTTCTAATTATGTTATGCATTTCAATAGCGTCTGTTGTGATAGTTCCTTTTTCCTCTCGAATTTTAGTAATTTGAGTTTTTTCTCTTCTCTTTGTTAGTGTGGCTAAGCATTTACCAATGTTGTTAACTTTATCAAAGAACCAACTTTTTGTTTTGTCAATTTTTTGAATAGTTTCTATTGTTTCAATTTCATTGATTTCAGCTCTGATTTTAATTATTTCCTGTCTTCTACAACTTTTGGTGATAATCTGTTTTTCTTTTTCTAGGGCTTTGAGCTATAATGTGAGGTTGTTCACTTGTTCACTTTTCTTTCTTTTATTGAATGCACTCCATGCAATGAATTTTCCTCTTAGTGTTCCTTTCATAGTGTCCCAGAGATTTTGATATTTGTATAATTGTTCTCATTTACATCTATGGATTTTTTTTATTTCCCCCCCGATGTATTCTGTTATCCATGCATCATTCAATGGTGTATTATTTAATCTCCAGGTGTTGAGTAGTTTCTGTTTTTTATTTTATTATTGATTTCTAATTTCATTCCATTATGATCTGGTAGAATGCAAGGTAGTATCTCTATCTTTTTGTATTTGCTAAGAGTAACTTTTTGGCATAACATATGGTCTATTTTAGAGAAGGATCCATGAGCTGCTGAGAAGAAAATGTATTCACTCATTGATGGATGTAATATTCTATATATGTCTGTTAAGTCCAAATTATTGATTGTGTTATTGAGATCTTTGGTTTCTTTGTTTAATTTTTGATTGGAAGATCTGTCCAATGGTGAGAGAGGTGTATTAAAGTCATCTAGTATTATTGTGTTTTAGTCTATTTGGTTCCTGGAATTGAGAAGGATTTGTTTAACATGTATGGATGCACTATAGTTTGGGGCATAAATCTTTTTAATCATTATGTCTTGCTGATTTATGCTTTCCTTAAGCGACATGAAATGACATTCTTTATCCCTTCTGACTAACTTTGGCTTGAAGTCTGCTTTATCTGAAATGAGAATGGAAACTCCCGCTTTTTTACTGAGTCCATGTGGGTGGTATGTTTTTTCCCATCCTTTCACCTTTAGTCTGTGGATGTCCTTTTCTATGAGATGAGTCTCTTGGAGGCAGCATATTGTTGGGTCTTTCTTTTTAATTCAATCTGCCAGTCTATGTCTTTTGATTGATGAGTTTAGGCCATTAATATTCAGGGTTATTATTGAGATATGATTTGTATTCCTGGTCATTTTGGCTTATTTTTGGCTTTTAATTTACTTGGTTTCTCCTTTAATTAACTATTCCTTTAGGGTAATTCCTCCCTTTGCTGACTTACACTGTTGTTTTTCATTTCTTCCTCTTGGAGTATTTTGTTGAGAATGTTCTGTAGTGCAGGCTTTCTATTTGTTAATTCTTTTAGCTTTTCTTCATCATGGAAGGATTTATTTCATCATCAAATCTGAAGGTAAGTTTTGCTGGGTATAAGATTCTTGGTTGGCATCCATTTTCTTTCAGAGCTTGAAATGTGTTGCTCCAGGCCCTTCTTGCTTTTAGGGCTGAGAAATCTGCTGATATCTGTATTGGTGTCCCCCAGTATGAAATCTGATGCTTTTCTCTTGCAGCCTTTAAAATTCTATCTTTATTTTGTATGTTAGGTATTTTCATTATAATGTGCCTTGGTGTGAATCTGTTGTTATTTTGTGCATTTGGTGTCCTGTAAACTTCTTGTATTTGATTTTCCATCTTATGGGTCAGATTTGGGAAAATTTTTTGTATTATTTCATTGAACAGATTATTCATTCATTTGGTTTGTATCTCTGTGCCTTCCTCAATCCCAATAATTCTTAAATTTGGTCTTTCCATGATGTTCCATAATTCTTGGAGGTTCCATTCATAATTCCTTACCATCTTCTCTGTTTGGTTGACTGTTTTCAAGATTAAATATTTTGTCTTCATTGTCTGAGATTCTGTCTTCCAAGTGATCTAGCCTGTTGGTTATGCTTTCTATTGAGTTTTTAATTTGGTTTATTGTTTCCTTCATTTCAAGGATTTCTGTTTGTTTTTTTTCAGAATCTCTATCTTTTTATTGAAATGATTCTTTGCTTCCTGCAATTGCTCTTTCAGCTGTTTATTGGTGTGATCATTCATTGCCTGCATTTGCTCTCTCATCTCATCATTTGCTTCTTGCATCATTTTAATTATGTACATTCTGAACTCCCTTTCTGACATTCCTTCTACCATGCTGTCATTTGGTTCCATTGATATAGCATCTAGATTTGTTTGGGACACTTTCTTCCCTTGTTTTCTCATGTTGCTTGTGTATCTTCCCCTCCAGCAGTGTGAATCGAGGTATTGCAGTTTCCCTTTAAAGACTTATAGTGTCCCTGCAGATTTCCAATACCTCACCTTGAAGAGATTAATATTAACAGCACACCATATAAACAATGTGTCCTTAACCCATATAGACCCTATTTAGATATTAACTGTGTTGTCATAATGTAAAGAGATGAGTTCACATTATTATCTATAACCAATAGGTTTACAATAAGGACCACAATTTCAAATGGTGGAAAAAAAGGATGAGGAGGGGTGTAAAATATAACGTTAATGATATACAAAGTGAGTCTATAGAGGTACTATGTTGTAGGAATAGTGAAAGTGGAATTAAAAGAAATAGGTTGTTAGCATGAGAAAAGAAAGAGTCTCCAAGGAAATAGATGTATAAGAGGACAATAGTGTGGTAAGAACATTAATAAAAGAAAAAAGTGGGAATATAGTAAGTATAATAGGAATAATCATAATAATACTACTATTTAAAAAGTTTCTGCAATAAAATTATATTGTACTGTTCAAATCTCCTATTTTTCAGTAGTCTGATGCTTGAGAGCTGCTTGATAATGTGGTGTCCCAAGAAGGCTGCTGTCCCACTGCCTCCAGGTCAGGAATAGTCAATGCTTGTAGGCAAAGGCAACCTGGTGTTGATAGATGGTCAGCCACAGCATGGGTGTAGGCCTGGGCACTAGAGCAGGGATGGGACGCAGACTTGTGCTTGATGCTGGAGATGGTGGGCCTGATGGCTCAGCGGGCCTGTGTTCACACCTGGAGCTTTCCACGGCAGGCCTGTGCTCAGACCTGGGGGATCCAAGTGGCTGGTCCTGGCCTCCTGGCTGGGGCTCTCTTTGAGCTTTTAATTTTTATTATGTATGCATTTTATCTCTTAAAATCCTAATTAAAAGTTTCTACAAAGACAATTTCTTTGATAAGCACTAGTGTATTTTTTATTCAAAATGAAGGTTCATCTTTTGAACCTCATATGTGGGAGCACATGGAGTACCTCTATTAGTTAAGATCCCCCCAAACTGTGTTAAAATAACAATGACAACACAAGCGTTCAATGTTCTGATGCTTCAAAATACAGCATCAGCTCCATTCTACTTGAAATGCTTTCTGAATTCTGTAGACAATGTGTCTCCTCCCTCATTTTCAGAGTATTAATTCAATCTATCAAGATGCCATCTGTTCAGTTTCTCTAATCCTCAGCTCACCCATTTTGAAGACGAAAAGCATCAAAGTAATGCATCATTCAAATTGAGGACTTAGGAAGGCTTATGTAATTTCATTTGGTTGCCTGTTCTAGCCTCCAGGATGGGCTATGCCCTTTCATTTAATTTCCCATTGTCCCCACATCATCTTATTATTTGGTTTTTGGCAAAGGGAGTTTATTGAAATGACTTCAGTGAACCTTCTACTCAGAGAAATAACAATACGATATCTAGAAATAAGACCTGTAAAGATGAATATTAATTGGGTACATTTTGATCTTCCTTTATTCTTTTCTTTCTCTTCATGGAATTACACATTGGGGTCAGAACAAGGTGGTCTTTGGAGGTTATCCTGCTATTAATTTTCTGCCCCTTTCTGTTCAGGGCCTGATGGCAACATCATTAATAATTTGGGTTTCAGCAATCAAATTAAAAGGACCTTATTGAGATGTCGGGATCTACGTGTTCTTTGGAAGTCTAGACCCAAGTGTTATAAATTGACTCCAAGGCAGTATGAAGTCAGTTAAAAAACATTAAAGATAAAAAGTTATCCTTAAGAACAGTTAATTTGAGCCCATTCAGGTACTTTACTGTTTAATGCTCATTTAATTCTCTCAAGATCTATTTTAAGCAAGTGCCATTATTATTCCCATTGTACAGAAGAGAAGATGAGGGGTCATAAAGGCTTGTTGAGGGTCCCACTTGTAGGACCTGGGATTTGAACCCTGACTTCTGGCCCCGTGATGTATGCTCTTGACTATTCTCAATTGGTTCAGATACTAGCAAGATAGATCGTGGATTAAACAAACAGAGAAAGGTGAAAGCTGAATTAGGAGCAAGGTGCAGAGGTAGATCAGAGGAAGGCCTGGTTTATTCTCTCTAGAGAGACCTAAGGGACTTTCAGGAAGAACTGATGTAATAGATGGGGTTTGAAAATGAATGGGTGTTTATCAGTTTACCACCAGAGTGTATCAGTTGATCACAAACCACATGTGCAAACAGAAGGGAAGCATTTCTACCCATTCATACTAGAGTTCTCATTTCAAACTCTGACAGCATGTAGGTACAATTTAGAGGACAGGATGCTACAAGTTAAAATAAATTTCAGCATTGAAATGACTCTCAACTCTCCTAGTGAAAGAATCAACTCTCTTCTGTCCTTAGGGATCTATTTAGATATACGGAGCTACATGCCAATGCTTTGCAAACTATCCTGCATCCCAGAGAAACTGGAGTTCTTATTATCTGAGTCTGTGTGGCATCGTGTTTGCAGGGATGATCTCGCTTCTTTATCCTCTCTTTATCCTGATTTTTGCAATGTGACTCTGCAATTCCTTTCACCATGGAGGTGAAGTCTGCTTCCTTACGCTTGAATCTGGGCTGTCTATATGACTTGCTTGGCCAACGGGATTTTAGCAGATATGTCACAAACAGAAACTTAAAAAGGCACTTGGGTGACAAAGTAAGGGAAAAATACAAGACACATTTTGAAGGAAGTGTTGAGTGAAGAAAAAGCACTGGAGCATTTTTGTCTGTGCTTTCTCTTCTCCCATCAGGAAAATAAATCCAGAATATGCTGCTGGAGAATGAGAACAGCAGGGAACCAAGAAGAGCTCTGGCCTCTTCCTTGGAGCCAGCACCACCCTGAAGGAGCTCACAGCCCTTGATCCTTAGAATTGTGACACTGAGTCCAACCTGCCAGTCAAGTCACTCTTAATCAACTGCACCCTGGGATGCACAAGTAAAATCGATGCTCATTATTATAGGCTGCTGAGTTTTCCATCTGCATTTGCTTGACCTACAGATAGTTTGAGGGTTACAGTGACTGACCTTGCAGTTACCCCAGGGGGAACTGTGAAATATTCCACTCTTCTCAAGGAAACTTCTTGGCTGTGTGGATGTTGCCTACTCGCGCAGCATCATGCTGACAGGTGACGGAAACAGAAGATATCACCATTTCACGGCAACGTCCACGTCACCAACTCTTGCAGATCAGGGAGCTCTATTTATTTTAGGTTCCTGATAAAAACAGAGGCAACAGGTACCTAAGTCATGCTTTTAGGCAAAACAAACAAAAAACTCAAATTAATAGCACAATAATAGAACTAGTATATTTCATGTTCATCCCTGAGGGAACTACAGGGTGAGTTACTGTAACCCATCACTTGTTGAATGAAACCACAAACTACTTTTACACTAATTTTAGCCAGCAGCTAACTTAAACACTATTGGAACCACCAGATTGAAGATATGGGTACGTTGTAAGTTGGCTTGTTTTGGGGAGCTTGGGGGCACCAGGGTTGGACTCAGGGGCATTCAACCACTGAGCCACATCCACAGCCCTTTTTATATTTTATTTTGAGGCAGGGTCTCACTGAGTTGCTTAGGGCCTCGCTAAGTTGCTGAGGCTGGCTCTGACTTGCGATCCTCCTGCCTCAGCCTCCTGTGCCACTGGAATTACAGGCATGCGCCATTGCACCGGGCAAATTGGGCATTTTTTTTTTCAAAAAATTGCTCTTGCAGGGAACATGGAACTAAAGTTATTGTTCCAAAAGCCTTTAAACTCATAGAGGAATTATAGTTACAAGATTAGAAATGTTCCTGAATCATTTTGTAATCTAAGTTTTTCAGATCCATCCATTTATGGGTAAAAATGCATCTCCCTTAATTTCAAATAAAAATTATTGTAAATGATGTATTTTCTCTGTGGACACAATAAGGAAGAGATGAAAATAATAAATACAAATAATCTCACCATTAAAATATAGTTGTTTTCAACATACAGATATTTAAAATATATTCTTTTTTTATTTTATTTAAATAATAGCATACTTTCAGACACAGTGCTGGGAATTTTACTTTCATTTTTTTCCTATAATTATCATACCCAGTGAGTTGATATTATCTCCACCATTTTTTTTTTTTTTTTTTTTTGTACCAGGGTTTGAACCGGGAGCGCTTAACAAACTCTGAGCCACATCCCCAGTCTATTTTTTAGGGCCAGGGTCTACTCAGTTCCTTAGGGTCTCACTAAGTGGCTGAGGTTGAACTTGAGCTTGTGATCCTCCTGCCTCAGCCTCCAAAGTCACTGGGCTTATAGGCGTGCAACCACTGCACCCAGCTATTATCTCCAGTTTTGTTTGGTAATCTCCATTTTCCTCTCTCTCTCTCTCTCTCTCTCTCTCTGTCCGTCTTTCTCTCTCTCTCTTTGTAAGGAAACAGAACACAATATAGATGTAGAAATTCAGCACTTCACATTAAGAGTCTCCCGGTAGTCTTTCCATTAATTTTTGAATATGGAAACTCAAACTTGCACAAAAGTAGGGTGAAAAGCCTCATGACTCCAGAGGCGCCCACCTCCCAGCTTCAATGATAATCTTGTTTCACTGCTAAGCCCATCCAAGCTTTGCTCATCTTCTTTCTCTTCAATTTTGCGTGTGAACCTCCCTGTCCATATACATCTTAGGAATAACTCACCTTGCAGATCCTCAGGGGTAAACATGAAATATGCTGGTACTTTCAGAAAGGTTAAGTAGCTACAATAATTTTGCTTAATGATGTACCTGCAGCCTGTTATAGTGGGCTGTGGTGTGTCTAGTGATGCACAGGTCTGAGGGAGGGAGCAGGGTTTCAAGAGCTAAGGATGTAGACACTGCCAGGAAATACACATATAAACCTACATATACATATAAACATACTAATACACATATAAACCTTTATGGGAATAAACCGGGTGTTGGATAGTTTGCAAACCAACCTTACATTTCATCAGATGTGGTAGAATGTCCCATTGACTCCTTAGCTTGGGGCATGGTTTCCTGGCTCCCAGAGACTGCCTTTGAGGAGCCAGACTGGACGCTTGTCCCTTGATTCTCTCCCCCACAAGGGCCAGGCTTCTCATGAGCTGGGCTGGCATGTGCACTGTACCCCACCACCCACCCTGAAATGCATCACTGGTTAATATTCATGAAGGCTCTACCCAGTGGAGTCTGTTGGGGCATATGGGAACCACAGCCTCTGTTCTCAGCAAGTTTGCACCGGAATGTCTGAGTCTATTTACTCACAATTTGCCGATGTTTTGACATTTCCTTGCTGATCTGTCTCATGAATGAGTGCCTCACGACATTTTCCCAATCAAAGTGATATCCCAGTGAGCCAACAGGAGGAGACTGGCTTTCCCTGTCGCCATCGGCCTTCCTGTCTCATTTTCTCACAGAATAAATGTTGCACTTGAGGCAAAATAAAAATGGTGGTGGTCTTGAATGTGTCCAATTTCAGTCTCTTACGCAGAGTGTCGCTGGTGATGAGAAAACTCTACGAACTTACCAGCAGAAGGTAACATTTTCACTTGAGTCCTGTGGGACAACGATAAAGACAGCGTTGTTAACATACAATTCTGTTTTCAATTTAAAAAGTAAAGTATGTTTGCTGTCAACACAACACGAAAACTGTGAAGAGAATCAAATCTAACGTGAAAGACTACATCTCTGATTCGACCACCCAGCTCTGTTTATTTAACTTTCTCCTTGGAATGGATTCTTTGGTATTCTTTGTTCTGCTGGTAGTATATTTCTGGATATTTTTCAATTTTCATATACAAATATTCCTTGAGCTACCATGGGAGATCCTCCTGATGAGTCTGTCATAACTGGAAAATATCCGAAGTCACAAATGCATTTGATAGACCGCAGCTAACCCGCATCACAGTCCTGAAGCCCACAGACTGTAGGGTGCCAGTTCTTCTCACTCGTGATTGATTGTGTAGGTGACTGGAAGCTGCTGCCACCCAGCATCTTGAGAAAATAGCTTACTGTTCTGCCAAAGATCAAATTCAAAATCTGAAGTATAATCTCTACCCAAAGTGTCTTGTCTCTGCATCATTGTAAAGCAAAAATATTGCAAGTCAAACCATTGCACGTTGGAGACTGTAAACTAGAGTGTGTGTGTATGTGTGTGTATGTGTGTGTGTTTATATGTGTAGATACACACAGTGTAAGAGAAACAGATGAACAAATCTATTCACATATGTATGCGATTCTTTTGCATAATGTGTTAAATCATAGATGCTGCCGATTGTACAATATGTCATTTTTTTTTTTGGGGAGAGGCATCGTGTCTGTTGTCTGGTCAATGATGATTATAAGACACCAACAATTATAAGACTTCACGATATTGTGAAAATACGAAAATCGCACATCTTGGAATCAGTGAACTCTGTCGTTGTTTTGTGTCTTTCCCCCCATGTAGCAGTACAGCATGGATATATTTTCACTTCAGCGCAAATAGATCCATTTGTTTTCAAACCGCTACATATTTTAGCATATTTTGCTGTCCCACAAATTTATTTAGCCACTCTCATATTGTTGCACATTCAGGTTGCTTCCAAATTTACTATTAAAATAGCACTGAGTGAATATATTTTGCTGCGAACTTTGGAATTACATATGTGAAAAGTTTAGAAAACATATTACTAAAATTATAAGTAAGGGTGAAATATTATGAACCAGTAGAAATTTTTAAAATTCTTTTTTAGTTGTAGATGGACACCACACCTTTATCTTATATTTATTTATTTATTTATTTTTATGGGGTGCTGAGGATCCAACCCAGTGCCTCACCCACGCTAGGCATGAACCAGTAGAAATTTTATAGACTTCAAGAAATTAGGAGCTGGTATTCAATTTTTTTTTTTAGCTTGAAGGACTTTAATTTACATATACACATTAGAAAGTTATTCTTGCTTCTGAATTGGGTAACATCTGGACACTATACACAAACATTCTGATTTACATCAGGGTTTCAAGAAACATCCAGGAGCTGGGCATGGTAGCCTATATCTGTAATCCCAGTGGCTCAAGAGACTGTAGCAGGAGGATCCCAAGTTCAAAGCCAGCCTCAGCAATTTAGCAGGCCCTCCACCACTTAGCAAGACTCTGTCTCAAAAAAAAAAAAAAAAAAAAAAAAAATTAAAAGGACTGGGAATGTGACTCAGTGCTTTATTCTTATACCCCATTTTCCAGTACTTTCCAAAAGAGAGTACTCAGGTGACTTATGGCCTCAGTTGAGTTTCTCGGGCTCATGTGGTTAATGAGAGGCAGAGCAGGTGGCCAAGATTTTCTCACATGGGGACAGAACAGTCATTTCTCACTACCTAAGAGGGATTGGTTCCAGGATTCCCCATGGATATCAAAATCCAAGGTTGTTCAGATCCCTTACATAAAATGGTGGTATTTGCATACAATCTACACACATCCTTTTGTATACTTTAAGATTACTTATAATACCTAATACAATGTCAATGCTGAATAATAGTTGTTATCCTGTGTTGTTTAGGGAACAATGACAAGGAAAGAAGTCTGTAATGATCAACACAGATGCAGCCATCCTAGGCCAGTGGGCTGCAGCTGATTGAATCTGGGGGTGCAGAACTCAGGCATTAGGAGAGCCAACTGCACCCTTGGCCCCCCACTCTCCCTTCTTGGTCCTTTTGGCTATGGATTCTTCTTGAAAAAACACAGACTCATTAGTGAGTTTAACAATCAGGCATTTCAAGCCCTTGGAGAGGCACTAATTTTTTTCCAAGGCTCTGAGCCTGACATTTCTTTGAACAACTTGCACTTTGTGGGACATTTAATGACCTGTGATGGCAAAGACATCTAAATTATTTGTACACATATCTGAGCAATCAGACTCAGGGCTGATTGCTCGGGTTCAGTAGAAGCTGTTTCTTCTCTGTGGGAGGCCTGGGGCTTCTTGGTCCTATGGTGTGGTGTGATTACCTGTGAGTTGTACTGAATTGTGTGGTCCAGATTTGGTGGTCTGTTCCAATTCTGTGGGCTTTTTTTTATTTCTCTTTTCATCAGTAAGGAAGAAGAACCAGTGAGGACCTGGATGATCACATAAAACCAAGCAAATTTTGCTATCATCACACTCTTGCAATGTTCCTTGGAAATAAAAGTTTATTTTAAAACCCATATAATGATCCTGATTGACAGCCAACATTACCCAAGTCTCAGAGCAGTGCTTCTCAAATGCTAGTCTGCATATAAATCCCTGCAGTTCTTATTAAAATGAAGATTCCAATTTAATACGTATAGCACAGTATTGAAGTGCTATACTTATGCCCTAGGTGATGGAGATGGGCAAGTCCAAAGACTCCACTTTGAGTGACAAGGTCCTAGATCCGGAGTTAGCAAACTATATATAGCCTGTGAATCACATCTGGCCATCTACCTATTGTGTAAATGAAGTTTTATTGGAACATAGATATGACCATTGGATAATATATTTTCTTTTTTTAATTTTTAAAATTAGTTCTAATTAGTTGTACATGACAGAACAATGCATTTCAACTCATTGTACACAAATGGAGCACAACTTCTCATTTCTCTGTACACAAAACAGAGTCACACCATTCATGCAATCATACAGGTGCGTAGGGTAATAATGTGAATAATATTTTCAATGGCTATTTTTCCATGTACTGTCAGAGTCAAGTAGTTTTTTAAAATATAATTTGTTCTTTTTAGATGCATGACAGTAGAGTGTGTTTTGACATATCATACATACATGGAATATAACTTTCCATTCTTGTGGGTGTACATGGTGTGGAGTTTCACTGGTCATGTATTCATATATGAACATAGGAAAGTGATGTACCATTCATTTTACTATCTTTCCCATTCCCATCCCCACTCCCTTCCCTTCATTCCCCTTTGTCTAATCCAATGAAGTTCTGTTCTCTTCCCCCCACTTTATTGTGAGTTGTCATCTACTTATGAGAGAGAATATTCAGCCTTTGATTCTTTGGCATTGGCTTATTTCACTTAGCATGATAGTCTCCAGTTCCACCCATTTACCAGCAAATGCCATGATTTCATTCTTCTTTGTGGCTGAGGAATATTCCATTGTGTACCTAGACCACAGAGACGTTATGACTTGCAAAGTCTCTAATATTCACTAACTGGCCCTTTACAGAAAACATTTGCTGCTTCTTCCCTCGATGATTCCTTTGGTAGTAAATACTTACTATTCAAGACAGATTTTCAACATCCATCCAACATGCGACACACTTACTACACATTGGACATTGTGTTAGAGGATGCTATTGTGAACAAAATATAATCTCTGCTTTCATGGAACATGTATTCATTTTTTTTCTCAGTATTCATGTAAGTGACTACATTCTCTAAACCTCATTTTACTCCTCTGTAAAATGGGGGTAAATTACCTACTCTTAGGGTTGTTGGAAGGAGAATTGTTGGCACGTAGAAAGCACAAAGATAAAGGTTAACTGTTACTTTGTTTTTTTATTGTCTTTTATTTTCAGATTTCGGGATAATGAGCAACTTTTTCACACTCGGTGTTTGTGAGTGTGTGTGTGTGTGTGTGTGCACACACACAAAGTGGGTATAGGAGTACTTTCACTCCCTTCCTGGCTATTCAGAAGACTGAAGTTGAAGGTGACTTTTCCTTCAACATCAAAATAAAGGTTTAACAATTCACTCATAGCTGCTGACATGGAAACCTTTCTTTGATTCAGGGACCAAAGCAGAACAGTGTTTCTATTTCCTAAAACGAGCCTTTCTGTGTTCCTCTAGTGGCTTCATCTTTCACCAGGGAGGTGCCCATGGTGACATGGTTCCTGGTAGGGGAGGGTGAGGAGATGAGAAGGGACCTTACTCTCTCAGCAAGGGGGACAGCCTTTGATGAGAATAACTAACAACTCCCCAGGGCCACCACCGACAGCCATTATGCTAAACAGCTGAGATGAATGCTTAATTCACTATTTACTCAATTTCAAAGGCTGGAAGAAACAGAAAATTCTTTTTGGGTCACTGGAAGCCTGCCTGCTTTTTTTTTTTTTTAATGTCCTTTTGTATCTATATAGATCTTTAAAAGTCTGTATATTCTTCATGGTCAGGAATGGTGTAGGTTTTCATTTCAGTTCCTAAGAAGCAGACCTTGAAGCAAAGATTCAAGTGTAAACAGTCTATTTAGGAAGTGAAAGAAGCAGTGGGCTGGGGGCTGGGGAATGAGACAGGGCAGTGCAGGCTATGAGATTCAGGTGTGCTGTCCCTAGATTGGTGGCATCCAGGTGCCACAAGAGTGCTGCTGGAGTTGAACCCTACTGCGAGACTCTGGGGAACAGTGTGAATCCCACAGGACCTGAGGATGGTAGAGTACTTATATGCCAACCACCATAGTTCATCCATTGGCCAAAGGCTCTTGGTGAGGTTGACACTAATCTTCTGGCATTTCTGACTAAAGACAGGCACCCACTGTCCATTACAAGAAGTCAGAAGAAGTCAGAATACATTGAACTAGGAAGACCTGTGGGCCCTCAGAACACCTGGAAGGCTTAGCTCTTTCTAACTTCCTATCCCTGAAATTTGTGTGGACTAGGTGCTTTATAAGTGCTGGTCATCCTGTTGTGGAGGAACCTAAACATGAAAGCCAGAATAAGGATGGAGGGCAGGATTGAAACTGCCTAATGAAATTTCATCTTTTGTGGGAGAAAAAGGATTGTCATAGAATACTTCATTAAATGGAGAGATTTGTGAAGATAAAGAATAAATTGCCCTGATATTCTAGGTAGAAGATGACAAGCTAATGATACAAACAAACTGAGGTTCTGTTAGAGTTTGGACCTGGAATGTCCCCAAAGTCTCTTTTATTCAGAGGTGGATTATGAGGGACTGGCCCTCATTGGCGGATGGGTCCATGACTGAATGGACTACTGGAAGGTGGTGCAGAGTTTGAGGTGGCAAGTTCACTGAGGGTATGCCTTGGAAGGGTTTATCTTCTTTATCTTCTTTCCAGCCATTCTTCCCCCTCCTCCCCACCCCTTCTCTCTCTCTCTCTCTCCTTCTCTATTGTAGCTGCCACCAGTTAAGCAGCTTTACTCCACCAAACCCTTCCGCCATGATGTTCTGCCTCACCTCAGGCCCAGAACAATGGAGGTGGCTGACCATGGACCGAAATCTCTGATACCATGAGCAAAAATAAATCTTTTCTCCTTTAAGTTATTCTTGTCAAGTATTTTGGTCATAGAAATGAAAAACTGACTCAGGTTCTAATTCCTTGTACTTCTCCATGTCTAGTTTGCATTTTTTCCCAGATTAAATGCCATACCTGAAGTTATATAAGATAATCAGAGACAAGAGTGAACAGGTGATGTAAGGGAGGATGCAAAAGGGATCAGATCCTGTGCTTCAAGGACAAAAACATTGAATGTCAGAGCATCAAGGGTCCAGTTCTTGAGGAAGTAATTAGTGAGGTGGAATTGATCATGTGAGTTTTGTCTCAGAGGTATCCTTGGGATCCATATTTGGGGAAGAAAAGAGAATAAAGTAGAACTGGACAAAGTAGTGTAGCAGGATCGAAGGCCCAGCAACAGTTTTGGCCAACCTTACCTAGAGTTAGATAAGTTTCATTTAGCTTCCCAGTTTTGGCTAAGATAGCCAGGTCTTATACTCCTGGCCATCTCCTTTTTATCAGCCACTGGATGTGAGCTGCCCCAAGAAGAAAATATAACCAAGGCATCCTTGAAAGGGCTGATGCTGAAGGCTTCTGCGGAGAGCACTGTTGGCAGTGGAGGTGAAGAGACCTTCCCTAGAGGAGCATCCAGGAGCCCACCCAGTGTCCACCACTCACGTTTTTCTTCCCCAGTGTTCTGCCCCTAAGGCTCTAAGACTCCCTGGATCTAGGACTCCTCTGGATCACCAGCGATGCATGATCTAATGTGGATGTCATTCGGATACCTCATAGCCCGTTAGGACTGTGTCTCTTTAGTTCTCCTAGAACCTGTCTGCCTGCACCAATACTTGCTGCTGCAGGATTCTACCATGGATCTCTTCGAAGCTCAATTTATTACCCATCACAGTAAGCACTTATGATAGTGGCACACGGATGGGGTGAATAAGTACATAAAGTCTGCCACTCACCATATAAGAGGCAATATTCAGATTTCCAATTTTAGGCTCACCCGCTTGGATCCCAACAAGGCATCTTAAAGGATTATCTGTGCTTATTTGCCATATCCTCTATAGTTCAGATTATGCAATAACCTAATTTTTCATTATCCTGGAGTTTGCACTAGCTTGGAGTTTGTGTCAGTGATGGTTTGGATCTGTGGGGTCAAGCATACAGCTTACAAAAATCACTATAGTGTGAGTGTGTGTGTGTGTGCGTGCGTGCGTGTGTGTGTGTGTGTGTGTGTTGGAGAGGAGGGCATTTAATCCAGTAGTAGGAAAGCCAGAGTCTCAAGAAGAGGTGGAGCTAAACTTGGAGCAGCAACATGGAGAACGGAGGCTCACATATCCAGTATGGACCAAACCTGCAGGAAAAAAGTGCTTCCATAGTCTTGCTTGACCACATGGAAACATGGAAATTCCCAATATTCTAGCCAAAGGTCACAAAGATTTACTTTTTTTTGGTCTTCTATGAGTCTTACAATTTTAACTTCTATATTTAGATCCATGACTTGAGCTAAATATCATGGAGGGCATGAGAAAGGGATTCCACTTAACACTTTTATGTGGATTTCCAGTTCTCTCAACATTATTTGTTGAAAAGACAGTTCTTTATTTGCCAGTGTACTCTTCAGCATCCTTGTGAGAAATCACTCACTGTGCATGTAAGGGGTTATTTCTGAACTTTTAGTTCTGGCTGGATCTGCATGTCTATCCCATGCTGGTTCGCACTGTAGTATTACTGTAACTTTGCATGCAGTTTTGAAATGGGGCTATATGAGTCTTCCAATTTTGTTCCTTTTAAAGATGGTTTGGGCTATTTTGGGTTCCTTAAATTTCCATATAAATTTTAGAATCAGCTTGTTGATTTCTGCAAAGAAGAAAATTGCAATTTTGATTAGGATTGGGTGGGATTTGTAGGTCACTTTGAAGAATATTTCCATTTTAGCAATATTGTCTCTTGACTCATGACCCAAAGGATGTCTGTTTATTTGGGTCTTCATTAATTTCTTTCCACAATGTTTGGTAGTTGTTAAAGCACATGTTTTCTCCTACTTTTGTTAATTTTATTAATTTGCCTGCTATTTTAAAAGCAATTGCTTTCTTAATTTCATTTTTGATTGTTCATTGATAGTTCTCTTAACTGAGCGCAACAAAGTGAAACAGACATTATTACCTCATGTGCATGTATGACTGCATGACAGATGTGATCCTGCAATATGTATAATCAGAAAAATGAGAGATTGCACTCCATTTATGTATGATGTATCAAAATGTATAAATGCATTCTACAAATGTCATGTACAACTAATTAGAACAAATAAAATGTAAAAATTCTAAAAAACAGAAATGGAATTACTTTTACATGCAATGGTAGAATAAAGGTAAAATTAATAAAATCAATATAAAATAAAAAATACTACCAATTTGGTACCTTAAATAATAGACATTTACTTCTTATGTTTCTGGAAGCTGGGAAGTCCCAGGTCAGGGGGTCAGTATTGTGGAGTTCTAATGAGAGGGCATTCTTTTTGACTTGCAGGAGGTTGCCTTCTTCCTACAGTTCCACATGATAGAGAAGAGATAGAGATAGAGATAGAGATAGAGGTAGAGATAGAGATAGAGATAGAGATAGATAGAGATAGAGGTAGAGATAGAGATAGAGATAGAACAAGAGAGCCCACTCACTCCAGTCTTTTCCTATAAGGTTGCTAATCCCATCATAATGATCCCATCCCAAGACCTCATCTAAACCTAAGTACCTCCCAGTGATCCCCTCTCCAAATACCACATAAAAGAAGTTAGGGCTTCCACATGCAAATTCTAGGGAGGCACATTCACTCTGTAACTTAGTATATAGAGATGCAATAGAATTTTGTGCACTGTAATCTTGATACATTCAATTTTTTTCTTTTTTAAAAATTTGTTCTAATTAGTTATACATGACTGTAGAATGCACTTTGACACATCCCACATAAATGGAGTTTAACTTCTCATTATTCTTGTTGTATGTGCTGTAGAATGACACTGGTCATGTATCCATATATTCACATAAGATAATAATGTCCACTTCATTCTACTATCCTTCCTATCCCCATACCTAATCTCCTCCCTTCACTCCCCTCTGCCTAATTGAAAGTACCTCTATTCTTTTCTAGCTGCCCCTGCTCCGCTATTGTGAATTAACATCCTCATATCAGAGAAAACATTCGGCCTTTGGTTTTTTGGGATTGGCTTATTTCGCTTAGCATGATGTTCTCCAGCTCCATGCATTTACTGGCAAATGCCATCATTTCATTCTTCTTTAAGGTTGAGTGATAATATTCTTACACACACACACACACACATTTTCTTTATCCATCCATCTGTTGAAGGGCACCTAGGTTGATTCCATAGCTTAGCTATTGGGAATTGAGCTGCTATAAATATGGATGTGGTTGCATCCACTGTACTTTGCTGATTTTAAGTCCTCTGGGTACAAACCAAGGAGTGGGACAGCTGAGTCAAATGGTGGTTTATATCTTTCTTAGGATTATCCATACATATCATCATGCCATCTGCAAAGAGAATTTTACTTATTCCTTTCTAATCGGGATGACTCTGATTTCATTTTCTTGTAAAATTAACCTGACTAGAACCACCAGCACAACATGGAATAGAAGTGGCCAGATCTTCGTCTCATTCCGATTTTAGGGGGAAGCATTCAGCCTTTCATCATTAAGAATGATGTGAGCTGAGGGTTTTTCATAGATGTGCTTTATCAGGTTGAGGAAATTTCTTTTCATTCCTTGGTTGTTGTTCATTTTCATGACAAAAGGGTATTGGATTCTGACAACTGCTGTTTCCGTATTTACTGAGATAACCATATGGTTTTGTTTTCTATTCTATTGATACAGTGTGTAGCATTGATTTTGGATGTTAAATAGCCGTGTATCCCTGAGATAAATTACGCTTGGTCATGGTGAATCACTTTTTAAAATTCAGTTTTCTCATGTTTTGTTGAGGATTTTTGTCTAATCATTGCAGATATTGACCTACAATTTCCTTTTCCTGTAATGCCTTCGTCTAGATTTCGTATTGGGGTAGAACTGGCCTCATAGAACAGGCTGAAACGTGTTCCCTCCTCTTCTATTCCTCGGAAGAGTTCATAAAGAATCATTGCCAATTTTTCTTTAAGTATTCAGAAGAATTTGCCATCTCCGCCTAACTTTCATTTAGTGGGATATTTTTAAATTATTAACTCAAACTCGGTACTGGTGGTAGATTGACGCAGATTTGTTATTTCTTTTTGAGTGAATCAATTTCAGTAGTTTTTGTCTTTCTAGGAATTTGTCCTTTTCTTCCAAATCAACTAATTGTTGGCTGAGAGTTTTTAATTGCTTTTTTTTTTTTTTTTACTATTTTATTTCTGTAAGATAGAGGTGCTGCCTATTTCATTCCTGAGTTTCATAATTTGAAATTTCTTTCTTTTCTATCTTGTTCGGATCCCAAGATTTGGGTTATAATTAGTAGGATCTTAGGCACTAAAGTGATCTAGGTCCATGTCCTACCCCTTTCACTATGTGATGGCCTTCCTGACGTAGGAAACAGATAATTCAAATGTATCTTTTTTTTTTTTTTTTTTTTTTTGCCTCGTACCAGGGATAGAACCCGGGGGCGCTTAACCACTGAGCCACATCCCCAGCCCTTTTTAATTTTATTTTGAGACACAGTCTCACTGAGATGCTGCTGAGGCTGGCTTTGAACTCTCAACCCTCCTGCCTCAGCCTCCCAAGTTGCTGGGATTGCAGGCGTGCGCCACCATGTTTGGCTCCATTGTTTTTGCTTGGTTGTTACTTTTGTTTTGTTTTCTAAAGGCATTTTATTCTGACAATATTTTTATCCCTTCATTTAATAATGCACACCACAGTTGTTATTAAAGTCATCTGTAAACCATAAGTTTATTTAAAAGCAAAAGCTATCTTTTAATGCAACTCTATCAAATGCCATTAATGTGGATGACTAAATTCTAACAAGATAACCATGGCCAAAATCTGCAAATGAAGCAGCATGATTTTCTTCAACGGAGAGGAGATGTGGGTTGCAGAGCTGGAAACTGGAAGCCAGAGTTCTAGTTCCTTGGAGATGGCTGCTGATAACAGGAACCCATGATCAATTTAGTTCAGGAACTGCTCTGTCCCGTGTTCCCTTTTTGGTGTTGGACAGCACACATTAACATGTTGACGGCTCTCAGGAAAGGAGACTAGAGTCGCATTTGCCACATTCCTCTGTCCCTGTGATCCCCACCCCATCTACTCATCCTTTTAACAAACATGTGCAGGGTGCCTGAGGCGCCAGCCTAATTCATGGCTATAGGATGTGGCGAGCTAGAAGCAGTCTCCTCCTGCACGGAGCTCACATTCCACCTTCATATGAAGTTTAGATATGAGCAGGGCAGTTACTGGCATGGAGTAAGTGCCCCTCCAATGGCAAAGGCAGCTGGCCTGTCACTTTCCCTCCCCTGCTGTTTGATGCAATGCAGGCTCTCTAGGGAGAGGCCCTGGGCAGCTCCTGGTGCTGTCTTGCAGTCTCTCTTCCCGCCATCTGATCATCATCCTTTCTGCTCAAATGCAAACATTGCAAAGCAATTCTCTTTTATGTCTAACTTCTAATTAGCTACAAACACATGTTTTTAGCAAATGGTTCTCATCTTCTGATGTACGCTATCAGACATTCAGCTTCTCAGCTCCCTGCATGACCCCCCTTCTTGCTGTTTTGAAACCCAGAGCCGCAGAGAACTCTGGCAGAATCACTCACAGACATTCATTCACCTCTCTCTCCCACGTTAGTTCCATTTTCCTTCCCTCGCTCAAGCAGGGAGCAAGCCTCACTCTCTTGCCTCGGGGGAGGCCAGCAGCAAATTAGACAGTCCCCTTGTGAGCACTGGATTCACCAAAGTCTGAGGGGAGGATGCTAGACTCTTCTGGTAGGGAGAGAAGAGATAGCAGAGGCTCTGACGGAGGTAAGAGCAACAGAATTTAATTTAGACAAAAAAGGAACCTTTGGGAACCAAGAAGAGATAGGAGAGACAGACAGGCAGACAGACACAGCGCCTGTGTGTGCCCTAAGCTGCAGGAACTTAAGCTGTCCACTCCAAAAGCAACTCAGAGAGATGTCCAGGCCTCCAAGGGGAAGGAGTGTTTGCAGTCCCTGCAGACACCAGAGGCTGCAGCCTTCCTGTGACTGCCAGATCCCACGGTGGCCCTGAGGCAGCAGCACCACCGGAACTGGAGGAGGTGTGTGACCCTTTGGTATCACTCAGAGTGGGTTGCAGTTAATGACCAGAGAAGCTTCCCTGAGGCTGTGATGCTACATAACATCCAGGCCATTGACTGCCACAGGGAAGCAGAATCCCCCGTGACCACTCCCCACTGCCAGTCATCCAGGAGGTGTGGACTTGGAGTTGGATCTGAGTGGTTTCAAAAGAGATGAGGAAATGCAGGTATTTCTCCCTGACTCCCACCGCCCACCTGAGCTCATGAGCTGAGAGTCCTAACTGTTGCCTCAGCCACAGGAGAGGAACTAGTCAGAATGCAGGCTTTCTGGGTCTGTTCAGTTAGCCCACACTCCTTCTCTGAGACTCCACAGCTTAACTGTGGGAAATTCCCTGCCCATTTCATATTCTGTGTTCTAGCACTTTCCTGAGTCACTCAGCTTTGACAAATGCAGACAGATCCAAAATGAGAAAGGGATAGAGAAACCCAATTCAACCTGTGATTCACACATGAGCCTCAACAGAGCTGTGACTGAGTGATTTTCCTGGAACTCCTAAGAGAGGTATGTGGCAACAAAGGCCACATTCACCTTGGAATGACCAGAGGACAGTCAGGACTTGGAGCATTTCAAGTCTACCTTCTGATTTTAAAACCCGTCTCCCCCACAGGCTGAGGGCTGAAGGCTGGCACCATCTTTGATTGGTTCTCCCTGTGGCTTGCACAATAATTATCAATAGAGCAGGCACTTCATCTATGTTAATGAATAAAACAACTCATTTTAAAAGCCTACTATGGCCGGGCGCGATGGTGCACACTATAATCCTAGTGACTCGGGAGGCTAAGGCAGGAGGATCACAAGTGCAAGGCCAGCCTCAACAACTTAGCAACAGCCTGAGCAACTCAGAAAGACCCTGTCTCTAAATAAAATAAAATATAAAAAATGGCTGGGGATGTGGCTCAGTGGTTAAGCACTCCTGGGTTCAATCATCTCTGATAACAAAAAAAAAAAAAAAAAAAAAGAAAAAGAAAAAAAGCCTACTATGATCATGAAATTGTCTTTGGCACCAGAAAAACTATCTCATTTGATCCTCTAAGCAACCTGTGAGATGTTTGCTCAAAGTCTCAGTGCTCTTCAAGGACAACAGTCCAGCCGGTTCTCATGACCCACTCACCATTTCTTTACCCATTCAAGTCACTTTGGCATAATGGCCACCATTGTCAGAAGTTAGAGATCTAAGTCTCAATATTAGGGAATGAATAAGGGAACAATTCCATTTCCTCTGTGCTGATTTTTCATTCATTTATCCTTTTAGTGAAAAAATATATACATATTGAGTTCTATAAGCTCTACCCTTGTCCCTCAAAATTCCTTTGCACATCAGTAGAGTAAGAGAAAGAACTCAGTAGAGTAAGAGAAAGAACTCAGTAGAGTAAGAGAAAGAATATCCAGTTTCCAAAAATGTCTGGTTGTCTCCTGGGCTGTTCAGGAAGGCTTCCTGGGCTTCTGGAATGAATCTAAAATTTGGAATTACAAGATCTACATTTACATATTGGATTAATCATTGTCTAGCTTAATGGCTCATTTTTCTTTGGGCAATTTAGTTATCCTTTCTGAGTCTCAATGTTCTCATCTGTATGATGGGAATAATAGCCACATGTGAGGTAATGAATGGTATTGCTATTTGGAAACAAAACATAAACATTGATAGTCTTCATTATAATCACTGTGGTAATAAAATGTAAATGTACACATTGCTATGGTTTGGATGTGAGGGTCCCCCAAAATGCTCATGCGAGAGACAATGAAAGAAGGATCAGAGGAGAAATGATTGGGTTGTGACAGCCTGAACCCAATCAGAGAATCAATCCCCTGATGGGATTAACTGAGTGGTACCTGGAGGCAGGTGGGTGTGGCTGGAGGAGGTGGCATTGGGGGTGTGGCTTTGGGGTACATATTTGTATCTAGAGAGTGGAGTCTCTCTCTGCTTCCTGATCACCATGTGAGCTGCTTCCCTCCACCACACTCTTCTGCCATGATGTTCAGCCTCACTTTGGGCCCTAAGGAATGGAGCCTGCTGTCTATGGGCTGGAACCTCTGAAACTGTGAGCCCCCTAATAAACTGTTTTCCCCTAAAATTGTTCTGGTCAAATCCTTTAGTCACAGCAGTGAAAAAGCTGACAAAAACATACAATCACTTAAATACCACCACTACTGTGCAGCAAAAGGGAGTTGTGGGGGATGGGTCACTTAGGAATTTGAGGCAGTTGATCAACCTTAGAAATGATTTGCTGCATCTGAGGAGATGCAGTAGGACCCAGGGCAGGAAGGCCATGTGCCTTGGTGCACTTTGGGGCTGCATGAAATCACCTGGACCAGGGATGGGGTGAAATACAAGGTATGGGGTTGAAGGGTTACCTCTGACTGCCTGAAGGATGAGCTTCCCTTTTCCTTTCTGGGGTCTCTTTATACTCACAAATATGGGAGCATCTTTTTGTAATTTGTTCAAAGGATCCCCAGAAATCAAATCGTGAGACAAGGACTTGGGTATAGGTAGTTTATTTGCAAGGAGATACCAGAAAGCAAAGTGAAGAAGAAGGAGGAGGAGGAGAAGAAGGAGGATAAAGAGAATGAGAAGGAGAAAAAGTTTTTTAGTTTGACTCTATCCCAATCATTGATTCCTGCTTTTATTTCTTGCACTTTGGGAGTCATGTTAAGGAAGTCTTGTCCTAAGCTGACATGATGAAGATTTGGATCTATTTTCTCTTCTATTAGGTGCAGGGTCTCTGGTCTAATTCCTAGGTCCTTGATCCATTTTGAGTTGAGTTTTGTACAGGGTGAGAGATATGGGTTTAGTTTCATTTGCTGCATATGGATTTCCAGTTTTCCCAGCACCATTTGTTGAAGAGGCTATCTTTTCTCCATTGTAGGTTTTTGGCTCCTTTGTCAAGTATGAGATACCTGTATTTATGTGGGATTTTCTGTGTCCTCTATTCTGTACCATTGACAGCAATGTGAAGAGAGAGCCTTCAGAGTGGGAGAAAATCTTTGCCACACACACTTCAGATAGAGCACTAATCTCCAGAATCTACAAAGTACTCAAAAAACTTTACACCAAGAACACTAATAACCCAATCAATAAATGCGCCAAAGAAATGAACAGACACTTTACAGAAGACCTACAAGCAATCAACAGATTCATGAAAAAATGTTCAACATCCCTAGTTATTAGAGAAATGCAAATCAAAACTACCTTAAGATTTCATCTTACCCCAATTAGAATGTCTTTTATTAAGAATACAGGGAACAACAGGTGTTGGCAAGGATGTGGGGAAAAGGGTACACTCATTCATTGCTGGTGGGAGTGCAAGTTGGTGCAGCCACTCTGGAAAGCAGTATGGAGATTCCTTAGCTAACTTGGAATGGATCCACCATTTGACCCAGCTATCCCACTCCTTGGCCTATACCCAAAGGACTTAAAATCAGATTACTACAGTGATGCAATCACATCAATGTTCAAAGCTGCCCAATTCACAATAGCTAGATTGTGGAACCAACCTAGATGCCCTTCAATAGATGAACGGATAAAGAATCTGTGTATATATACACAATGGAATATTACTCAGCCATAAAGAAGAATAAAATTATGGCATTTGCAGGTAAATGGATGATGTTGGAGCCTGTTATGTTAAGTGAGATTAGCCAATCCCCAAAATCCAAAGTCCAAATGGTCTCTCTGATAAGTGAATGATGATGCACAATGTGGGGTGGAAGGGTGGCAAAAATGGAGGAAGGATAGATAGCATAGTGGGATGGGAGGGGAGGGTTTGGGGTGGGGAGTAATAACAATAACAGAATGTGTGAGAGACATCATTGCCCTGTGTACATGTATGAGTGCACAGATGGTTTGATTCTACTTTGTGTACAACCAGAGAAACAATAGCTGTACTCCATTTGTGTTCAATTAATCAAAATTAAATAAATAAAAAAAGAATGAGAAGGAGAAGAAAGAAGAAGAAAGAAGGAGGAGAAGAAGAAGGAGGAGAAGGAGGAGGAGGTGTTGGGGGGGTAAAAGTCAATAAAGGTCTCATTGTTAAAATTGATTCTCACCTAAATAAATTTCATGATTGCTTGCTCTATTTCTATGAGGTCCGTAATTGGGATTTTAATTGGAATTGCAATGAATTTGTATAGTGCTTTTGGTAGTATGGCCGTTTTGACAATATTAATTCTGCCTATCCAAGAACATGGGAGATCTTTCCATCTTCTAAGGTTTTCTTCAATTTCTTTCTTTAGTGTTCTGTTGTTCTCATTGTAGAGGTCTTTCACCTCTTTTGTTAGATTGATTTCCAAGTTTTTTTTTTTTGAGGCTATTGTGAATGGGGTAGTTTTCCTAATTTCTCTCTCAGAGGATCCATCACTTACAAATAAAAATGCATTAGATTTATGAGCATTGATTTTATATCCTGCTACTTTACTGAATTCATTTATGAGTTCCAGAAGTTTTCTAGTGGAATTCTTAGGGTCTTCTAAATAGAGAATCATGTCATCAGCAAATAGGGATAGTTTGAGCTCTTCTTTTCCTATTTGTATTCCTCTAATTTCTTTGGTCTGTCTAATTGCTCTGGCTAGAGTTTCAAGAACAATGTTGAATAGTAGTGGCGAAAGAGGGCATCCCTGCCTTGTTCCAGTTCTCAGGGGGAATGCTTTCAATTTTTCTCCATTTAGAATGATGTTAACTGTGGGCTTAGCATAGATAGCCTTTACAATGTTAAGGAATGTCCCCACTATCCCTATTTTTTCTAGTGTTTTGAGCATGAAGGGATGCTATATTTTATCAAATGCTTTTTCTGCATCTATTGAAATAATCATGTGGTTCTTAACTTTAAGTCTGTTGATGTGGTGAATTACATTTATTGATTTCCAGATGTTGGACCAACCTTGCATTCCTGGGATGAAACCCCACTTGATCATGGTGCACTATCTTTTTAATATTCTTTTGTATGTGATTTGCTAAAATTTTGTTAAGAATTTTTGCATCTATGTTCATTAGGGATATTAGTCTGAAATTTTCTTTCCTCGATGTGTCTTTGTCTGGTTTTTGGTATCAGGGTGATATTAGCTTCATAGAATGAGTTTGGAAGGGTTCCCTCCTCCTCTATTTCATGAAATACTTTGAGGAGTATTGGAATGAGCTCTTCTCTGAAGGTCTTGTAGAACTTGGCTGTAAATCCATCTGGTCCCGGACTTTTCTTTGTTTGTAGACTCTTGATGACTTCTATTTCATTGCTTGAAATTGATCTATTTAAATTGTGTATGTCCTCTATATTCAGTTTGGGTGGTTCATATGCCTCTAGGGTTAGGGTTAGAGCAACTAAAAGTTCAATCCTACTGAGGACCCTCCAAGGAAAATTTGAAAAAGTTGGTGCTATGATGTGCATATGGCTTGAATTTGTCCCCCAAAGATTCATGTGCTGGAACTTGGTCCCCAGTGTAGGAGTGTTGAGAAGTGGTGGAGCCTTTAGAGGTGAGGCCCCATGGAAGGTAATTGGGTCCTGGGGGCTCCATACTAATGAATGATGGACACAGATCTCCTAGAGTAAGTTACTTCTTGCAAGAGAAAGTTGTAGTAAAGTAAGGTTACCTCATATTTGGCTGCTTCTGCAAGTAACTGGTTCCCTTTCTTTTCCTCTGCCATGTTGTGACACAGCCAGGGAACCCCTCCAGAAATCAAATCATGAACTAAATAAACCTTTTTACATTAGAAAGAACTTAGCCTCAAGTATTTTGTTATAGCAATACAAAACAGAGTAAGCTAATTATTGATCACAGAATGAGAGACTACGTTATCCCTCATTGATAGAGGAATGCCCCCAAGAAACAAATCATACCAAATTTTAGGGTCCTGTTGCCTTTTGAGGCGAAAACATGGACAGACTTCCCCAGGCTTGCTCTAGAGATGGAACATTGGCAATGTACATAGAACTGTCCATCAGTGTAGTTCTGAAATTAGGCAGGCTCATGGGATGGGATCCAGGTCACAGTTCTGGGTTGGGAGTGTTGCAGAATGTCCCAGAATAAGTGGGTTGGGGAATGGGCATGGGAGGGCCCTGAATTTACACAGACTTGGCCAAGGACAGATCTTAGCCACTTGACTACTTTCCACTTCCCCTCTTTTTGGTCTCCTTATGCCAATGAATCATACAGCCAGTTCCTTCAGTTCCTTTCTCTAGTGCCTTAAATAGCTGTCTGGGTAGCCATCCGTGTGACTGGATCCAGAGGACATTTAAAATGACAGCATAGCTATTCAGAGATAATGCTGAATTGCTGACTCATCAAAATGCTTAGGTGCCTCTGCAGAACAAGCCTACCAGTGATGGTGGCCCCCAGGGCTCAGGAGTATCTTGTTTTACCTCCATTACTGCATTATTATTATTTTTGGGGGGAGGGTGCTGGGGATTGAACTCAGGGGCACTTGACCACTGAGTCACATCCCCAGCCCTATAATTTGTATTTTTTTTGGAGACAGAGTCTCACTGAGTTACTTAGTACCTCATTTTTGCTGAGGCTAGATTTGAACTTGCGATCCTCCTGCCTCAGCCTCCAGAGCATCTTGGAGTACAGGCATGCATCATCATGTCAGGGTCATTGCTACCTTATTTATTTCATTTTTTTCATCATTGCTTTATTTCATTAACACACATGAATGGGCATATAATTATGAGCTGAAAAATCATAAGTATGTCTGATAAATTTAGATATTCATGTATTCCAAAAACATCCAGTTTATTGAGGGCCTGCCTCATGTGAAACTCTAGGCTAGGTATTGACAACACAATGTTTAAGCTTTCTACCCTCCTGGAGTTGACATTCTAGCAGGGAATAAACACAGAATGAGAAGGGTATCATGTAGGAAACAGGGAATGGAATAAAAAGTTCTTACCAGTTCCCTATTTTAGATAAGTTGGTTCAAACCAAGCCAATTAAGAGGAATTCATTGACCTGAGGCATGAATAACAAGAAGAGCCTTTGAGGGAGAGGAAAATACAAATCAAAAGGCTAGTTCCTGCAGTTTTAGAGTCTGAGAGGAGGCCATGTCCTCTTAGGGGCTATAGTAGAGGGATGCCTTGTGTGGCCTCTGCAGCCAGAGTATGACCCATGGTGGACCTTGGTCACATCCTGTATCCCTTCAGGGCCTCCATGTCTTCATCTGTAAAGATGTGATAATATAATTAATGACTACCTCCCATGGATGTTGTGGAGACAGCATAAAATATTGTGTGGATTACATGGCCGTCACCATATTTGCCCAGGGAAGGAGGTCCACAAGAGCCCTTCGGTCAGTCATGACTTGTCTTCTTCAAGAAACTCAAGCAAAACAATAAAGACAGGTTAAACTTTTACTGCAGGGTTTGTTCCAGAGGTTTACAGCCAACTCTGGGTCTAGCTCTCTTCCTCTCTCAATTGTGTTCTCCAGGGGAATCAGCATTTCCATCTAACTAGCTCCCCAGTGTGACAAAGATAGCCCAGTCCACCATGGGCCTTCCTCTGCACTGGCCTGTAGATGTTTCAGCCATTGCACTCATACCCCACTATATCCAGAGAAAGCTCACCTATGAACAGTGTCTGCAGACATTGTGAGAGACATTCTGATTGGCTAGGTCTTATGCCTGCCTTAGGTCTCTGCAAGCAGAAGATAGGATGTATTTGTTTACTTTTCTTAGGAGCTCCTGGGGTTGTACATACAAATTTTTTGGGGGGGAGCAGTGGTACCAGGGATTGAATTCAGGGTCACTTGATCACTGAGCCACATCCCCAGCACTATTCTGTGTTTTATTTAGAGGCAGGATCTCACTGAGTTGCTTAGCACCTCACTTTTGCTGGGGGTGGCTTTGAACTTGAGATCCTCCTGCCTCAGCCTCCCAAACCTCTGGGATTACAGGCCTGCACCACCACACCTGCCTATAGTCAAATATTTTAAGATCTGCGGATCAGTAGTGAAATCTGGAGTTGATGGGATGGCAGAGGAGACACAATCATAAGGATGGAAGCAATATGGCTAGGTGTGTTGCTGCTTACTATTATCATTCTAGCTAAAGAGCGTCAGGTCAAGGTCAATCAGGAGACCCATCATCTGATCCCCTCTTAGCTGTAAGAAGCCATGCTCAATTGACCCTGAGAACATCAGTTTCTTCTCCCTAAATGTATTTGTCTAGCAATTTTCTCGAACTCTTATTATGGAAAATATAAGGATCTAGTGGAAATAAACAGAACCATCCCTGTCCTCATGGAGATAATGTTCTAGCCTAGCGGGATTTCAATCATGAATTTTACAACCTCATCAAGTAGATGCACTTAGCATCAAGGTGAAATAAAATGTGGTACATTTGTTTATTTTCCCCTTAGGTCTTTATTTTTTTCCATTTTGCTTTGCAAGAGGGTAGAAACTAAAATATAATAGCAAAACTAGGATAAAGTACATTTTTTAAGCTTTATTTATTTTCCTTTATAACCAACCTCTCACGCTGTCAGAATGGGATCCTACTAGAAGCTTTTCTTTAACTATTTCATTGTTTCATTCTAGTTTGTTTTAACTACCAGTTTCTATAAGCTTTTGCTCTGAAAAATGTTAAGATGTACGAGTAAAAACAAAACCACATGGAAATATAATCTATTTGCCAAGAAAGATAAAAAGGTACAGTAAGATTTCCAGCATCCCCGGGGGGAAATGTTTGATGTAATCAGGAATCACTCTAATTAACTGGCAAAAATCAATCATAGCTGATCCCTAGCACTGCCACAAAAAAAAAAAAAAAAAAAAAAAATCAATAGCAAGTAAAACATGTCATGCATAGTCTGAAACTCAAATTTTAATTTTGGTTCATTTCTCTCAGATTTAACTTTCTCAGTTAGAGATGTATGTTGGGGTGTTTTACAGAAAAAAAATCTTTTTTCTGTTTTTTATTCCTGTTGAAACATATTGCTCCTTATGAAAGCTGAGAATGGCTGTTCTTTTTGCTCTAAGTTCCCAGCATGGACACTAGAGAAAATGGCCAAGCAATTACGGTGATGGAAAGTGATGGAATGTCTCCTTAGGCCATGGCTACAGTTTTGAGGGCAGATTAGTGAATTTTTTCTTCTGACTAGTGTAAATGAAAACCCACGTCCAACTCAATCCTTCCTTTGCCTTCTACCAAGTGCACCTTTCTATGCCCCCCCCCCCTTCGGTGGAATGGTCTCAACAACCTCAGTGTCACGTGACACACTTACTACTTCTAAAAATTCTTTTAAGTCACATTGAAACTTGAATGTTTAATGGTGTTATGGGGCATTTGGAGGCAGCGCCACTCTCTCTGCCTGGGACAGTTAGGGGCATAGAGTGGCCACCCTCTCTAGATTTCCTTAAGGGCACCAATGACTGAATTTCCTTTGAGATACCTCCTCAATCTCAGCTGAATGCTCTGGGTGAAGCCGATTCCACCCCAGTTCCAGGTACAGATCTTGTGAGCCAGACCTAAACCAATCAATCAAATAATTGTATTCCTCTTGCCTATTTCATCTATACAAAAATGGATATATTGCCAAGTTCGGCCAATCAGAGGTTCAATGCAAGGCACTTCCTATGTGTTCTCTGGGAAGTAGGTTCTCTCCTTTCCACTGGACGTAAGCAAATAATCATGTATTCTCAACACTGTTGACATTTGCCTGGTGAGGCAGTGGTGCACGCCTGTAATCCCAGCAGCTTGGGAGGCTGAGGCGGGAGGATCGGAAGTTGAAAGCCAGCCTCAGCAACTTAGTGAGGCCCTAAGCAACTCACTGAGATCCTGTCTCAAAATAAAACTTAAAGAACAACAACAACAAAAACCCCAAAACAAGGGCTGGGGATGTGGCTCAGTGGTTAAGGACTCCCTGGATTCAATCCCCAATACAAAATGAAACCAACAAACAAAAAACCTGTTTATATTGGGAGTATGTGACCGAAGCTGCCAAATCATCCAGCCCTGAGGAACCAAAGTTAAGAAACGGAAAGAGAAGCTGAGGGTTGGTAACAGGTTAGTGTTTGTTTTGTTTTTGTTTCTGTTTGGTACTGGGGATTGAACCCAGGGGCCCTTAACCACTAGACCACATCCCCAGCCATTTTAAATATTTTATTAGATACTGGGTCTCACTGAGTTGCTCAGTACCTCGCTGAGTTGCTGAGGCTGGCTTTGAACTCCTGCCTCAGCCTCCTGAGCTGCTGGGATCACAGGCATGCACCCTGTGCACAACTGGCAACAGTTCTCGAGCATTGCATGAAAACACACCTGTTGCTAGCTGGTCTTCTTTTAATTACCTGAACCATAAATTTCTTTTTAATATTTTCAGTTTGAATTTGATTTCCTGGGTTTTTGTTTGTTTGTTTGTTTGCAAATGACTTTACAGATATGTTGTAAAGCACCAGTATCATCCAGAGTCAGTCTCCTCCTACGATAAATTCAACTCACAGCTGAAGCAGAAGATCCAGTCGTTACTTATTTTCAGCTTCCACCAATGCCTGTAGATACCTTCCCTGTGGGAAGACCTGGTTTCTTTGGACTCCTTCAATACCTGCTATTGTGCATTTTTCTTACCTCTGTGCTTTGTGTAGGTCTGTAAAGCATAGTGTCAGATCTAGAGAAAGACAACCTCAGTTTCATCATCTGTAAATTGGGAATAATAATAGCATATTCCCCAGAGGGCAGTTGTAATGATTTCCATGAGATAATATCTGCAAAATATTTAATATTTGGTGACTTCTCAATAAATGTTCATTGAGTTAAAAATAAATAAACATCGCTGAATACATAAAGCATTTAAAGAAGGAATTCTCTAAGATTTCAGATAATTTGTGTGATAAGTTAGATGCTCTGAGAAAGACCTGTATTTCCAGATCTCCTCCCCAACTTCCACCCCATGTTGGAATTTTTCATTGCAATGACCAGCCCTAGCAATTCTAACTAATTAAACTTGTTCTTAACTCAAAAGATCAGAGGTGACCTGTAATTTCCCTTAAACCCCAGAGGAAACTGGCTCTTCTATGTTCTGCTTGCTCTCTGTTTCAGAAGTCCCTTGTAAAATGATTCCTTTCAACATTTTCTTCCTTTGTGAAGACATTTCAACATTTTCTTTCCTTTTCTTCCTTTCTTCCTTCTCCTTCCTCCTGAGACTATTGTCACTGACTTCTCTTTCTAAACGTGTGTTCTTAAGGTGAACGGATCCACCCCAAGCCTCAGCTAGCTCAGCGGAGGCGTGCTCAAGATGCATGGAGTGGCTCTGGGTGACCCTTGGCATAGAGTACCATTCTTCTCTACACATGACTTCTATACACACAACTTTATAGCTGTGCACATGGCTTTACAGTGTTCTCACCTTTGACCCTGTGATTGTGTTAGTGTGGTAATAAGGAGGCAGAGTGGAGTAGTGATTAGGGCCTGGGCTCCGGTGCTGTGCTGTCTGATAGGCTAGTTGTCAGTCACATCCAGTTACAGAGCACTTGAAATGTGGCTTCTGGGACTGAGGAGCTGAGATTTTAATTTTTTTTAATATTCTTTTAAATTAAAATTCAGAAAAATGAATACTCAGCTCAGGTATTAAAAAGCTTTTAAATAGTTTTTTTTTTAAAGTAGGCTTGAAGTAGGTATGTGAGTTTTCTTTTTCAACTGTAAATGCATGAAATCTAAATACATATTATATATTTGTGCTGAATTTTACATTATGGACTCTTCTAATCTGCTAACAACACACAGTGTTGGTCTCGGGTGGCTTTCCGATAACATCTTTTCAAATAACCTATATTCATGCTGTTTTCTAAGCAATACAATGACACAAGAAGATGCTGACCCATCTCAAGATGAGTTGGTACCATCTAAGTTTCTTTTATCTTTGAAGCAAAGTCAGAAGCAGTCTTTCAAAATGAAGTTAAAGAACACTTTACATTGTTTCTCTGATTTCTCTATGCAATGAATCTAATATATTACTTATAATGAGTGCCTCTTGGTTTCCTTTCTGCATGTTTTTTAAATTTTTATACTTTTTCAAAAATCAAAACCATATTTTAAAAGTAATGTGTTGTAACCATATCAAAGAAAGACCTGAACAAAAGGGGTTATATTCCTTCATTTTATTTATGTGAAATTTCAAAATAGGCAAAATTTATCTATTACTGCTTGTCAATAAGAGAGCTGCCAGAAAGATCGGTGGAGGGAAGGACCAGAGAGAAGGCAGAGGGGGAAGAATAAGAGTAGGTAAGGAGGACTAAATCAAGGCAAATCATATTCCTTATAGTGCTAATTATGTGAAAATGAATCCTAATGTTATATTACCAATATGAATCAATTAAAAATTAGGAAAAAATCTAAAAAAATATAATAAGGCATTTTCCCTTGCAGAAAGTAAAGACTATAAAGCCTGCGAGGGCCTCTGGGGACTGGCAATGTTCTGTTTCTTGATCTAGGTGCTGGTTACATGAGTGGCTCTAGCCTGTGAAAATTCAGCCATCCTCACAATTATGATTGGTCCATTCCCCAGTGTGTGTCTTCCAATGAAGTCTTGCAAATTCTGAAAAGTTAATGAAGCATGGAATTGACTTTTTTGTTGTTCAAAGGACGTAGACGGAAAGTCATACTGAAATGTCTGAGAGTTGAATATTTCAGAAAAAAAAAATAATAATACCCAGGGGAGGTTATTTGAAGAGGTAGCACTAGATTCTGCTCTGTACCTCGGAGAAGGGATTCTGTGTGCTGCTCCATCCAGGGAGCATCTGGGGAGCACTAGAGATGATGGAGAGATTTGGAGGCAGGATTCAAAGCCCCTCGGCTGGCTCCTGAGCCTGGCTGCTGACTACTGCACTCATTTATAGGCAACACCCCTGCTGCTCAATCCAGGCTTCCCACCAGAAGCACTTGGGGGGTTGAGAGAAGCAATGTTGGGGTCCCACTCCCAGAGATATTTGGATAGAATTCATACAGTGTCAGGATGCTGGGAATTTTTTCTTAAGCTCCCCTGGTGATTCTGGCATGCTTCCCAGTTGGAGGACCGCAGGCTTCACCGTGGGATTATCCCACATTGTTGTGTCTCAGTGTGCTGCTGCAGCTCACTATGATAAAGTATGGTACGCGGCTTCCTCAGGGTACATATGCTTCAGACTATATATGCAAAAACTAAAAAGATGCATGGAAATGACAAGTACAAAATTCAAGGGAGTGATTCCTTCCAGGCGAGAATGGATACAGGGGTGACTTCAACACACATGACTACATAATTTTGAATTTTATGCCTATTTCAGTAATTTTTTTAAAGCTGGATGGTGAGCACAGATAAAGCTGAACTCATTCATTCATTACCATCATTTATTGAGCCCCTATCTTGTCGAAGGCTCTTTTCTAGGTTCTGGGGATACAGCCGGGAAAAAGAGCAGACACAATCTCTGCCTTCCTGCAACTAACATTTTAATGAGGGGAATCAGATCACAAATACATACCTAACAAATTACCTACTCTGTAAGGCAGGGATCAGTGTTATGGAGAAAACGAAGCAGGATAAGGAGATCAAATGCAGAGACTGGGGTGGGGGTGGGGAGATAGTGATTTTAGTAAGTGGTGTCAGGAAATGCCTTTCTAATATAGAGACATTTCAGCGGACTGAAGCATTTGGGGGAAAGGAATCAAATTGATATTAGGAGCAGGTTCCTGATGGCAAAGGAAGCGTGGCGAGGAGTGCTGGCGCTGGGAAACACGAATGGCCAGGAGGAGAGGGGAGAGTAGGGACAACAGGTCCCATAGGGCTGAACTGGTAGGGCCAGGAATTTGGTTTTCTGTTCTAAGAGAGAGGAAGTCTTTGGAGGGTATTGCAAAGAAAAACCCTATTATCTGTGCCTTTCATATGCCTTCACCTTTTCATAATCAGCTAAAGAACAGAGAAGGGTTATCAGACACGATATTGTGATGTGCATTCATTTCTTGAGTTCACTGTCTACAATAAGAGATGCTCATGGTACCTGGAAAGCCCTGTGAAGGCAAATTTGTTATAGGAGGAGCTCAAGGACACAAGGAGGAAGGCTGTGTTTGGGGGGTGATGTTGGGAGTGGTGGCTGAAGACAACCTGAATATTCCCAGGTTGATGTCAGATCATGTTATACCATTAATAGGCCTGTGCTCAGGAAGACCTGATCTCCACGCAGTGGTCAAGGCAATTCTTAGGAGATCAGAATAAAGAAGCAAGGAAGGCAGAGAGGAATAACAACTCCGAGTAACACACAAGCCGGGGCTTCCCTTGTAAATGTCTCCTATGTCTTCTGGGTTCCTTCTGTTAGGGAAGAAGGGTTGCACTCAAATTTAAAACGGCTCAACTCTTAGAGGAGACTCCAGGAAATTAACTGTTTACAGACTGATACTGTTTCCTGTCCATTTGCTCTGGGGACAGAGGGCTGCTGGGAGGCATTCCGATGGTTTGTACTTTCCATTGGAAGCTCATTAGAAATGCATGGCCAGACAGGTAGATACCTACCTGTCATCCCAGTGGCTCAGGAGGCTGAGGCAGGAGGATCATGAGTTCAAATCCAGCCTCAGCAACTTAGGGAGGCCCTAAGCAACTCAGTGAGACCCTGTCTCTAAATAAGATATAAAAAAGGGCTGGGGATGTGGCTCAGTGGTTAAGTGCCTCTGGGTTCAACCCCTGGTACCAAAAAAGAAAAAAGAAAAGAAAAGAAAAGCATGGCCTTTGTTATGTTCCTGGGGAACTCTCCATGCCAGATCCTGAACTACTTATTTTTCTAAGAGATTTTCAGAAAACACACAAGTATGTTGATAGAGAGGGGAAAAATCCATGAAGACAGGATTGTTGCCCCTAACCCAATGTGTTCTGTCTCCAGTCTTTGTTAAAACAGGTTCCAGGGAACTAGAAATGATCACCTCTTAAATATTTTGCTATTTCCTTCTGTTTCGTCCTTTCTGTCTCTTAGGTGTGGCCAGGAGTGCTCAAGCGGCCAGACTGTGAAGAATCCATTTAAAACCAATAAGTACTGTTCATGGCTGTGGGGCTAGAGGAAGATCAATTAATAACTTCATTTTAACATTCACCTGCCAATTTTGATAAAGCTGTAAGGTTGTGGCCCATGAAGGAGTCTGAGCAGCATTTGTAGGTGCTGAATGCCTGTTGTTGAACCCTGGTTTTGCAAATAAGCATTAGGAATAAGAGAGTTGTGTGTATATGGAATGTTGCATATGTAATAAAGGATCATTGATTATTGCAATGGCGAAAGAGATAAGATCTGAGAAACCATGCACAGTGAGGTAAAGAAGTGCCTGCAACTATCCCTTGGGAGAGGATGGAACTATTTTCTATTTATATTTTTAAGCATTTCTAATGGAATAATAATAGCTAATAATTATCAAGCATTTGCTTTGGGTCCGGCATCTGAAATATGCTTAAGATCTACCTGTCTTGCCAGGTGTGGTGGTGCACGCCTGTAATCCCAGCAGTTCAGGAGGCTGAGACAGGAGGATCGTGAGTTCAAAGCCAGCCTCAGCAACTTAGTGAGACCCTAAGCAACTCAGTGAGACCCTGTCTCTAAATAAAATACAAAAGAAGGCTGGGATGTGGCTCAGTGGTTAAGCACCCCTGGGTTCAATCCCCAGTACCAAAACAAACAAACAAACAAACAAACAAACAAAAATACCACATTTCTCACCTGGGTCTATTGCTACATGCACTTTCTGCTTCAGTAGGTCTGGGGTAGAGCTTTGGATTCTGCATTTCTCACAGTTTCTCATATGGTGCTGACATCCCCATATCCACCTACATTTTGTCTAGCATGACACTATATAATGTATTGTATAGTTTAAGCAGAGTGTCACTCAGGGAGGTTGTTAATACTGTTACCTCTTTACAGATAAGGAAACTAAGGCTCAGAGATTCAGGTGGGTTGCCCTCGTCTCAGACAGGAAGTAGCAGACATCATTCTGAGTCCAGAGTCTGAAAGCTCAATAACGATTTAACTGCCTCCCATCAGAATGGAATCGCTCTTAATGGCTTTACTCGATAATTAGTGAATAAATTTTAATAGGCAACATTACGTCTAAACCTTTTGATTTAGTCAAATCAGTCTCCCTCCATTTTAATAGGCTAGTGCAGCCTATATAAAAATCTCAGTTTATTAAGGGAAGCTTGTAGTCTTCATTTAGACCAGCTCATAATTGCAAACCACACTGACATTTCCCAGCCTGCTTTTGGCATACTAACTGTTTTAAATGTTAGTCTGGTTTCATGGGAGACATTAAGGAGAACATCAATCTTAGCTCAGAAATGTGCCCTGCATAAAAATTCAGGCTGGGTAAGGGTTTCTCTAACATTCGCCAAACTACTCATTGTGGATAAGCAAGTAAGCATTCCCATCGTGCATTAAAGCAGTTTGACTACATTTAGTTCAATTCTGAAACATTTATTGAGCACCTACTAGCTTCAAGTGCTGTGACTCAGGCTCTAATGGAAGAGAGATGAATAAAGTCAAGCCAGGTTTCCTAGGATCCTGATATAGTAGTCTCATGTCCTAAAGCATCCAAGTTTGGGATAACTAATTAACCTCACTGCTGAAGAATAAGACTCAACTACAGACATGTTCATGAATACAGAAATATCTGCTTGCATTAGGCACGTTTAGTTTTGAAGGGTTCTGAGGATAAAGGTTCAGTGTTGTTGACCTGATTCCTTGCCCTCAATGCAAATGAATCATTTGCCTTGTGTGGAAATATTTAATCACTTGCTCCAGTCTCTTGTTGGCTCAAATGAATGCATCCTTTAAACTTTTTCAAAACAGTCTCATGACTTTATGGAGGGAGAATAATAGATATTATCTGTGAACATCTAAATTATATAACTAACTAATATGTATTGAATATCCACCAAGTGTAACACTATGGTCCAAGTTTTAGAAAACAAAATAAATGTATTAGGCCTTGTCTGTACCCTTGAGGAATTAGCAATCTAATTCAGTGATTCTTAAATTTTTAACTGCAAGACAAATCACCAAAAGTATATTTATACTGTGACATTCTATTTAGCATTAATAATGGATTAACTGTGGATCCATAAGAGGATACAGGATCATCTCAAAAACAGAAAGCTGAGAGAAAAGTTAAACTCAAGGGTATATGCTGAATATATTCACTGTCATGAGATTGATTGTTATGAATAAACCAGACAGCTCTCAAAGACTCTCATGATTCTGAAGCTGTTTCATGAAAATATATTTGTTCTTAACCAGCCAATCTAAGGGAGACCCTCTCTGTTTATTTCTTCCTACCATTTACTGTAGTTTGGGTTTATATGTTAATTTCCAAGAGGACAAGAGTTATCTGCTCTGGCTTGCCACTGTCTACCTAATGGTTTTCCAGTGTGAATGAAATACCCAGTGGATATGTGTACAAATAAAGACTGCAGAATCCTTGACAGTGACATCACCATCATCATCATCATGACAGTGGTTATTTGTATTTATGTCTCTCCTCACTAGCAATAAGGTTACAAAAGGAGGATCGCAAATAAAAATAATAATATAATATAAATAATATTATAATGATATATATCATATGTTATCTTATATATTACAATATAGTATGCTATGATTAACAATACAGTATAATATAAATAAACATATAATAGGAGAGACATAAATAAGGTTACAAAGGGAGAATCTCAAAAATAATTCCACAAATTCAAAAAAGGAATCTCTAGGAAAAACTGATGGCTCCTAATTCAGAAACGAAACAAAAAACGTGGGATTCTTCAACAAAATTTGGACAGATGGCTGTCTAAGAAGGGAAATCTGTTCATTAAATCAATAATGCAAAGCAGTCTCCATTTAAGCTCCTTTAAACAGCTAATGAACAGATAATCTGTAAGGTGAATATCACCTACGCATCCTAGGAAGACTGCAGAGTCGAGATGAGTTGTTCTCAACACTGACTAGAAACTTAATGGGGCCTGGGTTTTCTCTGCATGCCCTGAAGTTCTGAGTCAGTTGTTTGGACTGGGTTGTAGGCACCAATGGTTTTTAAAACTCCTCAAGTGATTATAATGTTCCATTAGGACTCAGAACAATTGTAAAAGGAAGGATTATATATATATATATCCCATTGTAGCTGTGTGATCTGATGCAGATTGCTTAACCTCTCAGAGCCCCTGGGTTCACATTTCTAAAATAGGTTGATAATGGCATCCTTAGTGGTGAAGATCAGACAGTACATGAATTTTCAACATACAGTCAAACACTCTCATCATCTCTGTATTGAGTTTGAATAATTTTGTGTTCTTCAATTCTGTTCCAAACGACATCATAAGTCCAGGAACAGTATCTTATCCCGGCTGTGGAAATGGAAGTTGTTCCACTAAGTGACCAAACTGTTAAATAAGGTGACCTTTTATGATCAAAGTTGTTTTTGTTTTTGTTTTTGTTTTTTTGGTACCAGGGATGGAACCTGGGGTGGTGGGGGGGGGCACCTACCACTGAGCCACATCCCCAGCCCTTTCTATGTTTTTACTTTGAGACAGGGTCTCGCCAAGTTGCTGAGACGGGTCTTGAACTCAAAATCCTGTGCCACTGGGATTATAGGCATGCGCCACATTGCTCAGCACAAAACTGCCTTTTGAGTGGTTGCCCCTCTGAGCTCACAGTATTAAAAATGAGATCTAAAGATATAATGTGAACCAATAATAATGAGAATAAATTATTTAACCATTCTTAAGTATTTGCCGTGACCCAGGCACTGTTTAATAAGCTCTGTTGTCGCTTCATTCAATCCCTGGAGCACCCCCACGGCATTGGGTGGCACTTAATATTATCTTCATTTTATAACTCAAGAAAATGAGGCATAAAGATACTAAACAACTTGGCCAAGTCCCACAGTTGGGACAGGGCCAGGCAGAGACATGAACTCAGGCAGCCTTATTCTGGGGGTGCTGTTCTCAGTCCTCTCTGCACCATCACTTTCTTCTAGAAACCAGGCCTATGCAAGGACAGTCACGAGTCACTGGACGACTGGGCTCCACTCCGAGAAATGTTTCATCAGGTGATTTTGACATTGTGTGGGCATTTTTTACTTAAAGCAAGACGGTATAGCCTCTTGCACACTTAAGAGGTATAATGTCTGCATCGGTGGAGCCTACTGCTTTGAAAGCCAGGAGGAACAAAACAATATGAGATTAAATCCAGAGAAAATGACATGTAATCAAGAGACTCGGTAGCTTGTGTTCTTGATAATTGCCAACCTGACTGGAGTGAGACGGAATCTCAGTGTAGTTTTGATTTGCATTCCACTAATTGCTGGAGATGTTGAATGTTTTTTCATATATTTGTTGGCCATTCATGTTTTTTCCTTTGTGAAGTGCCTGTTTTTTTTTTACCCAGTTATTTGGTTTCGGTTTTCTTTTAGTTTGGGGTGTTTTGTGAGTTCTTTGTGCAACCTGGAGATTAATGGGGAAAAAGGCTCCCTCAGACATTGCTGGTGGGACTGCAAATTGGTACAGCCACTCTGGAAAGCAGTATGGAGATTCCTCAGAAAAATGGAGGGGAACCACCATTTGACCCAGGTATTCCACTCCCTGGTATATACCTAATGGACTTAAAATCAGAATAATATAGTGACATAGTCACATCAATGTTCATAGCAGTTCAATTCACAGTAACTAAGCTATGGAATCAATTTAGGTGTCCTTCAACAGATTACTGGATAAAGAAAATATGGTTTATATACACACTGGAATATTAGTCATAAAGAAGAATAAAAATATGGCATTTGCCAGTAAATGGATGGAACTGGAGAATATCTTGCTAAATGAAATAAGCCAACCCCAAAGAACCAAAGATCGAATGTTCTCTCTGATATGTGAATGCTAACACACAATAGAAGTTCATTGGATTAGACGAAGGGGAATGAAGGGAAGGGTGAGGGTGGGAGTAAGAAAGACAGTGGAATGAATGGGACATCACTTTCCTATGTTCATATATGAATACACACCCAGTGAAACTCCATATCATGTTCAGCCACAAGAATGGGATCCTACTTAGAATAAGTTATACTCCATGTATGTAGAATATGTCAAAATAAACTCTGCTGTCAGGGATATCTAAAAAGAACAAATAAAAAAAGAAACTCGTTAAACACAAGATATATGAGGCTTCTCTTGGCTAACATGCATAATGTTTTAAAACAAATTTTTTTAATAAGTAGAGAAGTGCATTCTAAAATAATGATAAAAAGCACAGCAGAGTAAATTCATAAGTCAGTCATACAGTGAGTTGTTCATGCCATCAGGCATGATATACTGGGGATGATTGCATGCACTATACTTTTCTGTGATTGGCAGCAAAACGGGTTTGCTTGCACCAATGACACCATAGACATGTGAGCAATGGGTTTTGCTATGATGTTCAGATCATTACCATGTCACTGGCAATAGGAAGCTTTTGGTCCCATTCTGATCTCATGGGACCACTGCCATATATTCAGTCTATTCCCGACTGAAATGTCTTTGAGCAGCACACAGCTGCACATCTACAAATCTTGGTGAAGGACATGATTCTTAATGAGTCTGATAACACACATTGGGGAAGCAAATGGTTATGAGTTTGAAAAGAAGCAAATGGACAGAGCATACAAAATTCCTGTGAACTCCTACAAATTATGGAATTACTTTAGAGTTCTACATATTGAATAATCGACTGAGCCACATCCCCAGCCCTTTTTTGTATTTTCTTTAGAGACAGTGTCTCACTGAGTTGGTTAGGGCCTAATTAAATTGTTGAGGCTGGGCTTTGAACTCATAATCCTCCTGCCTCAGCCTCCTGAGCCTACATCTTAACTATCTTTTACTTATAGTTTTCCTTGGGAAATGAGAAACTTCTTCCTATACATTCTCTTGTTATTTTAGTAAGTTTTTTCAGGTCTAGTTTTCCCTTTTATCCTTCAGTCAAATTATGCTCAAGATGAAGGCCAGGAATCTGTCACTAGTGGACTGAGTCTCTTTTCAGTTCAAGCATTTTCTCTAGAACAGCCCATAATTGCCATTTGCCCACCTGCTGTGTGGGGTAGCTGTGAAGGTGGCTGGAACACAGATGAAAATTTAGAATGGCTCTTCCTTTGAAGTGGACACATAGATTTCTGGAAGTCAATTTGCACTTTCAATCGCTCTAGAAATCAGAACCATGGTGCAGTTTACCTGAAACTTGAAAACTCTGCAAGGGACTTGACTCTCCACTGAACTCACTCATTCCCTTATCCAGTGATCATCGATCAATCCATAAGCAAAGGCCTGACTATATCCAGTGTGGGTATACAATTACTGAAAGAAATATAGACAACCCCAAGTAGCTTGCAATCCTGGGTGGACTGAAAAGAGAAGGACTGACATCCATCTCCTGCGGCCCCATCAGCCACCAGTCAGTAGGAGGATAAGTAAGGGTGTGGAAAGCCTGGATCCTCATTCTGGCCTCACCACCTATGTACCGAGGCCAGGGTCTGACATCCAGGGGAACACGGCTTGGTTCTGCTCCTTCCCTCCTCAGTGGGAACATTCTAGACAGCTTCCCTGGCCTTCCTAGGCTTCCCATATATAAAATGGAGCTAATAAAAGTTTTCCCCCATAAGACAGTTGTGAGAATTTCAGAGTTGTCATATAAAGCTTTTATCATAGTGCCTCAAACACAGTAAATGCTCGGTAAATGATGGTGATGATTTACCTTCAGATGGTCTGGCTTCATACCTATTTCCTCTGCAGTGGTTATCTCTAAGATCTTTTTTATTTATAGCATCCTCAGAATTTAAAACATCAAATAAGTGTCAGAAGATTGGAAAAGGACTGAAGGGTTTTAGTAGCTTCACTAGTCAGGTCCATGTGCAATATGCTAAGTCCTAAATATTGTCTGGCTGGAAACATTGCTAACCCCCTACAGGAAATCTGGATAATTATTGAGCATCCTAAGAAAATAAGTAGGGGGCTGGGTGCAGTGGCACACGCCTGACATCCCAGCGGCTTGGGAAGCTGAGGTGGGAGGATCTCGAGTTCAAAGTCATTCTCAGCAAAAGCGAGGCCCTAAGCAACTCAGTGAGACCCTGTCTTTAAATAAAATACAAAATAGGGCTGGGGATGTGGCTCAGTGATCCAGTTCAATCCCTGGTACACTCCCCTCCCACAAAAAAAAAAAAAGAAAGAAAAGAAAATATGCAGGTATTTCCGCTAGTGAGTTAATAGTGAAGAAGCAAGTCCTTGCTGAGCAAGACTGGATTTATTTACTTGAGGCATTTTCCAGGTTTTCTTCCAACACAGGTGAATGTGTTAAACAGGCTGATGTGGCTTTATTTTGCCCGATTGAAAACCAGCTTTCCTGAGGGTTTGGCCAACAGCTAGGCTTTGTGACTTTATTTATGGCATTCTCTGTGGTACACCTGGGTGACGCCAAAATGTACCCACTGTAGCCCCAGTTAATTTTGTGCTTGCCTTGCAGAGTGATTTAGAATAATCAAGGTCCTTCAGAGTCTCAAGAGTTGTTTCCTTTGGAAATAAAGACAGTTTGGGTCTGGGCAGTTTATTGCAATTTGAAATTAATGGAGAACCTTAAATATTTCTTTTTTAAGGACTATATTGTGCAAACCTTTGGAATTTGGGAACTTAGTGAGCATCAGTGACTATCAAAAATCTGGGCATCGACAATTTGACCCAGTTATCCCATTCCTGGTTACATACCCAAAGCACTTAAAATCAGTGTAGAACAGTGATGTGGCTATATCAATGTGTATAGCAGTTCAATTCACAATAGATAAGCTATCGAACCAATCTAGGTACCCTTCGACAGAGGGATGGATAAAGAAAATGTGGTCTATATACACAATGGAATATTACTCAACCATAAAGAATGAAATGATAGCATTTTCTTGTAAACAGATGGAGCTGGAGTCTATCATGTTAAGTGAATTAAGTCAGTCCTCCAAAGCCAAAGCTTGAATGTTCTCTCTAATATGTGAATGCTAACTCACAATAGGAAGGTGGGGGGAAGAATAGAAGTTCAGTGGATTAGATAAAGGAGAAAGAAGGGAAGGGCAGGGGATGGAAATAGGAAAGACAGTAGAATGAATGAGACATCACTTTCCTAAGTTCACATGTGAATACGTGCAACCAGTGAAACTCCACATCATGTCCAACTGCAAGAATGGGAAGTTAAGCTACATGTATGTATGATATGTCCAAATACACTCTACTGTCATGGATAACTAAAAAGAACAAATAAAAAAATTTAAAAAGAAAATACAGAGCTACTTTAAGAAAACAATAACAAAGAAATCGGGGCTACTGAACAAATATGATGATTAACGCTAATAATCAGCATCTTGAGAATGGTACCCTCTACGCTTCCATCCTCATTTCCCATGTTTTGGGTTGGTTTGCAAGGAATCATGTACACTAATGATAGTGTAATTCTATTACTAAAAATTCAACTCACCTGTTCATTTTTCTTTCCCTGGTATTATTTCAAATGGCTCATAAAGGGCCAAACACATGTGAATGCTAGTGCTTTCTTCTTCTTGCTGGTTCCCAGACTCAGGTCTGAGTTTTGAAAAGGAAGGAGGATCTTCCTCTGTGCCTGCAAATTAGCAATCCACAGGGATGATTTATCTCCTGAGACTGACAGAATGCAACTCTGCGATTCTGTTCTACTCTCAGAATGTGCTGACTAGGTAGAATCGCCCACGAAGAAAATACAAACTAAGGAAAAATTCCAAAGCATGGAAGCATTATCAGATTTCTAAAAACAAGCTCTACATATCCTCCCATGCACTTTTTATTCATGCAAAAAACAAACAAAACAAGACAAAACTAATGTCACTCTATTGAGGACTTCCAAGCTGACCTTCAAGTAAACTCCTGCTCATCCTTCAAGACCCAATGCAAATGCCACCTAGGCTGGAAGCCTTCCCTGAGAGACACACAGAGAGCCTTGGAGAGCTTTCGTGTGTTTACAGCTGAAATTTCATGCACCATATTTCTCCATCCCCTGCAGAGAACTCCCTTCAGGGCAGGGACGCACTCTGTTCAACTTTCTGTCTCCAAACATTTTACTGAAGACAATGTGAATTGACACAGCCCCTGCTTGCTTGATACATTGACATGGAGATGCAGGCTCCCTCCTCTACAGGACAGGAAGCTGACACAGCTCAGGAGCTGGGCACCAAGGATCTGTTAAACCATCTCTTGCTTTTCCTTGTCACTGGCAGGCATTCTGTGGGTTCACTTTCTTCAAATTCTAGATGTGAGAATTAACTTATCTAGTCAAACAGATATTTCTTGCCTCCTGGTTGGTTCTAGTTATTCAGGTTTTATGGTTTGGATGTGAGGTGCCCCCCAAAAGCCCATGAGACAATGAAAGAAGGTTTGGAGGAGAAATGATCAAGTTATGAGAGTCTGAACCTAATCAGTGAATTAATCCCTGTTGGATTAACTGAGTGGTAACTGGAGGCAGATGGGTGTGGCTGGAGGAGGTGGGCATTGGGGGCGTGGCTTTGGGGTACATATTTCTATCTGGAGAGTGGGGTCTCTCTCTGCTTCCTGATCACCATGTGAGCTGCTTCCCTCCACCACACTCTTCCACCATGATGTTCAGCCTCACCTCCAGCCCTGATGAATGGAGCCTGCTGTCTATGGACTGAGACCTCTGAAACCATGAGCCCTCAAATAAACTTTTCCTCCTTTAAAATTGTGCTGATTGGTTCTTTTAGTCCCAGTAGCAAAAATGCTGACTAAAACAGCAGGTGTTTTAAAATATGTCTGGGATTTGTTTCCATTCATTATGTAAGGCATGTAGCCATGGAAGAAGCCTTTACCTTCACACTTACCTAGAAACAGGAAGCAGAGTACACTCCATGCGTGGCCACACAGGGAAGCGCCACAAGGTAGAGGAAGTAAAGGGGAAAAGTGGCACGTGTGTTTGCTGTGGGTTTTTGCAGGAAGAATTAATGCCAGACAGAGCACACAGGCTAAGGATTGAGGAGCTGAATAATTTCTGTGGGCCTTGGAGCATAGGAGTTACTTAGTAGTCTGGTTCTTGGCCCTAGGTTGTTAGGGCAGATAGATATTGGCCCTGAACAAAACAGCTACAGAGAGGAGGTGGTGGGATTTGGGGGTTTGCATTGGTTGGTTTGCATATGAAAAGTGTACCCCTGGGGTAAGTTGTCTGTTTCCCTCTAGGACAAGCTAGCAGTCCCTTCCAGTGTCAGCAAAGTCCCACCATATCAATGCCTCAGAACAAAAAGGCATGCTTAATACATTAGACCTAAAACTAGCTCAGGGGATGATGTTTTACTTGGCCCTTTCCAGCTAAAATGAGCTCTGTATTGAGGTTTGGAGCTAACTTTGTAATGCTACTTTGGATTAAGAAGTAGAAATGAAGGAAGGAAGGAAGGAAGGAAGGAAGGAAGGAAGGAAGGAAGGAAGGAAGGAGAAAAGGATGAAGGAAAGGAACTGGGGACAAAGTTAAATGCTCAGACTATATTTGATGAATAAATGAATAAGGGAATGAATTAATTAACAAATGCAAGATTGATTATCTGTCAGTCCATCTATCATCTTTGCATCTAATCGTATTGTGTCATTTATATGAATGCAAATCCCTGTGTTAGCATCAATAAGAATACTTGCAACTTAAAGCCTTAATTTTAATTATGTAATATGAGGTTTTGTGCACTATTTTGGCTATCACTGATAGCAGATGGATTGGTGCATTTTACCTGGCCCTAAAATTACAACCTGTAGCGATCACACCTACCAGTCTACCTGGAAGGTGGTTTGTACACGCTCACTGAAGGGACTGTTCAATCAGCCCCTCCTCAGTGAGCAGTAGTAAATTGGTTTAAAGATGACACTTTTGGTTCTTCTAACTGCAAACCTCAGGAGAAACACTGCTCAGGCTGGTATTCTGATTTTGTGTCTACCAATAAAGAGTCTAGGGGCTCTTCCATTTCGAAAAGAGAAAAAAAATCCCATTTTTCAAAGTAGACAAGTGACTTAAAGAAGGATTTGTCACTGAATTGCCTCGTGATGAAACACGTCTGGCAAATGGAAGTGTTTGTTTACAAATTATTATAAATCAGCTTGTCAGAGAAATTTGGGAGCTAAGGGTTAGAGAATAGCAGACTCGCAGATGCTGCCAAGATCCATCAGACATGATGAGAACAAAGATAACAGGTCTCTAGGGAAATAGGATCAGTTGCAAAACTGGGACCTGAATACAATTTTTCCAGGTGCCTTCTGCAAAGCAGGGCTCTCTGATACGGAGGACGAGGTCAGGCAGGGACCTTGTATTTCAGTCATTATCGAGGAAATGAATAACTCTCAAGATGGATTGTCTGCAACAAATTTGTAACAGGGTGACCCCGCTGACTGCAAGAGGAGACTCGGGTTATGACCTGACACCCTCTCCTCCTCATGCAAGTGTTGACTTCAATAAATTGAAGTGCTATAAACATTGATGTGGCTGTGTCACTGTAGTATGCTAATTTTAAGTCCTTTGGGTTTAAACTGAGGAGTGGGATAACTGGGTCAAAAGGTGGGTCCATTCCAAGTTTTCTGGGGAATCTCCACACTGCTTTGCAGAATGGCTGTACCAATTTGCAACTCCAACAGCAGTGTATGAGTATGCCTTTTTCCCCACAGCCATGCTAACATCTATTATTGTTTGTGTTCTTGATAAAGGAGAATAATATTATGACATTTGCAGACAAATGGATGGAATTGGAGAATATCATGCTAAGTAAAATAGGGCAATCCCAAAAAACCAAAGGTCGAATGTTTTCCCTGATAAGTGGATGATGATATATAATCGGGTTAGGGGGTGTGGGGAGGAAGAGAAGAGTGGAGGAACTTTAGATTACATAGAGGGAAATGAGAGGGCGAGGGGGCAGGGGTATGAAAAATGGTGGAATGAGACAGACATCATTACCCTGTGTACCTGTATGATTACATGAATAGTGTGAATCTACATCATGCACAACCATAGAAATGAAAAGTTGTACCCCATTTGTGTACAATGAATCAAAACGCAGTCTGAAAAATAGAAATAAATAAATAAATAAATAAATAAATAAATAAATAAAAATAAATTGATGTGTGTGATAAATTTATTTCAAAATATTCTCAATCTTCATATACCTTGTTCCCCCAATCCATGCCATTGCATGAAAAATAATTGTCAATGACTTGCTCTGGTCAATAGAATGAGGTAGAAAAAATGTGTGTCAGCTTCTATTACAGGGCTCAAGGGGTCTGTGTGCTTTGGTTTTCTCTCTTAGAACTCTGTTAACCCTGGGTGAACAAGCCCATTGCATCTGCTGGATGTTGGCAGAGAGGCCCAGTCACTCCATTGCTCTAGGCAATAGCTGATCATCCTCAGCCAGGTGGGTGTCAAGTGATCTGTCAACCGACTGCAGATGGATGTAGCAGAGTTTAAATAAGCCTCTCTTAGATCAGCAATGCTAGCTGACTGATCAGCAAAATCATGAGCAAAAATTCCTATTATATGAGGTTTGGTGACTGCTTGTTACCTGGCATTATTATGGCAGTTGATAACTGATACAAAGTGCACAGAAACTTAGTTTGGCAGAAAGAGGAAGGAATGTGTACCCCTTCTTTTCTGATCAGTCATCAGGACTTACCCTATGTGTTTAAGTCTCTCTGATTCAACCCCTCTCCTCACCTCCCCCACTGTACCCTTAGCCCAGTTGTCATTCTTAGAAACTTCTCATGTGGTTCCATGTGACTGTGCCCTTCTCTCTCAAGTATCATTAAGATTTGCTCCAGTGTTGGAAGATTCTGGATCAAATTTTGCAGAGAAATACATCAATGCTTATGGATTATCTACTTTATTCTGGGCCCTTCATGAAGGACTTACTAATAAGTTATGATGAATGCATTCTACTGTTATGTGCAACTAATCAGAACAAATTAAAAAGGTAATATAAAGTAAATTATGATAAATTCCCAAATAATGTTTATTTACATGCTTTATTTCACTCTTCATAAAAAACTCCGAGAGATGGATGTTATCCATGCCCCCCGTACATAGAAAAAGAAAGAAGCTCTCCCAGGTTCAGAAACTGGGTCTACATCACACAGCAAGTACTTGGGAGACAAGGTCATTATCTATACACCCTCATTTAATGATTTCTGTGACCTGGTCCACCACGGCTCACTCTTCCTTTGATCTGTGCCGGGTACTAAGGCTTCACTTGGGTTTAGAGCCATGCCCTGTGGATACAGAAACTGAAGACTCTCCTCAAGGAGAAAATGCATGCATTTTGGTGAGAAAGGGAGAGATTAGGAGGAAGGAAAATGTCTTCACACTAGACACAGGGGGACGACTGGGCAAGATGTGTAAGCCTTTCTATTTTCCACAACTTAAAAGTGTTGAGTCATTGAGGCAAAATGGTAGCAAAACTCCCAAGGTAGATATTTCATGTTCTACCAGCAGCTCCCACTCCCTCTCTGACTGAGGAGCTTGGCATGTTCCTGGGAGCCTGAGAAGAGTCTCTTGTTCTACTGAGGCCAATCCAGTCACAGAAAATCCCCCCCGTCACGGTCAGGGCTCCACACGAGCATGCCTTTGTCCCTCTGCTCCTCATTTTCTCTGTCCCTAGATTATTTCTCTGAATCTGAGAGTCCTAGGAGAACAGACTCCCTCTTCTCAGTGTATGAAGCTGAGGAATGGCATGTTACGGAGGCTGCATCAAACCCTGGGCTCCATTGTTGACTCTGCTTTTCTCCCCTCTGCCATGTGTAATCCACCTGCAAACCCTCCCACCTCCACCTTCATCATGTATCCACAATTCACTGCCTGTCAGCCCTTCCACTGTGACCACCATCTGCACTGACTTAGTTTTGCCAGGCTGGCTGTGGTCACCTGCAAACTGGTCCACTGCTTCCAATGCACAGGTAGAGTGATGTCAGTACAAGATGAGATGGTGTCACTCTTGGGCTCAAAGCTTATCCATGACCCCTCTTTTGTTCTTAGAGAAGCCTGAGTCCTTCCCAGGACCACAAGGTGTGACTTACAAGATATGACTTCATCCCTGTCGCTCTGGTCCTTACCTTACCGGTTACTCTCCTCCTCAACCACCTCCCTCCAGGCACACTGGCCTGGCTGCTTCTCCAGCAGACACGACCTCATTCCACCTCAGGGTCCCATCATTAGCAGTCCTGCCCTTGGGAAAGCTCTTACCCAGATATCCTCATGGGCTCTCCCTTCTTTCTGCATCTTCCCTCTGTGGTCCCTCTGCTATGCCATCTTCCCTGACCACCAGATTTAAGCCTCATTATGCCCTGCACTCTCTGCTGTGCATTCTGGTTCTATGTTGTTATTGTTTTACAGCACTTACCTCCTTTCAAAATATGAAAATGTCTCCAATTCAGGGATCCAAGATGACTGAAAAGAGGTACTCAACTCTCTCCTCCTCCATGAGATAGAACCAAAGTAGAAAGAACCAAAGTAGCTGGGTATGGTGGTGCATGCCCATAATCCCAGCAGCCGGGAGGCTGAGGCAGGAGGATCATGCATTCAAAGCCAGCCTCAGAAACTTAGTGAGGCCCTAAGCAACTTATTGAAACCCTGTCTCTAAATAAAATGCAAAATAGGGCTGAGAACAGAGTGGGAGAAAATCTTTACCACACACACTTCAGATAAAGCACTAATCTCCAGAATTTATTTATAAAGAGCTCAAAAAAACTTAATACCAAAAATACAAATAACCCAATAAATAAATAGGCTAAGGAACTGAGCAGACACTCACAGAAGAAGATATACAACAAATTTGTGAAACAATAAATTTATGAAAAAATGTTCAACATCTCTAGTAAATAGAGAAATGCAAATCAAGACTTCCCTAAGATTTCATCTCACTCCAATTAGAAAGGCTATTATCAAGAATACAAGCAACAATAAGTATTGGTGAGGATGTGGGGGAAAAGGTCCATTCATACATTGCTGGTGGGGTTGCAAATAGGTGCAGTCACTCTGGAAAGCAGTGTGGAGATTCCTCAGAAAACATGGAATGCACCCACCATTTGACCCAGCTATCCACTCCTTGTGTATACCCAAATGACTTAAAATCAGCATATACAGTGACACAGCCACATCAATGTTTATAGTAGCTCAATTCACAATAGCTTGATTGTGGAACCAATCTACATGCCCTTCAATAGATGAAGGGATAAATATACACACACACACATGCATATACAATGGATTATTACTCAGCCATAAAGAAGAATAAAATTATGGCACTTGCAGGTAAATGGTGGAGTTGGAGAATATCATGCTAAGTGAAATAAACCAATCCCCCAAAAACCAAAGGCTGAATGTTTTCTCTGATAAGTGGCTGCTAATACATAATGGGGAGGTGGATAAGGGAAGAATGGAGGAAGGATGGATTGTGTAGAGGGAAATGAGGGAAGGAGAGGAGATGGGGGAAGGAAAGGTGGTGGAATCAGACACACATCATTACCCTATGTACATGTATGATTACACAAATGGTGTGACTCTACATTGTGTACAACCAGAGAAATGAAAAGTTATACTCCATTTGTATACAATGAATCAAAATGCATTCTGCTGTCATGTATAACTAAATAGAACAAACAATAAAAAAAATTAAAAAATAGGGTTGGGGATGTGGCTCAAGTGGTATAGCACCCCTGAGTTCAATCCCCAGTACCAAAACCAAAAAAAAAAAACAAAGTAACAAGTGAATAACTGCATTTTGAAGTGAGTGACATGGAGAACGTTGGAGATCAGCTGAAGGAGAGTGGCGCCTCCTAAGTTTCAGAGACCTTGGACAACAGTATAGTAGGAGAAAGAAAATACCGTGGCATCTCCTACCTGCCTCCACATCTGCGAGAGAAGAAGAATCCATTTTGCAGGGACATTGGTGAAAGAGAGGCCCAGCACACTCTGCCAGTGTGGATGTGGGCAACCCAGCTACTGAACGCTTCCCAATCCACATAGATTTTCAGCCCACTTAGATAAGTCACCTGAAATCTTCACAGCAGACTTGCTTTGGAAAATGATCTGAACACCCGGGATGCTGTAGCCAGGAACCATCTTAAGAACTGAGCGACTCTCTGGGTTTAGACAGCTCTAGGGGTAAGAAACCCTTGCATATGCCCATTTCTTGGATTTTTAAGACACTGGGGCTACATCTGCCATGTGGACCTGAATTGGCACAGGGACTATAACCAAAGCCTGCGGCATACCCTGCGTGAGAGGGGATGGATGTTGTGACACAGGTGACCAGAGGATGCCACCATCAAGAGCTGAGAGATCAGAGTGCTTGCCTCTGACTGACCAAGGATGTGGCCAGCTGTGAATGGATGTTTGTTAGCTTCAGGACAGAACATAGGTGCCCACATCCTTCGTGACACTCCTCCCTGCCATGAGGTGCTCGGGTGCCCGTTGCTAATCGGGTGGGGAGGAAGTGGCAAGGTTCCTGCTGGTGGTCTGTGCCTTGGGCTGTTGCTCCATTCCTGAGCTTATGCCAGAGCTGAAGGATCTGGTGGCTGGGCTGGGGTGAGGAACAGCCCTGGCTCCAGACATTGCCCTGTACCTGGTATATATGGCCAAAGAAGAGTTACAGGAACTTTTCCTGAGGCTGGCTGGAGTCCCACTCCTAGGTGTGTACTGCCACCAACAGAGGATCACCATGGTTGCCATTGCCACCCCACTTACATGATTCCTGCTGCCCACCTCTGCACCTTGTGTGATTATCCGTTGGTGTCAGGACTGGGTGTGAGTACCAGAGAGTGGCTGCAGTTCCTGCCACTGCCTCTTCCTCTGCAGCATCTGGGCCCATGCCACTAACAGTTCAGAGAACTGGTGCTTCAGGCCCCTCACCACTACTGGGGCTGCAAATGCCTGCCGCCCTTGATAGGAACATGGATAGCATCCTAGTACCTGGGAAAACCCCCATCACCCAATGGGCGCCAACATTCCTCCTGAAGGACTAGCCACACAGTGAGGACCCACACCCACTGCTGTCTGTACACATCTGTCTGAGCTGTTAGAATGTTGCCACTTTTGTATGACCTGCGGACACACTGAATCTCTCCAAATCTCCACAGTATGACTACATCCAAAATCACTCAGTACAGCCAAAGTAGTCACAGCAGACTACACTGTGGTAGTCCAGTTGGAAATAATGCCAAAATTGCATAACAAACTTCTACTCCAAGACACATGTTCAGAAGAAAGCCATTAACCAAGAAGGCCATCCCATAAAACTGGTAGATAGATGTGATTCACCAGTTGCATAACTCTCAACACATGAGCATAAGAACTATGAAAAACCAAGGTGATAAGATGTGTCCAAAAGAACATGATAATTCTCTAGCAGCAGACCCCAAAGAAATTGATATGGATGAAATCCCTGGTAAAGAATTTCAAAGAATGACTTTCAATAAAGTTGCAGAGAATGCTGATGAATAGTTAAGTGCAATTAGCCAGATAATGCAAGATATGAATGAGAAATTCAGGAAAGAAATGCAGATTTTTGAAAAAGAACTGAACAGAAATATTAGAGATGAATGCTCAGTAAGTCAAATAAAAAATACAGTTAAGAGCCTCAACAACAGACTAGATCAAGCTGAATGTGGTGACACATGCCTGTAATCCCAGCAGCTCAGGAGATTGAGGCAGGAGGATTGTGAGGTCAAAGCCAGCCTCAGCAATTAGCAAAACTCTGTCTCTAAATAAAATATTAAAAAGGGCTGGCGATGTGGCTCAGTGGTTAAGCGCCCCTGAGTTTATTCCTTGGTAGCCCTCCCCACCTCCCCCAAAAAAAGAGGAAAAATAAAGAAAAAGCCAAAGGTTGCACCATAAGATTATTAGAACTGATAAATGAGTTGGGTGAAGTAGCAGGAGACAAAAATCTCCATATGGAAATCAGTAACTTTTCTATATACCAGTAATGCATTTGCTGAGAAAGACATTAGGAAAGCAACCCCATTCACAATAGCTACAATAAATAAGTAAAATACCTAGGGACAAAGAGGAAGTAAATATCTCCACCACGTAAGCTACAAAACCAAGATGGCATGGAACTGGCACAAAACCATACACACAGACCAAGGGAACAGAAATAAACCCATACATCTACAGCAACCAGTTCTCCCAAATAGTGACAGAAACATACACCAGAGAGAGGACAACCTCATCAGTACATGGTGCTGGGCAAACTGAATATCAACAGGCAGCTTGACCCCTCTTTCTCACCCTGCACAAAAGGAAACTCAGGATGGATCAAAGACCAGTTTTCTCATCTGTAAAGTGGGCATGATAATCTCTAAGTGATCTGAGGAGAGGGTGTGGAGGGAGCCCTATGTCCGGCACGTATAGAAAAATCAGCAGATGTAAACAGTTACTATAAAAACTCAGTATTCAACCCCATCCTTTGCTTTCTGTGGTGGCAGAATGATTTCAGAAGAAAAATGAGTATCTACCCCTCATGACTACCCTATGAGACAGTGTTGCTTCCTCATCCAAAAGAGGAGGCCACTGAGTCACTGTGAAATTGAGCAATAAGTCCAAGGTCACATGGGGCAGAGCAGGGATTCCCATCCTCTTCAGGTTGTTCTGCCCTGCAGGTCCCCCTCTCCTTACTTGACCGAGACATTGGAGCATTTTCAAGTTCCCTGAGCACCTTCCTGGGGACTGAGCTTGCTTATGCCCACTCTGTTTGGGCTCTCCTTTACCACTCAAGGTGCCTCTTGAAATCCTACTTTTCTCTTCAGACCCTACTCAGGTTCTACTTCCCCTTTATCCCTTGTGATGGGCCTCAGATGTAACCGCCTTCTTTCCTCTACTTCAGACAGACACCACCTTCTCCCTTGTGTATTAGTTATTCTCCATCATCTCCCTTCTGCCTAAGACTGGGGTCGCCTTGAGTGTGGAAATGTCACAATTCTCATCTGTGTGTCTCCATGGGGCAAGGCATGGCACAGAGCATCACAACCTACACAAGTCTCACCTGTGCTAACTTGCCAAGCCTCCATTACATTTCCTGCCAGGAGACACCCAGGCCTACCCCGCAGTGCATGTTGGCAAAACTTATGCAAAAATGTGTGGATGACTCCGAGGAATTCCAACCTGTGACCAAGGGCTACCAAATGTTGGCCAAGCAGCCAGGCAAACAGGTAGTGATACTACATCAGTATCTTCAGGAAAGAAATTCAAGCATTCATTGAAAATCATAAAGGAATGCTAATTAAGAAAGACAAACTGAACCAGGTTCAGTTGCTTGCCTATAATCCCCAGCAGCTCAGGAGGCTGAGGCAGAAGGATCACAAGTTCAAAGCCAACCTCAGGAACTTAGTGAGACTCTAAGCAACTCAGTGAGACCCTGTCTTTAAATAATATATAAAAACACAGGATGGGGATGTGGTTCAGTGGTTAAGCACCCCTGGGTTTAATTCTCAGTACCAAAAAAACCCCAAAGAACAAAACAAAACAAAAAGAAAGTTAAACTGATGTAACACTGTAAACACAAAAATCCCACATACATGTTGAAATGCATTGGGAAGTCTGGGGTATCTTGAGGGTAATTTTAGTCTATGCAGTTTGTATCTAACCCTGGTACAGAAGAGGCATTCAATAAATGTTTGCTAGGTTGCGAAGTTTATTTGAATTAAAATAAACCACAAATGTATGAACTAGGAAATTGAGGAAGTGCAAAAAAGTCAGGAACAGAAAATTCCTTTCTGGCCCTTAAATAGTTTCCTATAATTTGGTGTATGTATATATATAGAAATATCTCTTGAATGCTAAAGATAGCACAAGTAATTGAAGGTGGCCTGAAGGGTGACAAGTGATTTGATTGGAAAGGAAAATTCATCTTGTCACTTATTACCTGCAATCCAAATTTATGCAAGACCAGCCAGAAGGCAATTTTTATTTTATCCCGGATAAACCAGAGCTTAAGCTAACCAAAGCCTGTCATCTTGAATGTCTCAAACAGTCACTCAAATTGTTGGTGCACTCTCGTTCGGAATGTTTGCTACTACGATTGTCAGGCTCTCCCTAAAATATTTCTAAAATATTACACAGTGCACTCTCATGATAACAGGAGTTACTGTAGAATGACATGGCCTGGGAAGTCTTCAGTTGCAAAGATGACTGTATCCATTCTTAAGGCAAGCAGTCTTGGTGGTCCTACCCCCAAAACTAGGATGGTTCTGTGCTGAAGCATTAGTCATTTATTGATTTTTTTCACCCTTCAGTTGAATATTTGTATTAATTAATGTTTCAAGGGTGGAGCACAGTTCAGCATAGTTAGAACCTGGCTCATGTTATTTTATTTTATTTTATTTTATTTTATTTTATTTTTTCATGCTTTTTTTTGATGACTGTTTTCATCAGTTTTTCACCACTGTGATTAAAAGACCCAAACAGCAAATTGTAGTGGAGAAAAAGTGGGCTTATGGTTTCAGAGATCTCAGTCCATAGACAGCTGGCTCCATTCCTCAGGGCTGGAGGTGAGGCTGAACATCATGGCAGAAGAGTGTGGTGGAGGGAGGCAGCTCACATGGTGATCAGGAAGCAGAGAGAGACTCCACTCTCCAGTACAAATATACACCCCAAAGCCACACCCCCAATGCCACCTCCTCCAGCCACACCCCACCTGCCTCCAGTTACCCCACAGCTAATCCCATCAGGGATTAATTCACTGATTGGGTTAAGACCCTCACCACCAATCATTTCTCCTCTGAACCTTCTTGCATTGTCTCACATATGAGCTTTGGGGGGGCACCTCATATCCAACCATAACACGTCTATTTTCCCTTGGTCCTCCATGTGCATCTCCAGTCTGTGCTACTTCCTGCTCTGTCCTGGGAAACTGATCTCTGTAGATGACAGTATCCACAATCCCTTGCCTTTGACTTCTGGCTGGGTTTCACTATTTGTGGGATCCTAGGAGAGGATGCAAAACAAGAGGAGAGTGAGTTTGGGGTCCTTATTCCCCTGGCTCACACCTTGCCAAGACAGGAAGCAGTTGTGGTTTCTTTCCAAAGCCACAGTTCCAGTCGAATATCTCCTTTACAACTCTCGTGACCTCTCCTAGTTCCAGAGATTCCCCTCTTCGTGCCTAGATGTGGTAGAGGGATCACCATGACCCCTTTGTGGTTTCCCTTAATTCTGCCCCATTAAACTCTCTCCAACACCCCCCATCTTAGTATGTTCTTTCTCTCTCCTAGAAATTCTGTTTCCTACATGCTCCAAAGTCAAGACTAGGAAAATAAAATAGCAAAATATTTTCTATTTGTACAGATTTTGCCCTAATTTTTGCTTCTCAAAACATCCCAGATGGTCTCTATCTACAGTAAGGGCCTCACCATTATCATCTCTCAGGCTGTTATTTTTCTTGTAGCGTTTATCCTAATCCAGAAGTCTATTGTTGATTAATTTTTTTATCTGCTTTTTAGTTTTTTTTTCTCCCACTAGAGTGCAAGCTGTATTTAGGCAGGTATCTTATTTATTTGGTTAGTTGTTCAACAGTAACTGATACATGGTAGAAATAAAGTCAAAGAATGAATTGTAACAGAACTCGTCACCAACTCAGGCCTGGTCAGAAAGGCTTGGATTCAAGCACATGGTCATGAATTAGGCTTCAGCAGTCACACAGGCTCAGCTTAAAGCATAAGAGCAATATTGTAGTAACCTCTAAATTCTAGGTTCAGGTCTAAGTTTCATAGCAGCCAATCCATTGGTAGATATTGTATTCATTCATTTTCTGTTGCTATAACAAACTACCCTAGGCTGAGTAATTTATAAGAAAAACAGCTTTATTTAGCTCATAGTTTTGGAGGATGAACGTTGAAGATCAAGTGGACCCATCTGTCTGACCTCTGGTGAAGTAAGAGTCTCTTGGCTGTGTTGCAGTGTAGTGAGTGACATCAGGGATGGAACCACATGTAGGAGGGAGAGATCCCATAGTGGGACAAGAAGCCAGAGACCACAGGGCCCAATCTTGCCCTTTTGAAAATAACCTGTTCTTGTGGAAACTAATTCACTCCAAGAGACCAGCATTAATCCCTTTTGAGGGCAATGTTCCAATGACCAATTATTTCCCCTCAAGCCCCACCTCTTACAGGTTCTGCCACCTTTTAATACTTTCACATTGGAGACTAAGTTTCCAATCCCTGAATCTTTGGGGGACAAACCACTTCCAAGCAGGTATGAGAAGTAAGGAGCAGATTCTGCAAGTTGGAGTGGTTACTCTGGCTTTGGCATTTGGAGATGCCAAGCTAGTGACATTTAAACTCCATTTGGCTTTAAAAAGAGGCTTGAGTGTCCTACCTGAGTAAATGGAAACATAATAGGTACACGAAGTTCCAAAGAGAAAATCAGTGACAGCATCTGTGATTCACATGGGAGCTCACAACTGTGTCATTCCTCAATGGCTGGATTAAATAAGCAAAAAGAACAACGAGGGTTCCAAGATGTTGTGCCTGAATAGTCTTAATGGCTTTACGCAGGAGGTAAATGGCATCCACATTTCCTGTCTGAAAAAGGGTAATTTTTTTACTGTGACCATTGGAGAATTATTTTTTTCCTCACCAAATTAACAAAAACCCTGTGGAAATTATAGATCAAAAGCAGTACACAGTAGTCGGGTACAGAGAGCCTTTAGAGAGATCCCTGAAAAAATGCAAAGTTGCACAAATTGAAGGGGAAACCATTCATAGCCAATGGGCCAAAGGCAATTTGCAGAATGCACGAAAGGGAAGCAAGCTCTGTGTTTAATTCAGTTGATCGAGACTTTATTGTGGCTCAAGTGAATTTGCAACACAGAGATTCGTAGTATCACTGGGAAAGCACACCGTAAAGGACAGAATCAAGCATTCTGGACTCGAGCCCATGGAGCTTCTCAGACAAGATCATTTAAGTTTCTCCCTTGGCATTCCCTTGAGAATCAGCCTAATCAAGTCTAAAGGCTTTAGAAATGCTCATTGTGTTTGGGCTGCTTTGTGTAGGACTCTTAGAGCTGAATCATGTCTCCTTTAGTGAAAAGGATGAGTAGACCACTTAGTGGTGCCTAAAAAGGGTCTTTCATTTCTTTGGTAAGACCACTGTAGATGGAAATATTCACTGAGCCTTGTAGAGAAATGCCAGGTGAACTCTGAACCCAGTGCATTAGCTCCTCTGGAAGCACAGTCAGTCCCTGGGGAAGAGGCAGAAGTAGAGATGGAAATGAAGATGGGGGTGGTACCACTAATGGGATCAATTTCCTAATATGTTTTATGTAAGTGGATTCTTTTTCTTTTTTGAATCACAGGACCATGTGTTCCTTCTGAAAGCAAAGTCCCAATAACCTAGCGACCTCCCATGAGGCCCCACCTCTTAAAGATACTACTGCCTCTTTTTTTTCTGAGGGGGTACCAGGATTGAACTCAGGGGCGCTTGACCACTGAGCCACATTCCCCAGCCCTATTTTATATTTTATTTAGAGACAGGGTCTCACTGAGTTGCTTAGGGCCTCGCTAGGTTGCTGAGGCTGGCTTTGAACTCATGATCCTCCTGCCTCAGCCTCCCAAGTCACTGGGATTATGGGTGTGTGCCACTGCACTTGGCTCTACTGCCTCTTAATACTGACACATTGGAGACCAAGTTTCCAACACATGAACATTTAGGAGACAAACCACTTCCAAATCATGGCAGGTGTTATAAGTGAGTAGGAGATTCTTCCAAGCTGGAATGGGTATGCTGGCTTTGGTATTTAGGGATGAATGTGACTGCAATGGGTGGCCTTGGTTAAATTGGGCAATGTATAGTAGATTTTAAATTGTTAAGAAGGACAGATCTCTGCATGGGATCTGTTTCAAAACTGACTCACCAGTGCCTGGCACAGTGGTGCACGCCTGTCATCCCAGCAGCTCAGGAGGCTGGGGCAGGAGAATTATGAGTTCAAAGCCAGCCTCAGCAACTCAGCAAGGCCCTAAGCAACTCAGGGAGACCATGTCTTTAAATTAAATATACAAATGGGCTGGGGATGTGGCTCAGTGGTTAAGAGACTCTGGGTTTAATCCCTGGTACCAAAACAACAAACAAAACAAAATGACTCACCTACCTTCTTTCTTCCTATTTTTTCCCCTTTGGAGGAGAGTACCACGTAGTTTGGGGATCTCCAATAGGAAGATGAAGTAGCATTCTACCCATCATAGAACGTGGCCCTGTGCCTTCCCAGGGATGGAGCCATTTGTATTCTTCTGACATTCCCTTTCATTTGCTTATCTTAAGGTTTATCAGTGTGGCCTCGCTCAGTCCAAAATTCCATCACTTCTAACTTCAGAAATGGCTTCTACAAAAGTAATATTCCAGGGGTTGGGGTTGTAGCTCAGTGGCAGAGCACTTGCCTGGCATGTGTGAGGCACTGGGTTCGATCCTTAGCACCACATAAAAAACAAGCAAACAAACAAATAAATAAAATAAAGGCATTATGTCCATCTACAACTACAAAAAAAAATTTTTTTAAATATTCCAACACTGAGAATTCAATAAGATGCCCCCCCATTCCAAAACTCCCTCAAATTAAGTGTCTCTATCCAAAAGCTTGGCTGTGAGCTCCTGAGCTGCAGGATGACACTCCATTCATCTTAAGTGTTGCTACTTAGTTAGATTCAGTAAGTGGGCTGGGTCCATGAAATATGTATCTCTATTTCATATCATTGGTTTGAACTGAAATGTCACCTTTTCACTGTGCTGGGTTTATACCGTAAGATTCTCCCATTCTTTTTCTTGATATGGAGACTGACTTTCAATGGCATGAAGTGAGATAAAAAATAACAAATATCTGGTTAATATAGTTAGAGGACATTCCTAAAATAGATAACCACATCCAAGAAATGGATACTGGAATTTTTTCTGGATGGATCAAGTCAAGATGAATTATGTCTCCATAAAGACTATATGAAGGTTGACAGTAGGTTTACTAATAGTGGCTCCAAACTGGAAACACTGCAAATATCCACCAACAGGAGAATAAACAAATTGTGTGCATATGCAAAATAGACTGCTACTCATTAATAAAAAAAAGAGTTGAATCTTGATATAGACAACCACTTCGATGAATCTCAAAAATGATTGGTTACACAAAAGAATCCAGGTACAAATGAATGAACAGTGTATGTTTTCATTTATATGGAATTTAAGAGCAGTTGGAACCAGGCCATGTGACAATAGTCATGACTTGCTTGGCCTGATGTCACCTGCCAGGGGAATTTGAGCCCTGCATGCTTCCATAAGGCCACTCAGGGATGGGAGATCTGCTTTCCACACTGACTCCTTAGGTGGGGGAGTCAGAGGGTGGTTTGTGTATCTAGAGTGTAAGATCAGTTCCTTTAACCCCTGCTAAGCCCTAGGGTATGTGTGACGCACAGGCTGTGTCGGCTCTGAGTTACTCCATGGTGACTGAAACAACAGTACTCAGGCTGTGCTTAGCCCGGAGTTATTCCATCTTATGAAGCAGTAGTCCATGAGTCCCTCCGTTTTGAACATCAGTGACAAGGGACAATGACTCTAGAGCTTGTTTATCCAAGTACACAACCACCTTCTGCCTGGTATAACCAGGAGGCACAAATTGATCAATTAGTTATGCTAATAAAAATGACAGCAGGTGAACTTCTTGAATTAAATCAGCAGCAAATGGCTGCATGGGTATATCAACCCCACATCAGAAAAACCAAGACCGTGAACTTATCCAACACCAGACCAGGCCAGGTGCGTTGGTACAATGCCTATAATCCCAGTGGCTTGGGAGGCTGAGACAGGAGGATCGAGAGTTCAAAGCCAACCTCAGCAACTTAGCAAGGCCTTAAGCAACTTATGGAGACCCTGTCTCAAAATAAGAAATAAAAAGGGCTGGGGGTGTGGCTCAGTGGTTAAGCACCCCTAGGTTCACCCCCAGGTACCAAAACCAACCAAACAAACAAAAAACCAGAAACCTCTGAATGAATCAACCCCTTACCTGAGAACTGAGACCCATAAAAGGAGAACCACCACCCCAAGACTGGACATGGCGCCCCACGCTGACTCATCATCAGACCGTCTGGTGTATGTGTTCCAAGGTGAACAGGGGATAAACCCCCAGCTCTATCTCCACCTTCAGCTCAGCTTGATCTCCCTGCTCAGTGTGGCGCACTTTCAAACTGCCTGCCACAGGAAGCTTCACCCTCTGACAGCCCTGCACTCTCAGCAGGTTCTTCAGCTGGTCCATAATCTTATCTGACCACCTACAGTGACTCCTTGCATTCAGGTCTGCTCTCTGTCCTTGTTCCTGGCACAGCATCCTGTAACCTTGGGGCCACCTGAACACTCATACTCTTTCTGTAACTTACCATTGTCTCTGTATGATGTGTGATTTGAATGTTTCCGATGGTACAGGTATTAATAATTAAATGGATAGAGAAGCATGGTGATTGCCTGACTCGTGACTATCAGGTGACCCACAAGTCCGACTTGGTGAACTCATGACTTCCCAAGTACCCCCATGAAAATGCCACAGCTTGTGAATTCACAGTTGTTTAATACATCCTGACATTGTGCAAAGACAGACACCTCTGGTCTGTGTTAATGGTGTAGCTCGCTCATGACAGTGGGGGTGTACGTGCGTTTAGTTGTCTGATGGTATTGGGCTGGTATGGGGGGACAATACCAGAAGGGTTTTCTGTTGTTAGTCTCCTCTTTTCCTGGTCCTTTGGGGGAGAATAGGGTCCTCTTGGAGCTTTCCTCTTTGGCCTACTTGGTGGTTCAGAGCTGAAGGCTTATGTGACATGCCTTGTTGGTATTTAGGAGACAGGAAAGAAGCCCAGGAAACTCCCTACCATGTCATTCCTCAGTTCCCAGGGATCCTGGACTGCTGGCTTCTTTCCACATTCCAGAATCTTCCTATGCTCTGTTTCATGTTACATCCATGAATTTTCAGTTTTAAGAGGGAGGACCTGGGTAGAGTGGTACTACTCCATCTTTTATAGAACCAGAAATCTTCTACTTCATTCTGTTTTCATGTCAACATTTTATAGTACAATACAACTGAAAGCTATCACTTAGTAGGTGTTCAATAAATGCCAGTGGATCTGGCATCCAAGTTTTGCTCCAGGAGACCTGCCTATACATTGTTGAAGAGTGCTGATTTGATTATCTTCTTTCTGAACTTTCAACTTGTTGATTCCTATTGTAGTCCTACTGTGTGACAATTCTTCTCATGGCCCTGATCAAACATCTCTAGGCAATTTATTGAGGTTTAGTTCCAAATAGTAATGGTACCTCAGTTAGAGCTAGGCTGGCCAGGTTTCTGGAATTCTGCTGCTAAGATTTGCTTCTATCTTCCCTTCTCTCTGACCATGTAGAACAATTACATACTTTAACCTCGCTGCCATTTCCTTCTTGCCTGGAAATTATATGCTTTGTAGCCACCGAAGAAGAAAGGGGATTGAGCTTCCAAAACCCTTGGAGGTATTTGAGTTCACGGTTCTCTGAAACTGTAAATTACCAAGATCACAGTCATGATTTAGCTGTTAACCAACTGAAAGCAACAGTCTGGGTCCCCAAAGAATTGCTTCCTCTGTGACTTTTTCTTCCTGGTGTGGGAAGCTGTATTTTCAGTAGACCCTCTTCCATTTTCCAGAGGCTTCCGGTTTCACCATGAGTCGTATCCTTTTACCCCTGTGTGACTGGGATAACTCAGAAGATCAAGCACAATATTCCTTATTTTTACAAGAGGAGTGAGAAGAACAATTAAATTCTGCAGGATAGGGCCAGGCAGGAGACAGAGAGATCACCCTGCCTTGAAAGCAAGCAACAGCATGTTCACGTGACAGGAAAAAAAGTTAACTGCTTGGTTCAGGGATTCATTTTGAGTGGGGTTTAGTTGTATTTTACTTGAAAAGGGCTGTCATGAAGTACAAAACTCAGCAGAGTGAAACCGACACTATAACCTCATGGGCATGTATGACTGCATGACCGATGTGATCCTACAATATGTACAATCAGAAAAATGAGAGGTCATCCTCCATTTACATATGAGCTATCAAAATGCATAAATGCATTCTACTGTCGTGTACAACCGATGAGAACAAAAAAATAAAAAAATTAGAAAATCATTGCCTATTACTGAATCCCTACATACAGAATTACAGTAGGCACACTAGATTCAATTAGAGAGTCTTGAAGTCATTGGGTAAAGGGTGCCCACAGGCTCCAGTTACTCCTGCTCGCAATGGCTCTGATGGCTTCATGGCTGTCTCTGGAAAGGAAACCCAGGCTGCTCCTTGGGCTCCTTGTTTATTCTTACCTCAGGTGCACACCAGCATGATCTGACTAGGAGGCCTCCAAGACCTCTCCTGGGACATGCTGTTGCAGTGACTGGCAAGCTACTCCAGGAGCCACATCTGGCCTGTTTGTGTCAATAAAGTTTTATTGGAACACAGCCACGTTCACTCTTTCGCACACTATGGAAAGCTGCTTTCTGGCTATGACCGCCGAGTTCATATGGCCTGCAAAGCAACATGTTCACTGTGTCCCCCATTATAAGTAGCACCACATCTGTTTCTCTCCCAGGACTTTGCTCCTAGACATCTCATCACCCATTCTTCTCTCTCTCTCTCTCTCTCTCTCTCTCTCTCTCTCTCTGTTCTCTCTCCTCTGACTTCATGGATCAATGACTTTCTTTTTTTTCTTCTTCTTTTTAAAAAATTTTTTCTTAGCTATAGATTAACATAATATCTTTGTTTTATTTATATATGGTGCTGAGGATCAAACCCAGGGTCTCACATGTACTAGGCAAATGCCCTACCAGTGAGCTGCAACCTCAGCTCCTGGTCAATGATTTTCAACACCAGCTCCTCCTAAGAATCACTTGGGAAGTTTAGAAACACTATGGGTGCCTTGGAGCCTCCCCCAGAGATTTAGATTTAAACAGTGTGGCTTAGGCTTTGGTACTCAGTACTTTTTGAAAGTGGTGACCATGCACAGATGGAACTGGGAATCCTTTTTTGTTGGTTCTGGGGATTGAACCCAGGGGCACTCAACCACTGAGCCACATCCCCAGCCCATTTTTGTATTTTATTTAGAGACAGGGTCTCACTGAGTTGCTTAGTGCCTCGCTGAGTTGCTGAGGCTGGCTTTGAACTCCCGAACCGGGAATCTTATGCCAGGTAATTTTTGTCTGCTCTTTATTTATCACCCCTATAGCAACAACTAGCAAATTACATCCACCACCCCATATTGACCTTGAATTTTATATTCATATCTCCAAATGCTCACTTGACATTTTCACTTGGATTCCTAACCAGTCTCTCAGACATCTCACACATCAATCAAAACTGTCATCCCTACACATTGCACCTCCCTGCCTCAGTAACCAGTTGCTCAGCACAAAGTTCTGGAGTCCTTCCTGACTCTCCCCTTTCTCTTGTGTTCCATCCATTCCATTAGTGAATTCTACTGTACCTTCAAATTTTGTGACCATCTTCTTTATATCACCTAGCCCAACCCAGGTCACCCCTCACTGAAATTATCACAGGGGTCTCCTTGTGCTGCTGTCTTCCAGCTCCTGACCTTGCCCGCACCATTTATTGTTAAACAGAAGCCAGAATGATTCCTATAGAACATGAATCAGATCAAATCACACAGTATTACCCTACTGGGGGCACTTGCTCTGACTACAAAATCTGAAATTGCTTTTCTAACTTCTCTCTCTTGTTTTATTTTTTTTTCTCCAAGGCATTTCTATGTGATATTCTGGTTTGTTTATGATCTGTCTTCCCCTCACCATAACATATATGGAATTAGAGTGGAGCTGCTACAGGGTACTGTCCCAGGGCAGATTTGTCCTCTCTCCGTGAAAGTGCTTCTGAGACTTGTGCAGTACGCAGCCTGAGCAGCTGCTTGTGGTCAGTCTGTTTGCAAGTGAAGGGTTTAGTTTTGTTCACTGCTGTATTTCCAGGGCCTGGAATGGCGTCTGACACAAAGTAGGTGCTCAGTAATGTTTGTTAGATGAATTGTTAAGTATTTAACACAATTTTGCCTAGATCTATAATCATGAAAAAGATGACTTGAGCTCGGCATGGTGACACACATCTATAATCCCAGCGGCTCTGGAGGCTGAGGCAGGAGGATCACAAGTTCAAAGCCAGCCTCAGCTAAAGCAAGGTGCTAAGCAACTCAGTGAGACCCTGTCTCTAAATAAAATACAAAATAGGGCTGGGGATGTGGTTCAGTGGTCAAGTGCCCCTGAGTTCAATCCCCAGTACCAAAACAAAACAAAACAAAACAAAACACCACAAAACAGAAGAGACTTGAAATATTGTCATAAGTGGCATTCTGTTAAAATATTCTCATTCATCTTGACCTTTCTATATAGTTGAGAAATTGCTGTTTTTTCTCACACTTTGGAATTTCCTGATATCAATTTCTATTCTTCTTTTCTCTTTTTTTTTTAAATGGACCTCATGATGTTTTCAATAAATTTCCTTAGTATCCCCCATCCCTCATCACCAAACTCTACATTTTTAAAACCACACTCTCTCCATTGTATCATGTATCAAGTGTCATGAATTCATACTGGACTATAAACTGCAAAAATATAAGAATTTTCCTTTTTTACATCCTGGCCCATAGAAGGTGCTCAATAAATACTTGCTAAAAGGAAGGAAGGAAAGTGGCCATAGCACAACTCAGAGACCAGAGAATCAGAAAAGCAAGAACCAAGTGCCCTGGAGACCTGCTTGCTACTCAGTGTGCTAGAGCCAGAAGAGAGACTGCTCTCATTGTGAGGGTGGATCCATTTCATGGTCTTTATCCATCAGATCCCCAAGATTGTTCCCAAATGTTCATGGCTGGGCCATAAAAATCTAAGTAAAATATGCACCTATTAAAACCACAAACATCTGATGGCTTTGGGAATAGACACAACAGGGATAGTAGAATTTAATAAATACATAATTTTAATAAATATTCACATGCATGAATATTTATTAAACTTGTTGAATAATATAAGAAAAAAGTTAACAGTATTTAGTGATGAGAAACACCACCAGCTGGGCATGGTGTCACACGCCTAGAATTCCAGTGGCTTGGGAGGCTGAGGCAGGAGGATCGTGAGTTCAAAGCCAGCCTCAGCAACTTAGCGAGGCCCTAAGTAACTCAGTGAGACCCTGTCTCTAAATAAAATACAAAATAGGGCTGGGGATGTGGCTTAGTGGTCGAGTGCCCCTGGGTTCAATCCCTGGTACAAACAAAAACCAATAAAAAATTATATTAAAATAATTTTTGACATTCCTTTGAGAAAGGACTGAACATAGTTCCTTTATAGCAAATAAAACTCTATACTACCAATATTCTGGAACTCACATTGAGTTTACTTATGTATTTATTCTTGTTCATCATTGCATTTATATAGATTCGCTATCATTACCTTGATCAACTTTTATTGTTTTTAAAGTATTTTTGGTAATTATAATTCCCTTTCTTTATGCTTCTAGAAATATCCCTTGAATGAAAATCCCAGAATAGACAGAAATGAATATGGTTTATAAAACCTGAGAACACATTTTTTAAAATTCCATTACTAGATCTCAATCTGCTCCAGAATTTTTTCTTCATAATGATGAAGGAAAGAACAAATAAACAAATACATAGGCACCAAAAGATTGCTTGAATAAGGTGGAATTGGGTAGAAGTAGTCGTACTTTCTAGATTTCTTTCTGATGTCTTCATGCTCTTAAATTAGGCATCGTGTACCATCTCACGAAGTGTCGTCAGAGTCTCTTCTCCCTCCAGCCCATAACTGCTCTATCTGTGACATTATTTTTCTTGAGCCACATAATTGCATTTTATGGGCAAACTCATCTTTCAGAAAATAGAGGAAAGAAACTCAATCTCAAATCTGCACCTTTCTTAGCTATGGGTGAGGGACATGCTTATAAGTACAGTCTCCTTTCTTCTGAAAAACTGCCATCCCTTTCAAAGACATTGTTTGAAAGTGGTAAATGACACAGAAGGACAAGCCATCCCAGGAAAGAGCAGGGACATCTGTAGAAATTCTCCCATCACAGTAGAAGTCATAACCCTGAGAAAAGGTTTCACGGAATTCAAATGCCTCATGGTTGCTAGACCCAGGAACATTGTCTCCATAATGAAAAACCTTTCTTGGAATAAGTAACTCTGCTCATGTCAGGCTTTTTCTGGGTTCTTGCTTCAAATACCTTGTTAAAAATAAACTATGATAAAGGGATAATATTTTAAGTTTTTGATCTTAACTTATTTAGTACACTCAAGGACAGGAAAGGATAAATAAATACCACTGGGAAATTAGTTGTGGAAAGAAGTATTATTGCATGGAAAAGGCCAAAAACATGAATAAGGAGGCCAGGTATGATGGCCAGAGGCTTGGGAGGCTGAGGCAGGAGTTCAAGGCCTGTCTCAGCAAAAGCAAGGTGCTAAGCAACTCAGTGAGACCTTGTCTCTAAATAAAATACAAAGGAGGGCTAGGGATGTGGCTCAGTGGTAGAGTGCCCTTGAGTTCAATCTCTGATACCTAAATAATAATAATAATAATAATAATAATAATAATAATAGTTTTCTTCATTTTCTCCTTAATGAAAGAAGATAAGCTGAGTTTGGAGTACTTCTGGAGATTAGAAATGACCTCCCTTAGCTATGGGATCCTGCTCACACAGCCAGATGTGGAGGAGAACAACCCATCATTTCTGGTGATAAGTTTTCTACCCTTGCAGCCTGGGTTTCATGGGAAAGTATCTCTACACACATAGTCGACATTACATTGGACAGAACAAAGGGAGAATATACACAGACCTAATGCTGATGAGTAATTTAAATAACTAAGCTTTGAATGGCATTTCCGTTTCTGTTTTCCCCATAGAGACATACAGAGACTAAATTCAAAATTTTAATAACATACTAATGGAGGGTAAAACGTAATAGTGATTTTTGCCTAGTTCCTTCCTTCTTTTAGATAAAGCTGTATTTATTTATTAAGAACTGGGAATCAAATCCAGATTCTCCCACATGGGAAGTAAATGTAACATTGAACCACTTTCTCAGTCCCAGCAGTTGTAAATTTTATATGAAAATATCTTCTCTTCTTCTCTGCTTCTACACACTCATGCACACACACAAAAACTTATATTTCAATTTATAGTTTAGCATAGGGTTTGCAAATTCATTGTCCTAAAGGACAAAGCAATCAAGACTAAAATAGCTCTATATAGGACAATAGGGAGTAGTGAGGACTGTGGCAACTTGATTGAGCTGATCATTTGAAAGCCCCTAAAATTTTCCAGCCAATGATTCACATGGGGGAATGTAACTCAGTGTTCCTAATTCTCTGCTTTTGTAAGATCAGTCATGAATCCATGTTTTATGAAATTTCCCAGTGTTTAAATATTGTCATTTAAATCAACTAAATGATTCAGCACACAATCCTAAACATCTCCTCATCCAAAACTCACCTCTCTGGGCTGTATTTAATCAATCCCTTATCAAAGACATTGCTTCTGCTTTGGCAGGAATGGTCGTAGGCTTAGATTTCAATTCCTACTTTCCACTCACTTGCTGGGAGGACGTGAACTAGCCTTCATCTACATAGGTGATTTATGTAAGGAGCCCAAATGGCTCTGAAATTTAGAGAATATTGTGTCTACTTACTTTTGAGTAAGCAAGTCTACTGACTTTTGAGATGAAGATGTTGAGCTTGGACGGCCTCATTGATCTGTTGAGGTCCTCAGGGACGGTGCTGTTAGAACCCGCACAGGAAACAGGGCTTGATGCCCAGTGGACACGGTCACTCGGTGCTGCTCTGCAGCTTCCTCTGCTCCCTAGAATTTATGTCCAGGGGAAAGCAACGATAATAATTTTCAAAATAATTTTCAATCGGCCAGATCATGAGGAGAAACTCATGAATACAATTTTTCATTTCAAAATTTTACAATTTTTTTTTTGGTGCCAGGGATTGAACTCAGGGGTGCTTACCCACTGAGCCACATCCCCAGCCCTTTTTATATTTTATTTGGAGACAGGGTCTCACTGAGTTGCTTAGGGTCTTGCTAAGTTGTTGAGGCTGGCCTTGAACTTGTGATCCTCCTGCCTCAGCCTCCTGAGTTTCTGGGATTATAGGCATGTGCCACTGCACCCAGCTATATGTATATACATATCCTCAGCATGGCAAAATATATATATCTATACATATATACATGTATAGATATATAAAAAATGTATTTATGTATAAACATATTCTTTATATTATAATATATAAATATGTCATAATACAAATATAAGTATATTATATATAACATAATTGTATACAAATATATATAAATATAATATAAAGAATATATGATATATTTATATATAAAATATCTATGCATATACATATACACACACATATATATGCTAATCAATAAATGTGATCCAACACATAGACAGAATGAAGGACAAAATCCATATGAACATTTCAATAGATGCAGCAAAAAAGCATTTAATAAAATCCAATATCCCTTTATGATTAAAACTCTCAACAAATTAGGTGTGGAGGTAATATACTTCAAAATACTACAGGTAATAAATGAGCAACCCACAGTCAGTATCATACTGAATGGGGAAAAGCTTAAAACGTGTGTCTTCTAAGATCAAGAATAAGACACGAATGTCTAGTTTCACACTCTTATCTAATATTGAACTGGAAGTCTTAGCAAGAGCAATAGGCAAGAGAAAGAAATCCAGGCTATCCAAACTGGAAAAGAAGAATTAAAATATCCATGTTTATAGTTGACTTGATTTTACACATAGAAAAAAACTACTCCATCAAAACACTGTTAGAGCTGATAAATGAATTCAGTAGACTTGTAGAATACAAAATTACCCATACAGAAAAGCATTTTTCAATGCTCCAATCATGAACTTACTGGAAAAGAAATTAAGAAAGCAATCCCATTTACAACAGATAAAACAGAAACTATTTAAGAATACATCTAACCAAGGAAGTCAATCCTGTACAATGAAAATCATAAGACACTGATAAAACTTATAAATGACAGAAAAATATGGAAAGAGATCCCATGTCCATGGATTGGAAGAAATAATATTGTTAATATGCTTATACTACCCAAAGCAATCTGCAGAAATCAATGCAATAGAAAAACGATCCTCAAATCCATACAGAATCACAAATGACCCAAAACAATCCTGAGAAAAAGAAATCCAAACAACAAAACACCAAACTATCACAACACCTGACTTCAAAACAGACTGCAAAGCTATAGCATGCAGAACACATGATAGGAGCAAAGAAACTGACCCAGACCAGCAGAACAGAACAGAGGAGCCGGAAATGAATCCAACGCATCCAGCTGACCGACTCTTGACAAAGGCACCAAGAACATACAGTGGAGAAAGGACAGAGTCTTCAATGGATGGTGCTGGCAAAATTGGATCTGCCTATTCACATGAATGGAACTAGATCTCTTCCTCTCAGACACCTAAATTTTGGAAATCAACTCAAAATGGATCAAACACCTAAATGTACATCTGAAACTGAAATTTCTATTGCAAAATGTAGGGGAAACACTTGACATTGATATAGCAAAGATCCTCTGGGTAGGACCCAAAGGGTGCAGGCAACCAAAAAAAAACAGAGCAATGAGATTATATGAAACTAAGGAACTTCTGCAGAGCGAAGGAAATAATCAAGAGCTAAGAGAGAACATCCAGGATACATAAGGAACTCAACAACTCAATACCAAATGAGCCAATTAAAAAAGATCTGAATAGGCAATTCTCAAAAGAAGACAGACCAATGGACAACAAGTATATGGAATAATCCTCAACCTCACCAACTATCTGGGAAATGCAAATCAAAACCACAGAGAGGTGTCATCTCATTCCAGTTAGAGTCACTGGCATCAAAAACAGAAAAAATAGCAAATGTTGATGGAGATGTGGAGAAAGCAGCTCTCTGTATATACACTGTTAGTGGGAATGCTAATTCATGCAGCCATTGTGGAATACAATTTGGATATTCCTCAAAAAATAGAAACATAACTACCAAATGACCCAGCAATTCCACTACTGATCATACATCCAAAGGAGAGGAAATCATTATACCAAAAAAATTCTTGCATACCCATATTTATTGCAGCATTATTCACAATAGCTTAAATGTAGAATCTACCCTGAAGCCCATGAGTGGATAAATGGATAAAGAAAATGTGGTAGATAAATAATGGAATATTATTCAGCAGTTAAAAATGAAATCCTGGGGCCTGGGGTTGTGACTCCATGGTAGACACTTGTCTAGCATGTGTGAGGCACTGAGTTTGATTCTCCACATATAAATAAATGAATAAAATCAAGGCTTGTCACCATCTAAAAAAATGTTTTTAAAAAATGAAATTCTGCTAGGAGCAGTGGCACATGCCTGTAATCCCATCAGCTTGGGGATCAGAGGCAAGAGGATGGTGAGTTTAAAGCCAGTCTCAGCAAAAGCAAGGTGCTGAGCAACTCAGGAGACCCTGACTCTAAATAAAATACAGAACAGGACTGGGAATATGTCTCAGTGGTCGAGTGCCCGAGTTCAATCCCTAGTATTCCCCACATCCTCCACACCCTCCAAAAGAAATAAAATCCTGTCATTCACTGCAGAGGAACATGAATGGAACTGAAGGGCATTATATTAAGTGAAATAAGTCAGGAACATAAAAACAAACACCACGTATTCTCACTCATTTGAGGAAAATAAAAACTCAATTGAGCTGGGTGTGCAGGCACATGCCTGTAATCCTGGTTGCTCAGGAGGCTGAGGCAGGAGGATCATGAGTTCAAACCCAGCCTCAGCAAAAGTGAGGCTCTAAGCAACTCAGTGAGGCCCTGTCTCTAAATAAAAATCAAAATAGGCCTGGGGATGTGGGTCAGTGGTTAAGCACCACTGTGTTCAATCCCTGATACCAAACAAACAAACAAACAAACAAACAAAAACCCTCAATTGTGGAGAATAATGAAATGGAATAATAGTCACTGAAGACTGGGAAGTGAAGGGGAGAGGGGTGGCAGAAAGAAGTTCAATAAAAGTCCTGAAAAACCCAGAGAGGAGGAATTTGTTGTGGTTTTCTAAGCACAGCTGTGCACTAGTGCAAGCAATCTATGACATATTTCAAAATTGCTAGAAGAATGTGAGATTCCCAGCACGTAAAACTGACTAACGTTTGGATAGAAATGTTCATCACCCTGACATGACTACTTATTACACACTGCATGCATGTCTCAGATTACCATAATGTACCCCACAAAGTTGTGTAAACATTATGCCTCGATAAAACTTTTTTAAATTAAAAAATAACTCCCGGCCCAAATAATACAGAGAACTGTAGTTTAGGTTAGATAAGCTGAATTCATGTCAATTGCCTGTTGTCCGTAGAAACCACATTAAAGCAAAGCAATCCTTAACTCCTTCCTATTAGATCTCTGACTTAGAACGAAATAGGAAGTCTTTCTTAGATCTGATTTCTGATTGCTCCTTACTAATGTTGGAAATTCAATTTATTGGCTCCATTGAAGTGCCCTGCAGAAAAGAATAGAAGCCCGGGCTGGACCTGAGAGATAAAAGGAAGCTCAATATTAAAGATGGTTTACTTGATAGTCCACAGAAAATAGTCAAGACAAGCATGTTCTCATTGTGCTTATTAAAAACCAATTTTTTTTTTTTTTGTACTAGGGATTGAATCCAGGGACACTCAACTACTGAGCCACATCCCCAGCCCTATTTTATATTTTATTTAGAGACAGGGTCTCACTGAGTTGCTTAGGGTCTCACTCTTTGCTGAGGCTGGCTTTGAAGTCACAGTCCTCCTGCCTCAGCCTCCCAAACCACTGGGATTATAGGCATGCGCCACCACGCCTGCCTAAAAACAAGTTTTTTTTCCAGGAAAATGTATGTACTTTATGGATCTCTGGTTTAAACTTTGGTGCAGGTTGTTTTTATCTCCCTCCATGAATACTGACTGCTCCCAAGCTCAAAAAGCTTGTTTATTGACTTCATCTTCAGTTGGTCTACTGATTAATTTTTCTTTTCTATGAAAAATTAAAATGTCAGATGAATAAGTATTGTCCACCTATCTAAAGTTAAGGAAATATTTGAAATATTTTTGTAAAGTAACAAGCAGAGTATCTAAACCATACACATGAGAGGAAATGAAGATGATAAATTATACCATCAATGTTCTGTTTTGATGGAACAGCAGTACATTTTCTGCCTATAAAATATTCCTTGTTGCATAGAATTTTAACAACCCCTTTCCCATTTTGTCTCATAAAATGAGCACTGAGCAGAACATGTAAGGGAAGGTTGTGGATTTTACTCACGATGATTCGATCTTGATTTCTAGGTAGCTGGTTGCACAGGTCAGGTGGTGAATCCATGGAGATGAAGAGGGTGTGGCCCAGAGCCAGGGTCTATGCACCTGTAAGACCTGCATGCTGATCTGGGCCACATCCAGTTTATTCTAGGAGGTTCCTGCCAATCATGGACGAATCCCACAAGTAGGAAAATTTAGTAGTTCCCTGTTAATAAAAAGAGATCCCTGTACTGAGTTGAAAAATGATTTATACTGGGACTTTCAAAAGTTCTTTCCTTTTTTTTTTTTTTTTTTTTTTTAATCCTTTCCATGCACAATTTTTTGGGGAGTTAAGGGTGCACCAAGGATTAAGCTGAGGGGCACTTAACCACCAAGCCACACCCCCAGCCCTTTTAATTTTTTTTTTTTAAATTTTAAATTTAGGGACAGGGTCTCCCTGAGTTGCTTAGGGCCTAAGTTGCTGAGGCTGGCTTTGAACTCTGGATCCTTCTGCCTCAGCTTCCTGAATTGCTGGGATTACAGGCGTGTGCCACCATGCTTGGCTTCTGTGGGCAACTCCTCTTAAAATTTTTCATTTGTTCTTTTTAGGTATATGTGACATGACTTACATGTATCATACCTATATGATATGATATGAGTATAACTTCTCATTCTTGTGGTTGTACATGATGTGGAGTCTCCCTGGTCGTGTGTTCATACATGAACACAGGAAAGTGATGTCCCATTCATTCCACTGTCTTTCCTATTCCCATCCCCCTCCCTTCTCTTTATTCTCTGAGGTCAGTTTTGTGCAGATTTTTCACCTCGACAAGTGTCAAGCTATTCTTTTCCTGTGAGTGTCCATTTCTGAGATACAAGTGGCTACTCTTAGAAGCTGCAAAGCCGTTGTGTAAACAATATCTACTCTTTACTGAAAATTTAATACATGCTAGGCACTAGACACTTTCCATATATCATCTCATTTAATTCTTATAATAAAAGCATCCGTTTGGTTCTTTTATCATCCGCGCTTAACCTAGGGTGTAGGTTGAATCCCTGGCTCAGCAGTGGTCTGCCTGAGAGTACAGCCTAAGATTTCATCTTCTGTGCCTGGCTTCCATTTCGTTCTTCAGCTTCATGGCAACGAGAGCATCACGACAGCAGAGAGGGCTGTTGCTCAGTGATGCCCAGATCATTACGATCTTTCAGGCCAGACATAAAACTCTGGAAAAGCACCCGGGTCTGCTGAGAATCAGGCTCAAGTGCCTGATTCTCTCCTCAGTTCCTCCTCTCGAAACCCCTGCGGGTTTAGTTTCCATGGGGTTTATTCTATTTTGTCAGCCAGAACCCGCTGTTGACTCAAATGATGCTTAACCACATTAAAATCCCCACGCTATGGACAGTCACTGTGTTCTTCTTTCTCTAGGCCCACAGGTGGCATTGTTGGATACTGGTGCTGAAGTTTATTAAGAATATCCATCTAATTGTTTCAGCCTTTTTGTGGTGGCGCACACCTTCATCCCAGCAGCTTTGGAGCCTGAGGCTGGAGGATCGTGAATTCAAAGCCAGCCTCAGCAACTCAGCGAGACCCTAAGCAACTCAGTGAGACCCTGTCTCTAAATAAAATACGAAATAGGGCTGGGGATGTGGCTCAGGGTCTAGTGCCCCTGAGTTCAATTCCCAGTATTGCAAAGAAAAAGAAAACATAGACCGTTCCGCGAAATATCATGCTTTGTTTACCTTCCCCATCTGGAACAGCAAACCTCCCTGGAGTGGATTTGGGCCATTTTTTTGCATTTCCCAGTTTGAGCAGGACTCCTCCCCAGGGTAAACTCGCCTTGGTCTGAATCATGATGGGAACCGAGTCCCCAGCTCCCGCTGTGCAGGTCGCAAAGGAGCCCTGGGGTCCCTGCTCCCTTGCAGCCAGGCAGAGGCCGGTGGTGGGGACTGGCCTTCCAGATGGCCCTTTCAGGGGCCTCTCATCTCCACGTGAAGATGCGGGGTGGTGTAAAGACACACCCAGTAGGTGGCAGGTGGACGGTGCAGTGCAGAGCGGACACCTGCGCAGCTTTTTTGCACAATCTCAGTGGGCTCCTTCGGCCTGTTTCCTGCTGCATCGTGCTCATCTTCAGAGTTCCTGTTCTTCAGTTTCCAGGCACTTCCTCAACACCCCCTGGGCATTAAGCATGTCACTAAATGCTTGGCAAGACGCAGGTTCTGTCTCTCCGCCTCCATGGCTCTCACCCTGGAGGAAGGCCGGCCACCTCAAGGCTGGATGCTGCCTGCCTCCTGACTCCACGCCACCAGGCCTGTCACTACTAAAAACTGCAAGTCAGATCAGGCCTCTCATCTGTATGGCGTTAGACACTTCACAGAAGGAGAAAAACAGTCGATAGATCAACAAATAGATGAAAAAAATGTTCAACATCTCTAGCAACTAGAGACACAAGAATCAAAACTACTCCAAGATTCCATCTCACTCCAGTCAGAATGGCAATTATCAAGAACACAAGCAGCAATAAGTGTTGGTGAGGATGTGGGGGAAAAGGTTCACTCATACACTGCTGGTGGGACTGCAGATTGGGCAACCACTCTGGAAAGCAGTGTGGAGATTCCTCAGAAAACTTGGAATGGAACCCCCATTGACCCAGCTGTCCCACTTGTCTGCTTACACCCAAAGGACTTAAAATCAGCATGCGACAGTGACGCAGCCACATCAATGTTTATAGCAGCTTAATTCACAATAGCTAAACTATGGAACCAACCTAGGTGCCCTTCAACAAATGAACAGATAAAGAAAATGGGATATATATATACATATATATGTATATATATACACACACATATGATATATATTATAATATGTAATATGATATATATTATATGTTCTAATATAATGTATATAATGGAATATTACTCAGCCTTGAAGAAGAATGAAATGATGGCATTTGCTGGTAAATGGCTGGAACTGAAGACTATCATGCTAAGCAAAATAAGCCAATCCCCCAGAACTGAAGGCCAAATTCTCATACGCTAATGCTAATTCAGAATAAGGGGGGACTAAGGAAAAATAAAGGTACTTTGGATTAGGCAGAAGGGAACAAAGAGAGGAAGGGATATGGAGGCAGGAAGGATAGTAGAATGAATTGGACAGTATGACCCTATGTGCATATATGATCACACAACTGGTGTGATTCTACATCCCAGAAGAATGGGAAGTTATACTCCATTTATGTACAATGTGTCAAAATGCCTTCTATGGTCATGTATAACAAATTAGAGCAAATTTTTAAAAAAGACTAGCTGGGCACAGTGATCCACACCTGTAATCCCAACAGCTCTGGAGGTTGAGGAGGAGGATTGTGAGTTCAAAGCCAGTCTCAGCAATTTAGCAAGGCCCTAAGCAACTCAGCAAGATCCTGTCTCTAAATAAAATATTAGAAGGGCTGGGGATGTGGCTCAGTGGCCAAGTGCCCCTGCAATTCCTACTATCAAAAAAAAAAAAAAAGGACTATACCCCATTTTTACCTCAATTGCTAGCTTTCAGAAGCTATTTTGTTACTGGGCTATGAACACTATTCACTGTTTATCCACATGTCACTTGAACTGAGTTCTGTTGTTTTTGTCCCCTACACTGGGACTTTATACCTGCTCATCATTGGCCTGGGACCCCCCTCCTCCCTTCCTGGGCAATGCCTCCCTAAGTCACCCATCGGAAGGCGCTGTCCTGTAGCAGAGGCTCCCTCTTCACACTCCTCCCTCACTTTCAAAGCCCTTCCATTCTCTTAAGTTACCTTATACACTACTTGTGATTATTTTTTATGCTTAGCTGTTCTGAATGTGTCGCTCACCAGAAAGTGAACTCTGTGTGGACAGTGGCTTAACTGTGTTGACATCAGCCCTACTGTGGAACCTGCAATGCAGGTGACAGTGGAACACACGTTCAATATATGCAAATGAAATTCATGCCTCATAGCAGGCCAAAGAGGAGGTTCCAAATTCCTCAAGTTTCCAAGTACAATCTTTCCTTTCCTTTCCTTTTTTTTTTTTTTTTTCTTTTTGGTACCAGGGCTTGAACCCAAGGGTGCTTTAACCATTGAACCATATCCCCAGCCCTTTTTATTTTTTATTTTGAGGCAGGATCTCAGTAGGTTGCTTACAGCCTCACTAAGTTGCTGAGGCTGGCCTCAAACTTTTGATCCTCCTGCCTCAGCCTCCTGAGCCACTGGAATTACAGGTGTGCACACTACACCTGGCTCTTCTTTCTTTCCTCATTTGCAATTGTGTACTGACTGCTCTGAACTGTAAAAGCAGCCAACAGAGATGGAGAAGAGTACTTCTCTATGGGTCACCCTGAGGCATGTTACCCAGCAGCCTGGAGTGTTTCCTTAGGAATTCTCAGTAGGATGCTGAGTCCCTGGAAGCTATTGTAGTTTCTTCTGTCCTCAAGAGCATGGGAGATTTAACCTTTTCAAATCATTTGTTCTGTATTCTCCATTCAAAAGGCAGGATGGACCCAATGAATGCGTGGTTCATGGTTGTCCTGCTTCTGCTCCAACAGTGAACTGATTTGTATGGAATCCTCAATTGTCCTCCATCCTCTCTGATGCCCTTGGTGTTCCTCAGGTCACCTCTGATGTGATGCATGGGATCTGGGGGCCTCGTGTGCTTATCACGTAGGCAGACATCTCCTTCACCCCTTCACGAAACCTCAGCTTCATAAAAATCTTCCGATGGTTCAGAATCTCTCTGGAGTTTCTCAATCTGGGAAAATGAGTTTGTGTTCCACACTCTCAACATTGTTATTTTTATTTATTTGAAGAATGGATTTCCCCAGGAAAGGGACATTCTGCTTGACCAGGGGTGCTTAACCACTGAGCCACATCCCCAGCCATTTTTATGTATTATATTTAGAGACAGGGTCTCACTGAGTTGCTTAGGGCCTTGCTAAGTTGCTGAGGCTGGCTTTGAACTCGTGATCCTCCCACATCAGCCTTCCTAGCCCTTGGGATTACAGGTGTGTGCCACTGCGCCTGGCTCCATCGCCCTCTTGTGTGCTCTCTTTTCAATGAGGTTGCGTGTGAAATGGTGATATGATGGCTGCCACACTGTAGAACATTCTGTTCTACCCTTCTGGTGATAGTAGAATTGAGAACCTCTCATTCCTAATTTCATCAACAAATGTCCTAGAGTGGATTCCCATTGTGCTAACTTAGCCTAAATGCCCACCTCTGAACTAAACCCCATCAGCAGGAGGCTGGCAGGTGCTCAGTGTTCTGCCCTGGTCAACTTCATGCCTCCATCAGGGAGGAAGTGGTGAGGACTGTCAGCTCTACGCAAGCCACATTGCCTTTGAGTGGGGAAGGGTGATTCACTAAGAACTCTGGGGTGCTCTATAAAGGAGGGAAAGTCGGGTTACTGTGTTTAGGACTTCCTTTTCTCTTTTCTTCTGTCTTTCCTTGTGATATCTGATTGCTCTGACACTTCTCTTTGCCTCCTAATAACTTGGTGCATCTGAGAATTTGAGACTGCCATCACCTTACTGATCATCAAGAGGAACTCTGAAAACATCTTAACATAAGCTGGGTTGAATTTCAAGACTGCTCACATCAACCGACAGAGAAGTGTTCTATTTTGTTTTGTTTTGTTCAGGCTACAAAACAAAAGGCAGATGAAAGTTCCATCTTCTTTCTGTGTGTGTGTAGCACTGGGGATTGAACCTAGGGCCTCACACATGCCTGGCAAGTGCTTCTACCACTGAGCTACATCCCAGTTCCTTTTAAAATTATTTTTTATTTATTTAGGTACCAGGGTTTGAATCCAGGAGTGCTTAACCACTGAGCCACATCCCCAGAACTTTTTTGAATATTTTATTTAGAGACAGGGTCTCACTGAGTTGCCTAGGGCCTCACTCAATTGCTGAGGCTGGTTCTGAACTAGTGATCCTCCTGCCTCAGCCTCCCGAGCTGCTGGGATTACAGGTGTGTACCACTGCACCCAGCTAAAATTATTTTTTATTTTGAGATGGGTTTCACTACATTGCAGAGGCTGGCCTTGAACTTTCTTTGAACCTGTCTCAGTCACTCAAGTAACTGGAATGCCTGACGCATGCCAAAGAGGAAACTCCAAATTCCACCATCACACCTGGTGAAAGAGCCATCTTTGCAAGACCTTCATGTGTTGCCTCTCATGCAATTTCTTTCATTTTTTCTCAGGCTCAGGTTATTTTGGAAAAACCTACATACCATCAAGCACAGTAGGGACCACCAGTACTGCAGATCTAAGTTTGGTGGATATACGAAATTATGATGGTTCTCCATTCCTAAATATGCAAATGCTTCGGTGCAGGATCAATGGTGGCCCATTACTGTGGGCTACCTAGACCCCAGCCACTGAGCATATAATGCCGTCAACAACTTACTATTATCCTCATGTCACAGCTAAGGAAACTAAGGCATATGAAGATTAGGTAATCTATGCAAGATCACAAAGCTACCAAATTGCACAGCCAGGATTCAGACCTATACAGTCTGGTTTGGTCACCTGGTCCCATATTTGCTAATTTCTACACCAGTGTCCTTTGAAGTCCTGTTTCCCTCTCCCTGCCAGCCCTTAACAATTCAAAGGAGTCAGATTGCTTTTGTCCTAATACCAACTCCATCTCTCTTTTGCGGTGTGTGAAAGGGTTACTGAGGATTGAACCCAGGGGTGCTTAACCACTGAGCCACATGCCCAGCACTTTTTGTATTTTATTTAGAGACAGGGTCTCACTGAGTTGCTGAGGGTCTCACTAAGTTGCAGAGGCTGGCTTTGAACTCGAGATCCTCCTGCCTCAGCCTCCTGAGCCCTGGCAGGAACAGCTTGCATTTACTGAACTATTACATGCCACACATTTTATTACTGTCCATTCATTGATCTGAGAAAGCCAAGAAGCCAGTGAGAATCACACAGGAAATGGTCTCACCCAAGGTGTGAGTTCCCTTATGTAGAACAGTTCCCGTGCATGGAACCAGCCTTCAGACTCAGGCTTCTCTCCTGTCAATTCCTTTCCTTCCCTTTCTACCTTTCTGTTCCTCTTATTTCCTTCTCCCCTTCCTTCTTTCCTATCCTCCTTCATTTTTCTCTCTCCTTTTTCCACCCTTTATTTATTCTTTCTCCCCCGCTCTCCCTGTCTTTCCTTTTCTCTCAAGAAGCATTTTATGAAAACCCTCAAAATGCTGGTATCTGGTTCATCTCTGCGACAAAAAGAGGAACATGTCCAGATGCAGATGACCTACTCATCTCAAAAACAATTTTCTAGACCAACCCTCAAGTTCTGAGTGAGCACTCACTCTATCCCAGACCCTGGACAATCTACTGAGGGCCCATCCCTATTGATTTCAACTCCAGTTCTTTGGTTTCTCTGGAAACTTTGGCATAGAAGCTCTTGCTGGAGAATTTGAAATCAGAGTGTGGATTTTGTTAGTCCAGAAACAATGCAAATATAACAAAGTGAAAACATACGAGATCCGAAACAGAGCCAGAAAACTATCCATGCTACTTTTGCTTTAAAAAATTGAACTGTGAGCTGGGCACAATCCTGCATGCCTATCATCTCAGCAGCTCAGAAGGCTGAGGCAGGAGGATCTCAAGTTCAAAGTCAGCCTCAGCACTTCAGTGAGACCCTGTCTCTAAATAAGATACACAAAAGGGCTGGGGGTGTGGCTCAGTGGTTGAGTGTTCCCGAGTTTAATCCCTGGTACAAAAAAAAAAAAAAAAAAAAGGCCTGAAGACTGTGATCTCAAGTCCTCTACCTGTTTCACTTAAATTCACCTGCATAATTTTGGTTTAAAAGAAAGAAAGAAAGAAAGAAAGAAAAGAAGTAGGTAGGTGAGAAGGAGGTGACAGAAAGTGGGTAATTTAAATAAGGTAGGGAGTTCAGGCAGACTCCTGCAGAGTGCCTCCCAGGGGGGAGCTTGAGATATTATGGGAATCTACTTTTCTCTCTTTATATCACAGCATGGGGACCATGCCAGGCTTTTGTGATTCAAGTATTTAAAAGTAATTAATTTTCATTCAATGTGCCCCTAACTGCTAAGAATTGAAGAACGGGTCACCTGTGCCAAACTACCAGACACCAGGCTACCAATGTCCCAGGCAGTGCCACTGAAGGGCTTGTCCAGGGGCTGATTTTGCACACATTTTTCACCTTACACACTAACTTCAGAAGCAGTTTCTCATGGTAAGGAACACTCCTGCATTATATTTAAAATTAGTGTCTGCTAAGGCCTCTCTATAATAAATACCAGATTTCCATCTGCAAAATGTAATAATCGTTAGGAGATAATTTGCAAGGACATTACCTTGATAGGCAAGCCGCCATCCATTAGAAGTCTTGGCATGTTAGCTCGTTAATGGCTAATTAAGCCTCTATTGAGATCAATTACAGGTAAGAGGCAACAGAGAACCACTTAGAACTATGACAGTAGTGTTCACCTTTGCAATGGACTCCCCTCCAAGAGAAAGAAACTCTAGGAGGAATTCTAGATAAGAACAACAACAACAACAAAAAAAAAAAAAAGAGAGAGAGAGAGAGAAAGAAAAGAGAGAGAGACACAATAAACTAAAAAGGAAACCCCAGTGGGGAAAAAAGAGTGATTAAAATTAAAAATAGAATCTGTTACCTGTTGAAATAGTTGCATCAGTACACAGCCTGAAAACACCCTCAGGATTTGCTTTTATAAAATGTGTGTGTAAAATGTCTTCAAATCCCCAGAGACGCACCAACCATTTCACCAGAGTTAAATATTTCTTATGTAATTTGACATTCTATCTTTTTTCGGGCACCACCAAAGTGTAAAATGACACTGTTTGTCACTGTCAGGAAGCATCACACTTATATTTAAGGGCTGCTATTTTATCACTTCTCTCTGTCTTGAGAATTTGATGGACAGAATCAGGAAGCTGCATTCCTTAGTCTTCAGCCCATCCCTCGTACCCCGGATTTGGACTTCTCTGAGCAAGTGCCTTTGAGAAGTAGGTTTTGTTTGTTGGTTTTTTGGTGCCAGGGATTGAACCCAGAGGTTCTTAACCACTGAGCCATATCCACAGTCCTTTTTTATATTTTTTTTTTAGAGACAGGGTCTCACTGAGTTGCTCAGGGCCTTACTAAGTTGCTGAGGCTGCCTTTGAACACACGATCCTCCTGTCTCAGCCTCCTGAGCCACTGGGATGACAGGTGTGCACTACCGCGCCTGGCTCAGCAGTAGTCTTAGCTCTGGAATCCTTTATTATTTGCTTTGGTTTCCTGAGAGCAGATTGAAGTGAGAGAGGAGTCAGCCCACCATCTCAGAGGAGGAGGGTGGCTAAAGGACACCCAGAAGTTTCCTATTTCTTTCAGTGATCGATTTCCAGGAAAACACTTACCTATAAGTAAATAAGCTTGTCTTCTTTTCTGATACCCACAGCTGCAGATGAAGAAATGTCCCGAGGAAGCAAGATCTGGGAGCTCGCAGATAACAACCTCCCTGCCTGAGCCATCTCATCCTCTGGAAATCGACAGTCTGCTAACTACTCTTTTCCACAAGTTTTTGTGCGAGCAGATTTTTTGGGTTTAAGTTTATTTAGAAAATCGAAACTGAGCCTCTGGCTTCACTTGCTTTGAGTCCACTACTTTTGGAGGACACCATCTAGGACACCATCTACTCTTCGTCTCCCTCTGGCTTTGCTGCAGGTGACAACTCTGATGTGGCGGGCGTGACCACAGTGGCCAGGTTCTTTGTTAGGGACTCGAAGGCTACATTTTTCCCTGAACCACTGACTGTCCACTTGGGCCTGGGCAGGTGTACAATAAGGGACAGACGCAGGGCTGACCATGCCAAGATGGGACAATGGAAGTACTTTCAGGATTTACAGGGGCAACTGGACCTTGTGATTCCCTGTGTCCCAACCCACCGGTGTTATCGAGTCCCATCCGATTCCAGATCAGCAGAGCTGCGCCTGGAAGTCTCCAGCCACCTGTCCCTAGCTAACCCAGCCCCTCCTCACTCTGTTGCCTTAGAGATAGAAGGAGCATGAAACTCCTGCTGAGGGACGGTGGTCTGGTCAGGGTGTTGCTCCTGCGTCCTCCTGGCTTTGCTGTCTTACCATATAGACCCTCTCCTCGCTCCAACGCCTTGCCCTGCATTCACTGAGCCCCTCTGAGCTGTGAGCAGGCAGACTTGAGTTCTGTAACCAAACCAGCCCTGAATCTCTTATCATAGGCAGAAGAAAATACCCCGGAGAGCCTCCTGGGGGTCCTGGAACTGCCCTGGGGTACAGAGAGGCTCAAAGGCAGCCCCAGAAATCAGGACTCTTGCTGGAGCTGGGACAGTCCTGTCAACCTTTCCTTCTGATTTCCTGTCACTCAGGATTCAACCGCCATTTGGACAGAAAGCCCAAGTGTCTGAGTCCAGACAGTCTGGCACCTTCAGCTCAGTCCGGCTTTCCAACGGACTCTATGGCTGTAGGAGTTCTTTTCTCAAAGAATAGGGAAGAGTTCAACTTTCATTTTAACTTCACTTAACTTTCATTTCTGTGTTCTATGCGCCATCCATATTCTTAAACACTTATTTTGTTTCATCAAGACGCTTGTTTGCAGATACTGAATTGAAACCTTGTGTGTTTCAACAGCAATAAATAAACCATGACTGATTAATCCTCCTGATTTAGAATCCACTCATTGATCCTTGAAGTCAAATGAGAGTTTTCTCCAGAGAGCCACTGAAATGAGAATTCTTTTCTGAAAGAATATGAATAAAAATTTGTCACCCTTTGTAAGTTTTTCAACTATTTAAAAAAATACTTGATAGTAAAAATCCTTTTTTATTTTTAAAGTGGTTCCACATAATTTTCTGATAGAAAGTTGGTTTGAAAATTCAAAAAGCCTGGTGCAGTGGGGTAGGCCTGTAATCCCAGCAACTGGGAGGCTGAGACTGGAGGATGGCAAGTTTGAGGCCAAACTCAGCAATTTAGCAAGACTCCGTCTCAAAATAAAATACAAAAGGGACTGGGGATGTGGTTCAGTGGTTAAGCACCCCTGGGGTCAATCCTCAATACAAAAAAAAAAAAGAATAAGAACAAAAATATATTTTTATAATACGGCATTTCAGGCTCCACTCATGATGGATTTGAGGAGCAGGAGGCTGCTGACACATCTTACCTCAGTTGGAATGCTGCTGTCCAAAAATGGTGAATTGTGCTAAATTAAGCTGATCTAAAATGCGGCAGGAGGAGAAAAACACTTGTCTTTCTGTGGTTCCCCAATTCGGTTGTGAAAGACACATTTATCTGAGATCAAACTAATCCTCTCGTTCATCTTCTACCATCCAGACTGTCATGGCTACATTTTCCAAAATCTGTCTATTCTGATTTCTCTCCACCAGCCTAGACTTAATTATTTACAGGCAATTTGTGGGTATGTCAGGGTTTAGTTTTTAAAGTGAGTGATGATCAGCGTTTTAAAAAATAGCGATGTTTAATAGCAACAAAGGACTAAAATGTATAAACTATTTAGTCTTCTGTTTTTCTCCCCAAAGGAAGTTTTTAAACTGCCATCTACTGCAGCCCATGTTATCATCATAATACACGGCTCTAGTTTTTATTGTTAATGTTTAAACTGTCATGAACCTGACTGGGTCCAAAACTGAATGAGAGATTGTCACAGAAGGATCCCAACAACCAGTGTGTCTGAAGAGCTTCCCCTACAACCCCCTGCCTCTGTGACCAGGCAAGGGGGGAGGCATGCCACAGCAAAGCTTCCAGTTAACTGCAGGCTATTGCAATCTAAAACCTACAAACCCCACCACCTTCCACCAATCCTCCTTTGTGGCTTCCAGAACTTTCCAAATGGTGTGGACTATAAAAATCAAAACCCAAAACTTGGTCACATCAGTCGCAGAAGAAATGGGATGATGCTTTACTTGTTAGAGAAGGGCATATTCAAATTTAAATGTCATTGACTGCAGCATGCAATTTTATCAGCATGGAACACATGTTTAAAGTATCTGTTAAAATGGGATGCCTAAGCCAGGTGCAGTGGCCATGCCTGTAATCTCAGCAGCTTGGAAGGCTGAGGCAGGAGGATTGCCAGTTCAACTAGCATCAGCAGTTTAGGTAGTCCATAAGTAACTCAATGAGACCCTCTCTCTAAATAAAATATTTTTTTAGAAGGCTGGGAATGTGACCCTGGGTTCAATCCCCAGTACCAGAAAAAAAGTTGCTCCTGTCTCTCCCACCTTGAGCTCTCCATTTCTTCTTACTCTCTCCCTCTGTTTTCCTCCTTCTTCCACTCCCCCTTGACAAGCCAGGGATGCAGCAGCAGTAAGGCAATTGCCTAGCATGCATGAGGCCCTGGGTTCCATCCCCAGTACTGCAAAATAAACGAATAAAGTGCTTTCATCCTCAGACACAATTCCACTTCTTATTTTCTTGAAACCTTGGTTGAACATGAGTTAAGCATTCTTTGCAGTGCTTAGAGCTCTTTGGAAAAGAGATGTTATAGAAATCTAATGAATAAATAAAAGACCAGCTCATACCCTCAGGCCTCTGCCATGCTTGGTGCTAATGAAGTTAGCAATTTTCTAGGATTTGAATAAGTATGCTGCTGAAATGAAGACTGAAGCTGAGTCTAACTTCATTTAAATGAGGAGAGGCCACTTTGGGGTAATTCTAACCACAGTCAGGGTCTTATAACATCTTCTATACTTAATTATTGTTTTCTTTTTGATAAGGCATACGCATCCAACTCTAAATCCAAAATTGTTATTCTTAAATAACTCAAATGCGTTTTCTAAACCTTTCTCTCTCTGTATCACACTGAAGATACATATTTTTTTTTTCTGTGAGCATAACACATGCGTAGTTAGGAAGCCTGTGTGTTTATGTAATTGTATTTGGGTTTCTGGTGCAATCCTCTAGGGACATTTGCTTGATTTAAAATGAATGGAATATTATTAGTAAGCTTAAAGGAGGCTTGGTGGTCTGGGCACTGTGACTAGTATTATCACAAGAGGAACATAGTCATTGCATCATCTCAGTTTTGTGTACCCCTGGAAAAATCCTTCACTTAAACACATACTCTGGCACTGAGAGATGAGAAAGAAACTGTTGTTGTTGCTGTTATTATTATTATTATTGTTATTATTTTCCCCAAATTGGCCCAATGCCCAAAGCCTCTTTATTGCCCTAGCAAAGGACTGTGACATCCTTGGAAACTAGCAATTTCTTTCATGCCTGCTTCTTTCCACTGGTGCCAATGTCCAATGCAACAGGGAGAATAGTATAAATTGTACCCTGTGAAATAAGCAAGCAAATAAAGCTCTTTTCAAATGGGAACCAACATATTTGCATCTGGAAATTCTTCCTGGCATTGTGTGAAAATAATTCACTGACATGCAGATGATGCAGGGCGGAGAGTGGAGACCTAGAGGATTTTATAGGTACTCCCACTGAGACAGTTTTCTGGGAATGAGTCAGGCTTAGTCTCCTAAGCTACATGGATGATGAGTTTTATTGGCTTCTCTGTCATCCTAATAAGATGATCTTGGTCCCAGATAGATCTGTCTTTTTAAAATATATTGACCACTATGGTAAAGAGATGTTGCTGCTTAAAAAAAAAAAAGAAAAAAAAAGGTATGTCCTTGATGGGCTCATCTCAAAAGCTCTAAAAAAATGTTTACAAAGTAAATACCTTGTCCCTACTAAATCTAAACCAAGCTAACTGGACAAAGTGTGAGCCTCTGACATAAAGTTGGTCAAGCCATTGATGATCTGTGATGTGGCAAGGTTAAAACACAGAAAAGAGAAAATGGGTCAATAATATTTTCTATCTCTTGGGAGTTGAACTGGGAAACAGTCAGAGAAGGAGGCGATTAGTAGGAGTCTGGATGAAAAGTCTCATGGAGAAGCACTGCTAGGGTTCGATCACAGTAAATTGTGTTTGGAAGGGAGCAATAGATGTAGGTAGTGCCAACAGGGCAGAGTTAGGAAGTGGTAGTGGAGGACCCATGCAGCTCAGTTGGAAGTGCCTGGTATCCCAAGTATTCTCCCCTTCTTCCCTTCCCCTTCTTGTTCTCCTTTCTCCTTCCCTCCCTCCCTCCTACCTTCCCTTCTTTCCTTCCTTCCCTTCTTTCCTTCCTTCCTCCCTCCCTTCTTCTCATATGTATTTATTGATGGCTTACTGCATATAGTGATAAACAAGACAGATACATTTGTGGACCACAGGTGTAAGTCAATCAAAGGTGATGGCACAAGACTGGGACCCTGCCCTAACTTTGACCTCCAGAGGTAAGGGAGAACACAACTTCTCCATCAGTGCTCAAATGGCTTGATCTGAGCGTGCAAAGCATAGGTGCTTATGCAGACTGTTTTAGTCAGCTTTTTCGCTGTTGTGACTAAAAGACCCAACCAGAACAATTGTAGAGGAGGAAAAGTGTATTTGGGGGCTCACAGTTTCAGAGGTCTCAGTCCACAGAGGGCTCCATTCCTTGGTGAGGCAGAACATCATGGCAGAAGAGTGTGGTGAAGAGAAGCAGCTTATATCATGGTGATCAGGAAGCAGAGAGACTCCACTCTCCAGAAACACATATATACCCAAAGGCACATTGCCAATAACCCACCTCCTCCAGTCACACCCCACCTGCCTTCACTTACCACTCAATTAATCCCATCAGGGGATTAATTCACTGATTGGGTTAAGGCTCTCACAACCCAATCATTTCACCCCTGAATGTTCTTGCATTGTCTCACACATGAGCTTTTGGGGAACACCTAATATACCCCCAATATCTAAACCACAACACAGACCAAACCTGAACACCAGAGAGAAGCACCAAGAAGCTCTAGAACAACTTCCTCCAGTTCACTCTCGGCCATCCCAGCCCACTCTCAATGCAATATCATCAACGTCATTTTCCAGAAGAAAGAGAACACTGCTGTCATATTTTCCCTGTGTCCTGAGAGCTGATCATGTGTCCTGTAACACAAAGAAGAAGTCATGGTGGTCAGGCTCCTTGGAATCCGGTCCCAGAACACAAAAATCCTAGAAAAATCTACATTTGATATAGTAAGTCTAATGACTTACTAGAAATGCACTTTGCATCTGAAAGAGTGTGTGACTGCATGGTGCACAGTATGTGATCCTTGTCACTCCAAAACATTTCCTAAATCAGTGGATGAATGATGAAACTGGAAAGGCAAGCACAGACCAAGCTGTGTGTCCTGGAAATGGCTGTTTGACCAGACAACAGAAAGTCCCGGGCCACTGCAATACAGGGAGGAATTTTTTGAGGTATACGTGCATCCTATATAAGCTATGGAAGCAAGGGCAAACACCTCTACAAATTGTGTTTTTGTTCCTGATTTCAAGATTTCAAAAGTGAAAGTGATTGTTTCAACATGCTCCTTGCACCAAGAAATCTACTATATTAACCATCATTTCAAGAGTACTGGGCAAAGATGAAATGTCCATTAGAAAGTAAAAAGTATTGAATGAACCTTGAATCCAGCCTTTGTCTAATTGGATGTCCTTAAGCTAGCAAATGAACATTTACTTGGGTAATGCAATCAATGAAGAGAGTACATCTGTTTTGTTTTATGTTTTTTGTTTTTTTGGTACCAGAGATTGAACTCAGGGGTGCTTAACCACTGAACAACATCCCCAGCACTTTTTTATATTTTATTTAGAGACAGAGTCTTGCTGAGTTGCTTAGGGCCTCACTAAGTTGCTGAGGCCCTGGCTTTGAACTGGAGATCCTCCTAAGCCTCCCAAACCACTGGGATTACAGGTATGCACCACCAAGCTCAGCTCAGGCCTATGCTTTTTATGGTTAATTTTCTGGATTTTAATTTTCCAGTCAGCTATCCCTGCTCTCCTTCATAATGGCTTAGTGTAGATACAGATTTGTCTTCTGGATGGACAGACAGTTCCATCACTGGACATACTTTGCTAAGGAGAACAATAGGTAGAACAAGTATAACATCTATTGGAGTCATATGCCAAAGTGTCAAACATCTATTCTCACCTAGCCCTCTGGACAATCCTAGGTGATTACATTTATAGCATTCAAGGTCACACATGGAAGAAGAGGTGGAAGTGAGCTTTCAGTCAAGGCTGTGACTCTGAAACAGCTCTTTACCCTCTGCGGTCTCCTTCAGTGAGTTAAATTGTGTCATCCCCAAAATACAAGTCAAGGTCTAACTTCTAGTACCCGTGACTGTGACCTCATTTGGAAAAAAGGCTTTTGCAGGTGTCATTAATTTAAGGATCTGAAGATAACATTATTCTGAACTTAGGGTGAATCCTAAATCCGATGACTGTTTTTCAGGTGAAGAGAAACACATAGAGCAGAAGGTCACAGGAGGCAGACATGGAGATCGGTTATGCTACCACAAGTCAATAAATGTTGAGGGCCATCAGAATCAGGAAGAGGTGAGGAAAGATTCTCTACCTTTTGAGCCCTAGGGGGAGCATGTCCCTACTAAAACCTTGATTTTGGACTTCTGGACTCCAGAACTATGATGAAAAACAAAAAAAAGTCACCCGCTTCTGGTACTTTGTTATAGCAGGTCTAGGAAATGAATCCACACCTTATCATACAGAAAACCAATAAAAGCTGCATGATTGATGTGCAATATATCAAAATACATGTTACTGTCATGTATAACTAAAAAGAACAAATAAATATTTTTTAAAACTTCATTATTGAACAACAGAGTGAATTCCTGGAAGACCCAGTGAATGATAACTGATTCTCTAGGCCAAGACCATGGGATTTTAGAAATGTAGGGTTGCAACTAGATCTGACCAGGAGAGTAAACTGAGCTACAGAGAAGTGAAATTGTCGACTCCAGGTCCCAAATGATCCCAGCCTCCTGACTCCAGTTGCTTCCCACCCACCATCAAGTTTTGCAGTTAACTGTGTTATCAGAGTCTGAGGCAACCTAGGGGTCATTAAATTTGAGCTGTGTGTAAGCTTCGTAATGGAGTAGAGTCGATTAGGCTAGGTATTGCAACAGCTTAGCTAAAAAATAAAAAGGTACAATAAGAAACTCTTAACTCTGGTGTCAGTTGCGAAAACTCTCCCACAAGTGTGGAGGCTGCAGCGTGGGGGGCTAATGTGTCAAGCTCTCCTCCTCTTTGCTTATCTCTGCCAATTTGATATTTTGTTCTTGTAGGGGAACACGCTTGCCCTGAACTTCTCCATCATCCACCTTTGCCCACGATGCACACTCCTCTTCAATTGCCCTGGTCTCTGTATCAGCATGTCAAAATCCTACTCTCGTTAAGACTTAGCTCAAATCCTTTGACTCCTTGAGCTCTTGTTCCCTAGCACTGGGAGAGCTCAGCACCTCCTGGCTCCTTGCTAACTGATCCCCACACTGGCACAGAACTAAGGATGAAGTCTCCCTCAATTTCTCAGAGCCTTAATTTCTCCAATCACTTGTTCTTTCAGTCACACACTTGTCATTATTTTGTGAGCATCTAAATGTGTTCTAGGTGGTCTTCTTAGGGGTGGAACATGAAGGCAAAATGACAGGCTAGGGTCCTACATTCAGACTGGGCAAGGTGGATAATAAATTAATAATGAATGATGCACAATCAGGTATTGACAGATGTTATGAAAAAAAAGACATTGGTCTTGGGACTGGGGACCATGTGTTGGGAGTTCAAATTGTGAATCAGGGAGGCAATGATGCTTTCATTGGATCTGAAATAGAAGATGCTGTCTTGAAAAAATCTGGAGGAAAAGCACTTCCAGGAGGGAAGGAGCAATGGCTCAGGACAGTATCTATCTTGTTCAAGAAACAAAGCCAGAATGATCACGAGCAAGTGCTATGACATAGAAGCTACTGGTAAATCTGAAGAGGCACAGAGTAGTTGCTAAAGGATAGTACCTGTATGTTATGGTTTGGATGTGAGGTGTCCCCTAAAAGCTCATGTGTGAGACAATGCAAGAAGGTTGAGAGGAGAAACCATTGGGTTCTGAGAGCCTTAACCCAGTCAGTGAATTATTCACTTGAATAGATTAGCTGGGCGGTAAATAGAAGAGTTGGCTCACTGGGGGCGTGCCTTTGGGGTATAAATTTTGTCCCTGGTGAGTGGAGCTCTTTCTCTGCTTCCTGATTGTCATGTCCTGAGCTGCTTTCTCCTCCACACACTCTGCCATGATGTTCTTCCCTCACTTCAGGTCCCGAGCAATGGAGTTGGTCGTCTGTGAACTGAGACCTCTGAAACCATGAGCACCAAATAGACTTTTCCTCCTCTGAAATTGTTCTGGTCAGTTCTTTTGGTCGCAGCGATGAAAAAGCTGATGAACACACCATGGAAGGCATATTGGATTTTATTCTAAAAGTGATCAGAAGGTATCAGGGAGTTCTAAACAGGGTGGTGTTATCATTCAATTTATTTTTTCTAAAGTTCATTCTTGCTGCTAAGTCAAGAAGGAGTAGAGAATGCAAGAATGGAAGCCAGAAGACCATCCAGAGAGCACTGTAGAGGTCTCATTTGAGAAGACACCTTTGGGATGCAGGACAGTGTGGTGGAACTGAGGGATGGTGGCCATATGTGGGATGCAGTTTGGGGGTAGAGTTGACCCAGTGGATCAGAAGTTGGGAGTCAATGGCACGAAAGTGTTGGGGATCACTGCTAGTTACCTGTTTCTGTTTTTTGTTTTTAAATTAAATCAGTTGAACTGCCATTTATGGAGGACAGATTCATTTCATACACCTGTAATGTCCTGAGCCAAGCTATACCAACTTTCAGATTTGTTAAATGTATTAAAATATAGTGATTAAGAATTATGGCTTTTGCCAGTAAATGGATGGAACTGGAGACTATCATGTTAAGTGAAATAAACCAATCCCCAAATCCAAAGGCCAAATGTTCTCTCTGATGCTGACTCACAATAAAAAGGGGAGGGGAGAATGGAAGTTCATTGGATTAGACAAAGGGGAATGAAGGGAAGGGAGTGGGGGATGGGACCAGGAAAGACAGTGGCATGAATGGAACGTCACTTTCCCATGTTCATGTATGAATACATGACCAGTGAGACTCCACATCAAGTACAACCACAAGAATGGGATCCTAATAAGTTATACTCCATGTGTGTATGTCCAAATACATTCTACTGTCATGTATATCTACAAAGAATAAATTTAAAAATTAAAATAAAAAGAATGTGAGCTCTGGAGGCAGACTTACTTTTGGTTGCTGGCTCTGTCACTTCTCAACTTTGAGTGTCCTTTAGAAAGTTGTTCAACCCTTCTGTTAGTTTTCCAAACTCAAAAATGAGCAGTACAGAGTGGCTATTGTGAAGATTTAATGAAATAGTGTGTGTAAAGCACTTGGTTATAGTTCCTGGGACAGCATATGTTCAAAAATAACAGTAATATTGGTCTTTGCTATAATTAGATTTTTTTTTCTCCTTCCCTTGAAGGAGTTTCACAGCTCTTTGGAGTTCTAGGGCCCTTTTGCTTCCCAATGGTGGTCCTGTACACCTACGTACCCATTCTCCCATAAATCCCGATTATCCCTTATCAGAACTGGCTTACAGCATTGGTGTTCACTGACATACCCTTTGTGAACCCAGAAGAGGATGTCTTGTAGAAGGGAAAATCAACTGAACTTGGAGTTGAACATCTTGTTCACCAACACAAAAACTGGAACCTCAGATTTTGATATGGCAAAAAAATTTTAGCAAATTCTTCTGATTTTAGAAAGCTGAAGTTTCAAGAATTTAGAAGACATTTTGTTAAGATAAAGGAGCGACTGACATTTGCCCCATTTCACTACTCTTGGAAATGGACCAGCTGTTGTCTTGAATTTCAATGGGACCGATATATCCCTGTGCAAAGCTTAATACATAGTAGACACTGAATAAATACCTAATTTGTTTGAAGTCAACTTTTATGAAACATTTTGGTATGTCTTTGCACTGCATAATTGGAATGGTGATTGAAGAATTGATAGCACTAGAGAAATTCAAACAAGAAGAGAGATTTCGTTTGTTCCAAGTATTAGGGCAAATGTTATCCACTTGCTATATAATTCTAATTTGCACAAAGCCTTGAGTCAACATTATTTAATATCATGGACTTAGATTTTTGCCTTATTTCCCATGATGAATTACTTATCTGCATAATTGATAATAATTTTACTGTCATGAAGAATAAATGGTAATTAAATGAGGTTCTGTCATTTTTCATGCCTTTGAGATTTGGTCAGTGTGAGTGACAGTAAAATACTGGCCATTGTACCGAAATCTCTGCTTACTGGAATTCCAGCTCAGTTCCCACAATAGTCTAGTGATTATTCCACATGTAAGGCAATTAGGCCATTTCTTGGAAGTCAAGTAGGGCTTGGAACAAAATTGAGATCTCCAAAAATGTTCAGTTCAAAAACATAAATTATTTTCTCATGATAACTAACAAGAGTGGGGAATGACAGGCAAGTGCCTTACCTAATTAGGAAATTCTTTTTATGGCTACGAAGAATCGTGATTTAAAATTAGACTGCTTATCAACCTATGGGAATTGGTTGAGTCATGTAGAATTCTAATACAATGGAATCTGGATCATGGCTTCTATATTTAACCCCACTCAAACTAACCCTTTTTAAAATTTCAACATGCATTCAACCCAACTTAGCAACTGTAATTACTGGGTAGAATAAGAGACATCTAGGGTTTTTCCTAGATTGCAAGAAAGGCCTCCTCTACAGAATTATGTTCTCAGCTAATGAATTTTAGTGTGGTCTAAACTTGAACTTGACGCTTTGCACTGTTGATGAGGTCTATGTAGAAAAAAAGTAAGTCCTCTAGGCCACTCACTGCCCCATAAGCTTTGGTCCATCATCTTGAAAACCATCCGTCATGGCATTGGATGGTTAAATGACCTTAACAATTTTAAAATATTTTTGTGACCTATAACTACTAGTGGGAGAAAATTCAATGCACTTATCTCAGTTACACTAATGTGTCTGTAACTTTACTCTTTATGAAGGAAGGTTCACATACTTTAGGTGAAACTGAGATGATTCTGCATTCTGTTACCAAGCCATCAGGATCAGATCAAATGGATGGTAAATGAACTCAGGCTTAGACATATATAATAAGAGCTTATTGAAAGAACCAAGCTTTCCCTGTTACAGGAACAGCTTTATTTAGAATTACTTAGTGGGTTTTTATGAACTGCCTCCTCATTTGTTAGTCATTTATACTTCACAGTAAAATCAAACAGGATTTAAAAGTGACAATACAATTATGATAATCAAATAAAGGAAATAAGTGGGGCATCATAATATTGGCAGCATATATTATGGTCTTTGTGAGAGCTCTGAGTGGACCAATATGCAGTGTGCAATCTTTATTTGTATTCTAATCCTAACGCATTCTTAAATGAATGAATCTTGACCATATGGACATATTGCTACATTAAAAATTAATAAACGTTTTTCTTGCAATAGGGCCAGTTGCTCTTATTTCAAACCCAATCTCATTATTTTAGAGTATAGACAGTGATCATTTCCCACCACAAACAGAGGCTCATACATCTGGGGAAAATTTTTAAATTTGGCGACATCATGCAGATGTAGGTTAGAAATAACTCTGAAATTGAGGGGCATTGATGGGAATTCCCACAAGATCATCTCAGCTTTAGACTGCCAAGGTCACATTTTCTTCTTCAATGAAATGGGTATGTTGTTGACTCTTCAAACAGATTTCATGTAACCTATCCATTTAAAAGATCGGGAGTAGCATTGTTGACCATAGTTAAACTAGGGGGAAAAGCTACCTTGTGGCACATGTAATTATAATTTATCTATTTATTTATTTATTTATTTATTTATTTATTTTTGGTACCAGGGGTTGAACCCAGGGGCATTTAACCACTGAGCCACATCCCCAGTCCTTTTTATTTTTTATTTTGAGACAGGGTCTCACTGAGTTGCTTAGGGCTTTGCTGAAATGCTGAGGCTGGCTTTGAATTCATGATCCTCTTACCTCAGCCTCCTGGGCTGCTGGGATTACAAGCATGTGCCACTGTGCCTGGCTGCATAGGTAATTATAATTTAATAATTAATCTCTCTCTTGAGATATGGAGTGAAACAGGATGAAAGTGTTTTAAGGAGAAAAAAAAACATGAAAAATATTCATTGAAAAGAGAATAAATTCTGTATTAAATCATTGGATAATTCCCTCAATTGAAACATATTCTAGTTTTCTTTTTCTTAGCTAGGTAGGCCTTAATTTTCAGATCTCACCTTATTGTATATTTTACCTAAAGAAGTCTAACCTCTCATGAACAAAGACATTTTAATCTTCCACTAAACCCCTCTCCAGATGTCTATGTATGTGCTTGCAATCTTAATATTCTCAGTCCTTAAAATCCTTGCCAGGACATTCCACCAGTCAAAAGAGAATGCATTTCCCAAAAACATCTTTCTCTCCAACCCTAAGTTCCTAGTGGCTACAGTTATGTTGGCACCTGGGACTTCTCACATTGCTGATCCCTGAGGGAACGATCCAGTGACTTCCGGCAGACGAGGCAAGGCTTACAGACATGTTAATCTGGCTCCAAATATTGGACATGCCACATTTTGGCCTGGGGACTCTGGACATGTCGCTTCAATCTCTGGGCTTCAATTTCTTCCTCAGTAGAAAGGAAAACATTAATAATGCCTACTTTATTGTAAAATAGAACACTAAGAGTATCTGCCTATAAAGTTTAAGCTGTCTCTCTTTTTGTCTTTTTGTTTATTTGTTTGGTTTTGGGTTTTTTTTTGTTTGTTTGTTTTTTGTTTTTATTAGTACCAGGGATTAAACCCAGGGGTACTTATCCCTGAGCCACATCCCCAGCCCTTTCAATGGTTCATTTTGAGACAGGGTCTTGCTGAGTTTCTTAGGGGCTCACTAAGTTGATGAGGCTGGCTTTGAACTTGTGATCCTCCTGCCTCAGCCTCCCCAGCTGCTGGGATTATGGTCATGCACCACCATGCCTGAGTAGTTTAAGCTGTTTGATAAGAACTATTTAAATTAATTTCAGACATTTTCCTGCCCCACCCATAATTGCACAGTACAATGGAAACATATAATACAGGTGGAGTATACCTTTTCTGAAATACTTGAGACTTTTGTTTTGAAATATTTTGGATTGGGGATTTTTAGAATATTTACATACACATCATAAGATTTCTTAGGGATGGGTCTCATGTAAACATGAAATTGTTTCTAATATACATCACGTGTGTAGTCTGAAGGGAATTTTATACAGTACTTTTGGAAAGCCTGGGCTCTTACTGATGCCTGTCACATGAAGCTCTTTGTGAAATTTCCCACTTGGGGTATCAGGTTGACACTTCAGTCATTTAAGAGTTTTCAATCATTTTCAGATTTTCAGTTATTTCAGGTTTTATTGAAGTAATTTCGGATTTTTGGATTAGGGATACTTAACCTGTAAGAACAATGGCAATGATAATCATAATAATACCTAACTTTTACTGAGGCTTTACAGAATATGATGTGTATTAATTTCATTTTTATGACTCTTTCGAGGCCATGTGATGACTTTTATAGATCAGGAAACTGAGCCTCAGAAAAGTTAACCTGCCCAAGTTGCATGCTTAGTAAGTGGGAAAGCCAAGAATGCAGTTCAGGCAGCCTCAAGATTCCAGATTTGAAGTCAGCCGCCCTGGGTGCCAGTTACAGCTTGGTCACTAACAGGCTGAGCTACCTTCAGTTGCTCACTGTATCTCTCTGCTCTTTTGACTTCTTGTTTTAAAAAGACAAGACAAGCACTTCTTGTTTTAAAAAGACAAGCACTACTTGCTATAGGATGATGTAAGGGTTAAATTAACAAGGTTTTGAATATTTATTGTCATTAATTTCAAGTAACGTTTAAGAAAGTGTTCCAGCCACCTTAGAAGAGCTGTTTAAATATAGAGCTGCTAATGCTGATCTTTCCCAAAGGAACCCAGTCATGGTGAGACATTGAGACACAAATCCCTGCTAAGGTGATCTTAGCTCTTGGGAATTTAAGATACTATGTCTTCTTTGTTTGTGGGTGAGTATATGGGGACATTTCTTTATTACTCAACTCAATGGCCAGGACCTAAATCCAAACCTAAAATCTGCCTACTGGGGAAAAAAAAATGTCTTGAGACTCAGTTTAGTATTGCCAAAAAGTCAAGACCATGAACATGGCCATTCTCTGGAAAAATGTTTTGTAAATTACAATAGTTGGAGTGATCCCTAATCTTCATCTGCATGGACCATCCTCTTGATTAATATCAACATGTTCATTACCTGAAGATGAAATTAAAACCCCACATCTTGGCCTGCAGGGTTCTGCATGGTCTGATCCTGGTCTCTTTCAGTCAGAGCACGTCCCTCTTCCTCATCTGCTCTAGCCACACTGTCTTCCTTTAAGTCCTATCCCTAGGACCGTGCCCATGCAGATCTTGCCTTGCAGATTCATTGGTCCCCCTTCTTCTAGTTAACTGAGCTCAAGCTTCCTCCAAAGCTTTCTCTTTCTCATGAGCTGAACTCCTGTTTTTGAGTGTTTACTAGACCGAGTGGATGTCCTCTGCAGGGCTCTCAAAGCAATTGTACATTCAGCAACGTGATTATCCGACGGATGTTTCTCTCCTCCACTAACCTGAATGTTCTAATCGACCTGTCAAAGGGTCAAGCCTGTTTTACTCAATAAACATACGTCAAATGCATGGATGGATGGAAATAATCTGCCACTGTGTTAGTCAGCTTTTGATCAGCCGTGACTAAAAGACCAAAAACTTAGAGGAGGCAAAGTTTATTTTGGTTCATGGTTTCAGAGGTTCAGTCCATGGCTGGCTGAGTTCATAGCTCTGGGTAGAAGGTGAATATTCCTGCATTAACACAGGAGCTTGGGAACACATCTCCAAATCCTAACAGCCACCACCTTCTGTGATCTTTCTCCATTCTCATTTTAAAAATAAATAACTGCAGCCAAGTGTTCCTGCTTTTCTTTCTTTTGAATGTGAATTTCTTCCTGAAAATGGTGGAATTTAGAAAAGACAAACATACAAAACTTTCCAAGCTCTCCCAAACAGAAATACACAAAAAAGTAAAGGAAAAGGGAATTTTTTTTTCCTTTGTAAAGTGAAGAGAGGGAACTTAGCAAAACAATGGAAGTAAAGTTCATGATTAAATTATGCTGACTTCCAAGAAGCTGTTAATCAAAACTCAATTTTAAGAAGGAACTGGAATGAAGGGAGCAATAAACATAAAAGAGCTGTGACTTTTGATGAGAAAATGTAGAGAACTTGAACTTCATTTCCTTCCTTCCTTCCTTCCTTCCTTCCTTCCTTCCTTCCTTCCTTCCTTCCTCCCTCCCTCCCTCCCTTCCGTAGTGAGAATTGTACCCGGGGGTACTTACCCACTGAGCCACATCCCCAGCCCTCTTCTTTTTTATATTTTATTAGAGACAGGGTCTCACTGAGTTGCTTAGGGGCTCACTAAGTTGCTGAGGCTGGCTTTGAACTCGTGATCCTCCTGCCTCAGCCTCCCAAGTGCTGGGATTACAGGCCTGCGCCTCCATGCCTGACCATTTTCTTTGCATGGTTATGAATTTAACATTCTATCACAGTTAATGTGTCTTAGAAGAAGAACATCTTTCTGGAACTAGCTTATCCTTCCTTTGCATCAGTGACAGCATCATCAAGAGGTTAAATGGGTACACTAGTGGGTATGGGATTTGGAGTCTCCTTTACATGCACCCTGGCTGGCTCTGCCACTCACTAGTCATGTGACCCTAACCAAATCTACATATGCCTGGAACCTCTTCATCTATTAAATGGGGATAATATAAGCTCCCATCTCCTTGGGCCATTGAGAAGTACCAGTGAAACAAGGCAGGGAAGCTCAGCCCCCTGGCTGGCACAGTGGACACTTCATAAGTGTTAGTTATTCAGTATTTTTGTTAGTTGTGCCTGGTAGGTTTCAGTATTCTAATTGGAAAGTCTACACTGCAGGCAACTATATTTATCTCCCCCACTAGGTCACGGGTAGGAGGCTCACGTAGGGATGTCTCCTCTTAACCATCCATGAAGTTTTTCAGGGAGAGATCCGTAGTTTGGACCTCCAGAAAACAGCCCAGTTCAATTTCCTTTCCTTGAGTCCTACTTTCTCTGAATGCCTCAAAGGATCTTCTCTTTCTGGCTTAGTGAATACCTGAACAGGTACATAATAGGAGAAGCCTAGATTATGCAAAGTATTGTGGGCCATTCACCTGCAGATTCATATGCACCTTGCCTGGGATTCCTCAAGAGTAGAGGATATTGTCATTATTTAGTCAATTGCCATATTAAGGACAAAACTCAAAATAAAAGTATATCATTGGGAATCACCTGGTCTACTGTCCCCAAATCTGTCTCAACATTAGAATCCTCTGGAAGGCTTTCACCCCAACAGATTCTCAGGCTGTCCCAAATGCTACTCAATGCACTTTTCAGTGAAGTGGTAGCATGCATTTGAAGCTCTACACCTGTCCTTGGGTGACTGTGAGGATTGGTTGGGGTTGAGAATTACTGGTTCGGAACACAGCTGGCAAATGGACAAGAAGGATAAGGCTCAGAAATGTTATGTGATTTTCTTAAAGTCACACAGGCTCTTGGTTGCTCACTCAAGCCTGTCTGATGTCAAGTACTGAGCTCTTTCTTCTACAGCGTGTTTTCTCATCCCAAATGCACTTTCATTTGGCTCTCTGTGCCTGGGCTAGACCATCATTGCCCACGACCTTCAATGACCTCCATTTTAAGGTAAAGTCAATCATTTTCCCTTCCAGTACAGATACCCAAGTAGCTTGAAAATATATTACTTTGATTTCCATTGAGGAAGGTAAAAAGCATGGTATTTTTATTGAAGCTATGAGCCAAAAAAAAAAAGCTTGCTATCACTTTTGCCTGTTCCTTGGAAATCAGGCAATTATCACACGATTACTCATGCTGGTAATGAAATTAAGATAAAGTTTCAGCAAAAGAGCATATGCAATTTTACAGCCGTGACAGAATGGGGTAAATATGAGCAGATGTGTCTGAATCTCTTGGATTTATAAATACAGAAACATTGTTCCTATCTGGGGTGAAGATCATTTCTTGACTGTGGACGTGGGAAGGCTGTGGCTGAGGGCCCTGGTGGTGACAGAGAAGGAAGGTAGGCTTCCTGGTCTATTCCCTGCCGCTTCCAACAGCAGACGACCTCACCTGGGAGAATCTCAGCTTCTGACAGCAAGAAAATACTTAGTTGAGATACAGTGGTGATACATTTGTCAAGCTAAACAGAGGGATTTTCTCATCCAGGTCTTTCTTCCCTAGGAAAAGAAGCAAAGTCATGCTATGTTTGTGGCTTGTCAACTTTATTACACATAAAAGGTGGTTTTGTAAAGGGAAAAGGACTTATCCAGAAATAAACGTTGCTTTCCTCTTCTGGAACATGTGTCCTTACATAAGAGTGCTATACAGCTATTACTCTGAGCCTTTCTCTCTCTTTCTGTCAGGGTCTAAGAAGAAAGTGAGGCAAACAGGGAGTGCTGAGTTTCCTGTCAAGACCCTCTTTCCCAGAAGCACCTGGAAGAATCTGGTATTGCTCGGAAAGACCACAGGTGTGGGCATCTGTAGTAATCAAGAGCACAGGCTGAAGCTGGGCGATCTCCCACACACCTATAATCCCAGTGGCTTGGGAGGCTGAGGCAGGAGGATCTCAAGTTCAAAGCCAACCTCAGCAAAAGCAACTCAGTGAGACCCTGTCTCTAAATAAAATACAAAATAGGGATGGGGATGTGGCTCAGTGGTGCAGTGCCCCTGGGTTCAATCCCTGGTACCTCCCTCCAAAAAAAGAGCACAAGCTCAGAAGGACCTCGGGTCACTCGTGTCACTTTCCCATTCCTTCCTAACTCATCCAGCAGGCAGCACCTTTGCATATCTGGCACAGCATGGTGTGCTGAAGAAACATGAGCCACTCCTAGAAGGGTAAAAGTGGCATCCAGACCACAGAGCCATCCCCACTGCCTGGAGCTGCCTTAGACTCCCTCTTGAACAGGACTTTGGCAGGAGACCAGAGCAGCTGAGTCATCCTGAAGGAGGAGCTTTAACCACCGCATCCCCATAAGCAGATCTCCAGTGGAAAAATACCCAGGGCTCCTCATATCCGTCCTCAGTGCAGGGGTGGGAAACTGGGGGCTGTTTCCGCTTTGTCCCCCAAGCCCTCGGAAGCAGGTACTCTTCCCTCTGCTATGTCTGAGGTTAAGGGGACCCAGGTCACTGGTAGCTTGGAGGCAGGCTGCAGAAAATTTACATAGGCGCCTGCTCCTCCGTCTGCCTTTGTCTTGCCCCAGAGTTATTTATTCTTCAACAGTCAGGCTTCCCACAGGGGCCTTTCCTTGCCCCACAGAGAAATCAGTGCAGCTCAGGAGAGAACACGTTCTGGGTAAAATACAGTCTCTAAGATCTCTGTGGACCATAAAGGACACATAGGTGAGTGTCGGTGTTGATCTGTCCTCATTTCCCCATAAACCTAGCAAATCTCTGGGCTCAGATCCTGTTCTGACCCTTTGCCCTGAAGACCAAGGTCCTTAACAGCTGTCCCTGGGGAACTTCATGCAGATCTCCCTCCTTCTATTGGTTTCAGCCAAAAACCTTCAGAGTTACCCTAACTCTTCCCATTTCTTAGACCTGCCATCCATTCAAGCATATTCTCCTGTTGGGCCTTCAAAGTATTTTCAAAATCCTGCACCTTCTCACTATCTCCACTATGACCTCCATGGGACCAGTCAACATGACCTTCTCCCTTGAGTTCTGCTATAGTCCCATCTGGTTCTCCCTCCTCCTCTCCCACATTCCCCATCTATTTTCAACCTAGCAACCTGAGTGATCTCTTAAATCACACATCAGGCTCTGCCACTTCTCTGCCCTAACCCTGTCATCTCACTTGGAGCAGGAGTCAAGGCCTTTGCCATGGCCTACCCATCCTCCACAATCTCTCACCTCTTCTGTCACTCTCTTCTGCTCCCTTCCCTCAACCATACTGATCTCCTTGCTCTTTATGAAACAAAACATCCTGGCTGAACTTCTGCCCCAGGGCCTTTGCACTTACTGTCACCTATGACTAGAGCACTCCTGATCTCTTTGCTTCTTCAGGTCTTTGCTTAAATGTCCCCTTCCCAGAGCAGCCTCCCCAGACCACCATATTTTAAGCTGTAACCCATTTCCCAGCAGCAACCCTCATCCTCTTTCTCTGCTTTTTCGCCATCGCAATTCTTACCCACCATCTGTTTTGTAAGAGAATGGTTTTCTCATTTTTGAGGCCTCTTTACCTATGCACTGAGATTTAAGTTAAATGAGGGCATCTGAATGCATTTCTTTTGTTTATTTTACAGTCTCAGAATCTGGAACAGTGCCTGGGACATTGTTGGCATGGTGGATATGCACTAATTAGTCATTGGCTGGATTTAGAAAATGCCTATGAAGAGGCATTGCATACTGTAAAGTGCTGTACAGGTGGAGGGGATGACTGAACTTGGATGATGGCAGATGTTACCATCTGTCTATTCATCCATCAACCTATCATCTGCTTCCTAGCTCTAGACACAACTAGAATCAAAATAATTCAAACCAAAGAAGTAGGCATTATCCTTCCCTGTGAGTATTCTCCCAAGAGGTGGAGAGAGGGAGAGCCAGTGTTATTGGTGAATTGAGTACTAATTTCAAGTCCTAATTTGTAGCCAGTATGTTTCTCTGTTGATGCATCTTTATCTGTGAATTGAAGATACTAGACCATTCTAAAGGGTTTTATCAGTGGCATAGGTGCTCCTGAATGAGAACCTATGTGCATAGTGAATTTAGAGTCATAGACACCAGGCATTGAGTTTTGTCTCAACTATGTTGATCATATTCATTTTACTATTAATAATTTCCCCTCCATCATGGTAGAAACAGAGGCATATGCATGAAGACCTACAATACATTTAGTCAAACCTTTTACACCAAAGGGGAAACTGGGAGTCAGGACTTCAAATCACTAGCTCATGGTGATACTCTTGGAGAAGGACTAGAATTCAAGTTCAGATTAAATTGATCCCAACACCAAAAGGTTCTGAACACATTTTTAAGCCACTAATCAGCTATGGAATCTTCTGGTAGTACTTAACCCCTTGTGGTCTCTGTTCCCTTGACTGTGACTATATAAACAAAGCATGTTTTACCCCAATAAAGGATATCTCCTTTCTTTTGGGGGGGGTGGGCACCAGGGATTGAACTCAGGGGCACTTGGACACTGAGCCACATCCCCAGCCCTATTTTGTATTTTACTTAGAGACAGGGTCTCACTGAGTTGCTTAGAGCCTCACTTCTGCTGAAGCTGGCTTTGAACTTGTGATCCTCCTGCCTCAGCCTCCTGAGCCTCTGGGAGTACAGTCATGTGCCACCACGTCAAGTATGACTATGACCTTCTTTTGTAAAATTGTAAAAATCAAGCAAGTATAAGTTCACAAAAGACTCTGGGGAATTTGCAAAAGTAACAGATATATCCTTCTGCAGGTCCCAGGTCTATCTTAAATGGCATATGAATTTTGTTATGTTTTGCTTAAATGTAAGAGCCTATATGGTCTATTTGTGACATTAACATCTGGGGAACTGTGAACAGAGACTCCTGAGCCCCTTGTATGGAAGATTCCCAAGAGTGTGGTAAGATAAGCCATAAAACTAGCATGCAGAGCTACCTTGACCTCTGGTAAACTCAGGAGGGCCTCAGATGGTGTTAGTGTAAGTTGTCATTCCTGTTCCTCTCTCATAAACATCCCTGAGACTAACACCCCTTCTCTTTAAAAGGACCAGATGCAGTTCCTGCTTAGGGGGTTTCAGTTCCCTACCAGATCACGGGGTTATCAGACAAGCCAGCTCTCCTTCCCACAGGAACCAGGGGTCACCCATCCTGAAGGGCCTCGACTCTTCACTCTGTTTCTGAGTGAAACCCACATGGGTCCCTATAAGGCATGTGGTGTCCCTCTCTGCAGGACTATAGGTATATGTGACTAATAAACTACTATCAGTCTTCCCTGTCAAGTATCAGGTGGCTTGTGCCCAGCCATCTCATGACCCTAAGATGGAATTCCCTCCCTAATAGAGTAAACAGGAGGTGCTCAGAACAGGTGCATCCATCACCAAATATCTTAGTTGATATACCCTTTTAGGATAAGATGTTCAAGTTGGAAATGAGGCTGAAGGATTATTATATTATGACTCTGTCCCAAGTTAATCTCTATGCGCTCAAATGTATGGCTCGTCAAACCGTATCTTGATAATGTACACGCTCAGATGACATGTAATTCAATTATTATTTTCCTTTTCAGGAAGAAAAGTAGCAGGGTTCCTGGATGCAGTGGTGCATGCCTGTAATCTCAGTGGCTCGGGAGGCTGAGGCAGGAGGATCATGAGTTCAAGGTCAGCCTCAGTAACATAACAAGCCCCTAAGCAACTCAGCGAGATCCTATCTCTAAATACACACACATACACACACACACACACACAAATAAAGGGGTATGGGACTCAGAGGTTAAGCACCTCTGTGTTCAATTCCCAATACTCCCCCCACCAAAAAAAGGGAAGAAAAATGACAAAGAAAAGTAGCAGGACTTAGTGTTTCCATCAATAGCTTCCACAAACAAAGAGTTAGAAATCAGTTGTAGAAAGTTACTGGTTCCCATCTGGCTGTAAGACATTTTAGTTCAAACATGTTTGCTCAGATTATAACTTCTGTTCTTACGTCCAATAAGCGAAGTATTATTCTAGATGGTAAATTGGGCCCTATTAATTCTATGAAAATAATTTAAGAGCGCTGGGCGAGTTCTCCAGCGACCTGTTTCAATTCCTTCTCTGAAAGTTGTTTGCAAACTTTGAGTAGTGTCACTCAATGGTGCAGAGAAGGCAATACCTCTTCTGAAGCTCTTCCATTGTCAGGAGAAAATGATAGACACTTTGGGTCTTGATGATGCAGTTATGTCAGTAACATACCACGTGTAACAGATCATCAGCAGACTTGCAGCTTAAACCAGAAACTATCCATTATATCACAGTTTCTGCAGGTCAGGAGTTTAGGTGTGGCTCTGCTGGCTCCCTGGCTCAGTCCCCACAAGCTGCAGTCACCTGGTGTGCCTGGGCTGCAGTCATCTCAGGACCAGACTGGGGCTGACAAGGTCCACGTTCAGGGTCGCTCACATGGTTGTTGGCAGGCTTTGGTCCCTGCTGCTGTTGTCTGAGTTACCATGTTATGGGGTCTTCTCCATAGTACACCTCACAGGGAAGCCTGCTTTCCAGCGTGAGAGAGTGATCAAGACAGTCAACCTTTTGTAACCTAACTGCAGAAGTGATAGTCCATCTCTCCACTATATTCTGTTCCTTTGAAGCAAGTCACTAGGTATAGTATACCGGCCTATACTCAAAGGACAAAGATGAGAAGTGTGAATACCTGGATGTGGGGACCAATGGGGTCATCTGAGGGGCTGTCTGGTACAACATGCATGCAGGTGCATCTTGCATGTACCATTTCAGAACATGTGATTCTATCCTACATCAAGAACCTATAACTCGACTTGAAATCAGCCTACTATAGTGGCACAGCCACATCAGTGTTTATAGTAGCTCAAGTCACAATAGCTAAACTATGGAACCAATGTAGGTGCCCTTCAACAGATGAATGGATAAAGAAAATATGGTATATATACACAATGGAATATTAGTCATAAAGGAGAATGAAATTGTGACATTTGCCATTAAATGGATGAAGCTGGAGGCTATCATGCTAAGCGAAATAAGCCAAACCCCAAACAACAAAGGTTGAATGTTTTCTCTGATACATGGATGCTAATTCACAATAAGATAGTGGGGTGGGTAGTGAAGAATGGAGGTACTCTGGATTAGGCAGAGGGGAGTGAAATGGGGGTATGGGGTAGGGATGATAGTAGAATAAATCAGGCATTATGACCCTATGTGCATATTTAATTATATGACCGGTGTAACGCTACATCACGTACAACCAGAAGAATGAGAAGTTATACTCTTTTTATGCATGATGTGTCAAAGAGCATTCTACTGTCATGTATAACTAATTAGAACAAATCTGAGGACTTTCTCTGACCACAGGACTGTGCCTGACTCATGGACCAGACAGGCCAGAAATGCTGGGGAGCTAACACGTTTGGGAATGGGTGTCAATCAGTAAAGGGGGGTAACTCAAGCCCCCTGGTTCTGAGGTGTGATCTACACAGCCTCCCAGTGTCCCCAGGGGCACTGAGCTCCTGGTGCCCACCGTGGTGACCTCTTGGTGAAAGCCCCCTTTATCAGCTTTCTGCTGGTCCACATTTCATGTTCTCTCTCTACTGGTGCTTCCTGGAATTGCCTCCCGGACTATTTAACTCTAATCCTTGTCCCCGAACTGCTTATGAGGGAACTAAAAAATTAAGCTCTGAACATCTCTTCCACTTTGCAGCAACGCCTGAAGAAATTGCCAGACCCCAGGGAAGGACACAATTGGGCAAGTTGTTCTTTATTTCATGGACACTTACTTTAGCCAGCTTTTCATTGCCTTGATCAAAAGACCTGACAAGAACGACTTAGAGGAGGAAAAGTTTGTTTTGGCTCATGGTTTCAGAGGTTGGATTCATGTTTGGCTGACTCCACTGCTCTGGTTGGAGATGAAGCAGAACATCATGGCAGAAGGGCATGGTGGAGGCAAATGTCTGGGCACATGGCAACCCAGGACGCAGAGAACTGAGTGCTACAAGGTAGGTAGTCTAATCCCAAAGGGCATGCCCCCAGTGAGCTGCCTCCTGCAGCCCTGCAGTAACCACCCATTAATCCATTCAAATTATTAATCCATCAAATGAACTGAGGACGCACTTTCACAATCTAATCATTTCACCTCAGAACATTCCTTCGTTGTCTCCCACACAAGCTGTCGGGGGACACCTCACATCCAAACCATAACAACAACTAATTATCAAGCAACTACCATGTGCATACATACTCCTATGCACCACATACTCAACATTTTAAAAAGTCCATTTCTGTATTTCATGGGCTGTGTCGAGGAAAGAAAGAAAATATTTTACTTATTCTTATTCCTCATGTTGGTTGCAGTCTTGGTGAAAAATAGCTGTAGGCCAATCATATTTTTATAGTATTATTAGTTCTAACTTCAGAGACTAGTGAGCTGTAGATGTATGTACCTAGTTATTGGAGATGTATGCTTGTGTCTGTGTATGAGTGTATCTTTGGGCTTTGTAGCACACATTTTGAAGGACATATAGGTAGCCAGCATGGAACACATTTAAAAGAAAGTAAATCAAGTATATAGTAAAGATCAAGTACTGCTGGGCATAGTGGCACACGCCTGTAATCCCAGAAGCTCGGGAGTCTGAGGCAGGAGGATGGACAGTTCAAAGCCAGCCTCAGCAACAGCGAGGTGCTAAACAACTCAGTGAGACCCTGTCTCTAAATAAAATACACAGAAGGGCTGGGGATGTGGCTCAGTGGTAGAGTGCCCCTGAGTTCAATACCCAGTACCAAAAAAAAAAAAAAAAAAAAGTCAAGTACTAATTTTCAGGATCAGTTTGATTGATAACCTCAGCTCCTACATATATACTCCCCTGGTGTAATCTCTTCTGCCTCTGGAAGGACAATGGGAAGAAGCCATTGAGGTAACCATTGGGGTCACCATACCCAGTCCTTCTGTCCAGTATGGGCCCTTAATGGCAACTGGAACATTCCTGAGTTCTTCTGGAAGGAGGAAACCCAAAATTAAATTCTTCTACATCTCAATTGAGGATGTCTATGAGCAAGTAAGTGGTGAAAATCTTTATAAGACTATAATTTGAGCTGCATTTCAGGGGAAGTTGTTGTCTCACATAAACTATCATTCGTGACAGGTAACCTCTAAAATAGGCAATTTCTCTAATCTGATAAATTTCCCAGAAATATCTTACTCAGGATAATTTAAGAAGTGCCCATGTGCCAGTCCAGCAGTGCAGACCTGTCATCCCAGTTACTCAGGAGGCTGAGGCAGGAGGATCATAAGTTCAAAGCCAGCCTCAGCAACTTAGTGAGGCCCTAAGCAACTCAGTGAGGCCCTGTCTCTAAATAAAATGCAAAATGGGCTGGGGATGTGGCTCAGTGGTGGAGTACCCCCAAGTTCAATCCCCAGTTGCAAACAAACAAAAAGAGGTACCCATGACCATCACACTTATAAACTAGAAACAAAGTACACAACTTTAAAAACCCTCCACAGCAACCACCAAAAGATTCCAGCAGCCTGACGTAGGTCCTTTCTTCACCGTCTCTGCCCCCCCTCACACGTGCTGTCTCAGGAGCTGGAATTTCCACAGTGACCCGAATGTGAGAACATCCGGCAGGCTCTTTGTGTCCGCTCGGTCACACGACACAAATGGCAGAAGGATGCTCTGCAGGTATTTTGAAAGCCGCCACTCTTAAGCAGAGAGAAGATGAGGAGACATTCCAGTCTGGAGAGAGTGGCTTTTTAGAAGTGGCATCTCCTCTGCTTTTCAAGGTGCTTCTTCACCTGCACTGAGTGCCATTACAAAGGACCACCTGCACATCTGTGGAGTCTCAGAGTCAGCCAGGACTTCTTTCTGTCCTTTACACAACATTTCAAATATGGAAAAAGTAGCAAAAAAAAAAAAAAAAAAAAAAAA
>JAJEJO010000819.1:328213-360245 GCA_020662805.1 Glaucomys volans
AGGAAGAGTACAATATTTGAAGTTGGACAGATCTGGGTTAGAAACACAACTGGGACACACTCATGGCTGCATGGCTTTAGTGCGTCACTAACATTTGCTGAGCCTTGGTTTCCTCATCTGTAAAATGGCGACACCTACTTTTCAGGGCTGAGAATTAAAGAAAGAAGGTGCATGGAGAAGCAGACAAGAACCTTTCTTTCCACATGGGAAAGCTGTCCCTTCAGAATTTTATACATTTATAAGAAATTTTAGCTGGACTGTGAAATGCCATCCTGTCTGTGGCTAGTCATATTGTAGCCGTCTTGGAAAGAATTTAAGGTAGTCTGGAGACTACTTGCTTGACTCACTGTATTAAGAATGAGTTCAGAATGGAGAATGCCTTTTAGAAGAAAGAGACTTGTCATATCTCCAGACATTTCTGGTTTCTACATGAAGAATCCCCAGAAAACTTGTCTGTCTGGCATTTGACATCTCAAGACTCTGGGGACCTGGAGTGCTACCTCTGTTTATCTGGCCCCTGTTCCTCCTTGTCCTGATAATGGAATTTAGTTTTATTTCGGGAACTCATTTCTCCCCTGCTCTTGGACCATGGGATTCAAGTGGGGCTTTGCTCTATTACACACATGGTCAACAGGATGTGGGATAAACTGAGACTGGTCAGTAAGACCCACAGCAATTATTAGAGAAATGAGTAGATAAGATTCTTAGCCCAGTATGTTACATGCCTATGGATGTTACAGATCTATTGGGAAAGGAAGATTCTCTTTCCAAGGGTAAAATGTCAACTGACAATGAATACTCAATCTGCCTGCCTTTCCTTTTCTTTCTTCCTTCTTTCCTTCCTTCCTTCCCTCCCTTCCTTCCTTCCTTCCTTCCTTCCTTCCTTCCTTCCTTCCTTCCCTCCTTCCTTCCTTCCTCACTCCCTCTCTCCCTCCTTCCCTTCCTTCCTTCCTGTCTAAACCCAGGGTCACTGAACCACTGAGCCACATCCCCAGCTGTTTTAACATTTTATTTAGAGATAGGGTCTCACTAAGTTGCTAAGTGCCTCACTAAGTTGATGAGGCTGGCTTTGAACTCACTATCCTCCTGCCTCAGCCTCCTGAGTCGCTGGGATTACAGGTGTGTGCCACCACACCTGGCATGAATACGCAGATTCTTAATGATCTACGTAGAGCTATGGACCCAGCTATATCTGATCCTGATAGTTCCTACATGCTTATTTGAGTCACCAAATTTCTCTTTCATTATTTATTTTTGTATTATTTTATTATTTTTCCCAGAAACCTATTTAAGTTAGGTCTCACTTGCTTACAACCAAAAGATTTTTGTCCAATGTTTGGATGACAATAGATACTCTTGCCCTATTTGTTAAGGGCTTATGATGTGCTGCCTATTGTTCTAAACATTTAACAAGCTTCTTATCTCAATCTTAAAAAACTAATATTTGTCCCATTTTGTAGGTGAGAGAATTGAGGCCAAATGATTTTAAGACATCTGGCAGGGTCCACATCACTGGTAAGTGGTAGGGCCAGGTTGAACCCAAGTCTGTCTGATTTCAGAGTTTGTGTTCTTTACCTCCATGTTGGGATCACTAAACCAGAGCCAATGCCTTCACATAATGGGTAATGGATACTTGGGATTCCTTGTGCTTATCCAAGTTGTTCAGAATTACTCCAATCCCACATCCTTTCCCAGACTAGAGATGATTCCAAATTCTAATCTTCTGAATTCTTCGTCTAGAGTGGCCTCCCAGGAGTGGACTGTAGCTATCAGATTTAGAAGGTTGGCAGCTATAGGCTTCAGTCCACAGAGTAGAGAGAAAATGATCCCAAATGCTCACCTTGGACTTTGGCAATTTCTCGTGTCAGTGAAAAGGTAAAAAGAGGGGTGGGAGGGTGGAGGCAGAGTATTTATGGGAAGATGTGGGCAGCTTGTTGAATTTTAGTGGTTTAAAAGCATTTGCTTTACATTATTTGACTAATTGAAATGAAAGGTTCAGGGCTACAGAGAGTTGACTCATTCCCCGATTCTCATGTAGATGGATTGAGTTCCATTTGGTTGAAGGTCTGTACCAAATTTCTCAGTGTTGGCTGACAGCCTCCAAAAGATCTGTTCATTTTTACAATATTTCTGTGAGTCATTCCACACACACTGTTGCCACTTGTTCCCTGAGGGGAGTCAGGAGGAGGAGGAAGGTTTTGATGGGCTCATAAAGGGCTTGGAAATTCACTGGGGAACAGGGAACTAACTATGAGTAGCATTTTTATCCAGAACAAATTTGGAGCCGAGGGTACTGGCTTCCATTCCTGAACTCCCTGTTGATAGGCATGGACCCTGCACACTTGGGAGAATGGTATGCAACATAGGATCCTCTGGAGTCAAAGATAATAGGGTTCTCTTAAAAATCCATCTGAATAGCCTAGAACCCCCCAACACTCGCACGTGCACACACACACACTTTGGCATCAGCTCTGGGTTTGAGCTACAGTTGTGCCATATGTCATCTGGCTTTAGGTCACTTAACCTCTTATAGGCTGTTTCCTCCTCTATAAAATATGGATAATCTTGCTGGACAAGGTTGCACATGCCTATCATCCCAGTGACTCAGGAGGCTGAGGCAGGAGGATCCCAAGTTCACAGCCAGTCTCAGCAAATTTAGGGAGGCCTGAAGCAACTCAGTGAGATCCTGTCTCTAAATAAAATATAGAAAGTGCTGGGGATGTGGCTCAGTGGTTAAGGACCTCAGGTTCAATCCTCAGTGCCAATAATTAATTAATTAGCTAATAGATAATCCTTATCTTTCATTCTCTTGTGAAAGTTAGAAATAATATTTGTTAAATGCCCTATACATAGTAGGGACTCAAAGCAAAGCATGTAGAATGTGAGAGACCTGTTATTACTTGACACTGACATTTACCAGTAGATTGCATTTAGCCAAGTAACAGCCAATTTCCCTCTTGATTTTCTCATCTATAAAATAGGCTAATAATATTCTGGGATGATTGTGGGTTTAAATGTGGGATGCATTATTGGCTACTATGATTATAGCCAGTAATTACTAATGTTTTTTGTTTTCTTGTTTTTATACTGGGAATTAAACCCAGAGGCACTTAACCACTGAGCCACATCCCCAGCCCTTTTTTTTTTGAGACCAGGTCTCCCTAAATTGGTTTGGGCCTCCCTAAATTGTTGAGGCTGTCTTTGAACTTTGGATCCTACTGCTTTAGCCTCCCAAGCAGCTGGGATTAGAGGTGTGCACCACCAAACCTAGCTACTAATGTTTTTAACGTGGCTAAGCACTTTCATATCAAGCATTTAGTATTGTTTCTAACACATAGTTTAATGCATAAATGTCAGTGATGCATAAACATTACTAAGTTTAATACTAGAAGTTGCTATTATTGTAACAATGACAATTTCATATGACTCCACTGAATATGGGAGTTCCTCAAGGGTAGCTATAATTGCATCAGAATTCCGTGTCTCGTAACCCAGTAGCCTAGATGCTTTTGTTTTGTTTGAGCTGCAGAAACCTGAAACTAATTGCTACCTTCCTCTCAGGGCTTCAGGCAGTGATTGATTGAATTTCACAAGCCTCCAATTAATTCACCTTAAACTTCTCCTGAGCGCAGGAAGCCTGCTTTCCCTCCCAGTGTTACAGGGGTGGGCAAATAACTCTAGAAAAACTAGCCATGCTTGAAAGAAAATGTCACTGCTGCCAGGTGGTGCCAACTCACTTTCTTCCAGCATGACACTCAAGAGTCCTCATTCTCAAGGATTCTCGGGCTTTGTCCTGCACTGAGAAAATTCATGGCACTGGGCATTGACTTCGCAGTCTTGCAGCAAATCCTTCCTGGCTGAGTAGGATCTTGAAGGAGGCCAAGGAGAAAGCTGTCATGATGCTGGAGCTCGGTGTGGTCTCCATCAGAACATCCCATGGTAAAGAGTTCAGGCCAGCTGCTCCAAACTCAGTAATAGGCTCAGTAATTGGGATGTAGGAGCCAGGCAGGGGGTGATGAGGTCTTGTGCTGGCATGAGGGCATTGGTGGTAAGCAAAGAATGTGGGGTTCATGATAACTAAGAGTCTGGCCCAGTAGGATTGCTGAGCTCTTGGATACAGGAAATGAACAATGTAACAAAACAGCTTGGGCATTGGGTCCTGGTAGAATGGTGCCATTTTCTTAGGTGGGGAAGATGGAGGGAGGAATGGGCTTGCAGATGGAGGAAATCAAGAGCTCTATTATGTCTGTGCTATATCTGCTACGGAGAAATGTCAAGGAAGCATTGGAGACCCAATGTGGGAGTTCAAGGCATAGACCCTGGGGAGGAGTTTTAATCATCTGGGAGGGAAACACTATGATCAGATGAAACTTTGAAGAAATAAAGAACAATGGGAAATGAAACCCAAGAGATTAAGAGCAAGGAAGAGATAGAGGAGGAACAAAGGACTAAGGGTCGAACACCTCTGGGTTGAGCTTATGCATGGTCCGGGGTACTCTGCTGGGTACCTACCTGTCCATTCACCTGGTGTGATGCTCACCAAAAGCCACAGTGCATCCTGAGAAAACCGAGGCTCATGCAGTTTAAGCAACTGATCTGTTCCAACTGGATGTGGGCAGAGATGAGATTCCAAACAAAATCACCCAAGCCTGAAGCCCATGTTCAGAATGATTGTCTATTCTCCCCTGTTTGTGAAATAACAGGAATTGTTGATAATGAGAAAGGGAAAGGACTTAAGAAAGAGACAGGTGTTCCCTGGCCTGTAAGGCACCTGTCCTAGGAGCATTACCCCTGAAGGTCATGCCCTTCATGTCTGCAGAATACACACCTTATTTGGAGGAGGAGAAGAAAAAGGAGTGAAAAGAAGACACCCCATTCAAGATAGGGTTACTTGGCTCACATCTGTAATCCCACAGCTCGGGAGGCTGAGGCAGGAGGATTGAGAGTTCAAATCCGGCCTCGTGTGCATATGATCCCATGACCAATGTAATTCATATACAACATGTACAAGCAGAAGAATGGGAAGTTATACTCCATATGTGCTTAATGTGTCCAAATAAATCCAATTATCATGCATAACTAATAAAAACAATTTAAAAAAAAAAAAGCCAGCCTCACCGATTTAGCAAGGCCCTAAGCAACTACTTAGTGAGACCTTGTACCAAAATAAAAAAAAAATTATAAAAGTGCTGGGGAAGTGGCTTAGCATCCCTGGGTTTAATGCCTGGTCCAAACAAGCAAACAAACAAAAAAGAACAACAGTTACTTCTAAGAATAAGGAGCCAGGGAGTTTAAGAATTATCACATCATCTCTGAGTGTTGTCTTACTTTTGTTGGTTTGGGTTCCTACGAATACTCTTTCTCCTTCCCTTGAGAATTTTTCTAATAAGGATATGGATTATAATTGCCCTTCAATTATTGCTTACATGTAGTTGGGCTGTGACCTCAACATAGGTACCTTTTGTTCAGACTCTTTAGCAGTATTTCTGTGGAAATTCATTGGTTTTCTTAATTAGAACATCCATTGAATGGGGTTCTTTCAGGTACAGTTGGATCCAGGAATTGAAGTATTATTGTTCAGGCTCTGTCTCTCCTCAGCTCTTGGCTACACACTTGGCTGCTTTTACACAGTTTTTAGCATCGGGAGTGAGATGGGGCCTGGTATTGCAGAGAGCTCTTCTTTATAGTTCAGGGTGACAGAGGTGGCAAGAAACTATGTCTTTCTGTCCACATATTAACTTTCATCAAGGGTCTCTGAAGTTCCCTGCTTGTAGCACATGCTCACCTCTCCAGTCAATCACAGGCAGGTAAAGGGCCAGGCCTGGGTCACATGCTGTCCTCGGCATGGATGAGGCAGGCAAGCCCCTGGGATTTGTGGTTCCCCTGACACCATAAGGGCTGGGGCACTGCAATGTTCTAACAGCAACATAAAAACAACAGAGTAATATATTTCAATGCCTAGACTGAAGGAGGCCATTGCTGTTAACTGCTGCTGTCACTATGGTGGCCGCTGTTTTTACTCCACTCTGGGACAGGATCTGAAGCCCCATAATAAACCCAAGATTAGCAGCAGGCCTCTGGTTTTACTATTGCCATATAAAGGGTCTTATTTTCTTCCTCTTCCTCTTTGCAGAGAGTTGCATGAATCCTGAGCTGACAGAAGCTCAGCAATCAGTTTCTGAGATCTTATCCAAAGACTGACAGATCAATTTGGAAAACAGACTTATTGAAATGTCTGCACAGAGCCATCCTCTCCATGACCAAATAGCTCAACTTTCTTTTTTCAGTCTAAGCCCCGGCTTTTCTCCTTGAGGCTAGGAAGGTAAATCTGGCTTTTTATGTCCACAGGATTCAGTGCTCACATCATAATTGCCTTTTGATTGGCCTTTTGTGGGTTTTCCATAAGAGCAGGCTGCAAAAGGGGTAGTTAATTTAGGGCACAGTTTACAAACACGGCTCTCAAGATTTGTAGCTCTCAGAATTGGCCTGAGGATAGGCTTTGTTGGGTACCTGCAATGTTTTGATAATTGGATTTAGTGAGCTGTATTTTAAAAACAGGTGATTTCCTAGTGTTTTTAAAATCCAGATTTCTAGCTTTGGGAGATGTGGCAACACGAGGCTTCCATTCCCACCTTCACATCAGTGGGAGCCAAATGGCAGTTTCCTCCTTAGCTGGGACACAGAGCAGTTAGAATGTGTTTTGCTGTAAATAATTGAGGTTGAAATCATAGGGGCATTTACTGCTTCCTTAAGGAGTTTGGAGCCAGGTGTGGTGATGCATGCCTGTAATCCCAGTGACTCTGGAGGCTGAGGCAGGAGGATCGAGAGTTCAAAACCAGCCTCAGCAACTTAGTGAGGCCCTAAGCAATTCAGCGAGACCCTGTCTCTAAATAATATATTAAAAGGGGCTGGGATGTGGCTCAGTGGTTAAGCACCCCTGGGTTCCATCACTACCACTGAAAAATTTTTTTTTAAAAAGGGAAAGAAAGGAGTCTGAGTTTGGAGGTGCGTTTGTCCAGGCTTCACTCAGGAGCTTGACAGGGATGTCTTCATTTTTTTGCTGCCATCCTAAGTGTTTGCTCCCCCACTTCCATTATGTAAGAAGGGAAAACATTCCCTCAAGGAAGTGCTTTGTGACCACCCTTCTCTCTTTTGATCAGAAAGAGAAAGCTTTCCCAGAAGGCACATGGAGCCTTTCCCTGGCTCTCATTGGCCAGAGCTGGGTCACATGACCAACCCTGGCTACTAGCAAAGGATAATAGGATTCTGATGATTTGCTTAGATCAGTCCTGATTCAACACCTGGGACTGGAAACATTATCACCTCCCCCTGAAAACCAGGGTTCAATTGGCAAATCAGGATTGAAATGCAGGTGGTAATCCACAGTGTCAGCCATGTGTGCTCCACTCCCCCACAACACCCCCTCACTTCCTATGGCCCTATCCCATCCACTTTCTTTCATTCACTTCACCTGAATGGTCATGGGTGCTTGTGACTCCTCTAGTCCCAGGGCAACCTTTATCACTTTCCTGGTTCTGGTCTGGTTCTAGCAAAACAAGATGTCCAATATCTTAGTTCATTTTCTGTTGTTATAACAGAATACCTGAGACTGGGTCACTTATGAAGAAAAAAGGGCTTAGGGCTCTGAAGGCTGGGAAGTCCAAAGCAAGGAGCTGGCAAGTGCCTCATGATGCTTTAATTCATAGTGGGAAACAAAGATTACATGGTAAGAGAGAAAACAAGAAAAAGCTGAGGAGGCCAAACTTGTCTTCATAACAATTCCCTGGCAGTACCAGTTCACGTCTTGTGGAAGCAAAGACTCACTTGTGTGAGAAAGACATCAATCTACTCATGAGGACTCTGCTTCTTTGACCCAGACCCCTCCAACTGGGCCCTACCTCTCCGCACAGGTCCACTGAGGAATTAAGGTTTCAACCCATGAACCTTTGCGGGGTGCACTTAAACCAAAGCACCCTGTTTGTTAGAGCAGAAGAACTTGATTGTACATCTCCAAAGGACACTACCAGCTGCAGGACCAGGGACATTATAAATACCATCTGTGATGTCCTGAAATAAAAAAGGAGGTGTTTTATTGGATGCTAAGATTCCTAGAACTTTCATTAATATCTGGTTTCTAGTAGTTGTTCAAGAAATGATTCCCCCTTCTAATTATTAAAAGTCTTGAAAAATAGTTTATGGAAAGAGAAGGTCTTCGCTGTACCCTCTGAAACACTGGAGATGAGGCATTTTCTTTAGATGTCTATCTAAAATCTTTCAGGCATCCATTCAATTAATTTCCACATTTTAATCATCAGAGAGAAAGGGGGAGGGAGGGGGGGAGGGAACTATGTGCTGTATTCAGGGGGGTCTTTTGGTTTTGTTTTTAAAGCAAACTTCGAGTTCAAGGTAAAATTTAGTATGTGAAATGATAGAATTAAAAGAGTTTTTCCTTGGTTTAAAATGAATGTATGTGCTCTGATTGATGAAACTAAGCCTTGGAGATTCTATTTGGTGGCAAATCAATTATTTGACATCAACATTTATAGGTGACCGCCTCCTTTGCTTTGATCAAATATGTTATTCATGGAACTGTGTGATTTTCTCTTTAATTCTGAGATCTCATTTTGCTGATTTTTTTCCCATATATCCACATGGTAAAACCAAAACAGTGGTAGCTAACTTACGCCAAGCAATCAGGGCCTATTGTGTGCCAGACTCAATAAATAGCATATAATAAGTTTTTAAATGATAATAGTTTTATTTTTTGGTACTAGGGATGAAACCCAGGGGTGCTTAATAACAGAGCCACATCCCCAGCCCTTTTTTGTATTTTATTTAGAGACAGGGTCTTACTAGGTTGCTTAGGGCCTCACTAAGTTGCTGAGGCTGGCTTTGAACTCGCCATCCTCCTGCCTCAGCCTCCTGAGCTGCTGGGATTACAGGTGTGTACCCTTCTGCCTGGCACTAAATTGTTGCTAATGTAATAGTTATTAACTCAAGATGGATAAAAAATAAGTAAACTCTGCCCTTTCCATACTGATTTTTCCTTTCCTTTCTATTTATTGTTAGTGCACATTAATTCTACAGAATTATGGGTTTCATTGTGGCCTATCTGTACCTGAACTGCAGACTTGTCCATAGACAGTGGCTCCATTCCTCGGGGCTGGAGGTGAGGCTGAGTATCATGGCAGAAGAGTGTGGTGAAGGGAAGCAGCTCCCATGGTGATCAGGAAGCAGAGAGAGACTCCACGCTCCAGATACAAATATATACCCCAAAGCCACGCCCCCAGTGCCCACCTCCTCCAGTCACAATTTACCACTTCAATTAATCCCATCTGGCATTGATTTACTGATTGGGTTAAGACTCTTACAACCCAATCATTCCTCCTCTGAATCTTCTTGAATTGTCTCACACATGAGCTGTGGGGGACACCTCACATCCAAACCATAACATCAAGAATACAAGCAATAATACATGTTGGCGAGGATGTGGGGAAAAAGGTACACTTGTGCATTGCTGGTGTGTAGGAATACCTGAAGCAATATGGTTTGCATTACAGGAAGAAGCATAATTATGGAACAGGCAGACCTGCTCCTCTCAGAAGCATAGACAAACCTGTGCTGTGAATTATGCTCTCTGAGCACCCAGAGCCCAGGCACTTCCTCTTCCCTTATATGGTATGATTATGAGCCTAGCACGAGAGAATCAAGAGAGCTTAACAGTTGGTGATTGGCTATGGAGTACTATATAAGCTTTGTAGTTCCACATTAAATTTGAGTTTGTGTCTACAAGAACTGGCTCCCAGCATAGTGGTCTGTACACGCCTTGCACTCACCCTCCTTACTCCCAAAGGCCACTCCTGTTCCACTTTACAACACTGGTGGGACTGCAAATTGGTGCAACCATTATGGAAAGTGGTATGAAGATTCCTCAGAAAACTTGGAATGGAACCACCATTTGACCCAGCTATCTCACTCCTTGATTTATACCCAAAGGACTTAAAATCAGCATACTACAGTGACACAACCACATCAATGTTTGTGGCAGCTCAACTTACAATATCTAAACTATGGAATGAACCCAGGGGTTCTTCAACAGATGAATGGATAAATAAAATGTGGTACATATACACAATGGAATATTACTCAGTCTTAAAGAAGAATGAAATGATGGCATTTGCTGGTAATTGGATGGAACTGGAGAATATCATGCTAAGCCCATCCCAAAAAACCAAAGGACAAATGTTTTCTCTAATGTGCAGATGCTAATTCACAATAAGGGTGGGGGCTAGGGAAGAATAGAATTACTTTGGATTAGGCAGAGGGGAATGAAGGGAGGGTAGGAGGTATGGGGATAAGAAAGATAGTAGAATGAATTGACACTATTATTCTGACAATTTTTTTGCAAATAACATGATTTCATCTTTAGGGTTGAATAATACTCCACCATCCACATGATTTCAATGAACACTTAAAGAGGTATACAGTACAGTGAAAAATAACTGGGCCCTAGAGTCAGGTTGCCCTAGGTTTGAATTTTAGCTCTGATGCTTTCTAATTGTGTGACTTTAGGCCAATAACAACTTTTTAAACAGGAGAATAAGACCCATCGTTCCAAGATATTTAAGAAATGAAATAATCATGAGCATAAGTCCTTAGTGCCTGGCATAAGATAAGGATTCAACTGGTCGGATATGTTATTAATCTTTTTGTTCTGTTGTAAACAATTATTGTTCAATATGCTGCATACCATGTTACCCCACAGCACAGTGGCTTACAAGGAGAACATGTCATTTTCCTGCTGTGGGTCTGAGGGTAAGCTGGAATGACCTTGCACCATGATGCACATTGGCTTGGCTTGGCTTGGTCACTGCTGTGGGTTGGGTTCAGTTCTGCTCATCCTCTTTGGATCAGTGCCTCCCCGGGAACGTCCCCTTTATGTTGAATGCCAGTGGAGCAAAGAACTAAGATCATGCAGACACCAGGGACTCCTCTACTCACTTCGTGGCCACGTTCTACTGATTGAAGTGAGTCATATGCCCAGGTCCAAAGTCAGTGGGTGCTTTAGTCAGCTTTTTTCATTGCTGTGACATAAAGACCCAACCAGAACAATTGGAGAGGGGGAAAAGTTTATTTGGGGTCTCACAGTTTCAGAGGTCTCAGTCCATAGACAGCAGGCTCCATTCCTTGGGGCCCAAGGTGAGGCTGAACATCATGGTGGAAGAGTGTGGTGGAGGGAAGCAGCTCACATGGTGATCAGGAAGCAGAGAGAGACTCTACTCTCTCCAGATACAAATATAGACCCCAAAGCCACGCCCCCAATGCCACCTCCTCCAGCCACACCCCACCTGCGTCCAGTTACCACTCAGTTAATCCCATCAGGGATCCATTCGCTGATTGGGTTAAGGCTCTCACAACCTAATCATTTCTCCTCTAAACCTTCTTGCATTGTCTCACATGTGAGCTTCTGGGGGACACCTCACATCCAAACCATAACAGTGGGGGAGAGAAGTATTTCTTTCAAAGTGGGAGAAGAAGAAGGAAATAAATATTTGGTGAAAATGATCTCATTTATTATCATTTTAATATGCAGCACCCAAATAGGACATTTTGTTTATGTCTACTGTTTTACTCAGGTTTTCATCACTGTGACCAAAAGAACTGTCAGGAACAACTTAAAGGAGGAAAAGTGCATTTTGGGCTCATGGTTTCAGAGGTTCAGTCCATGGTCTGCCAACTCCATAGCTCTGGGCCCAAGGTGAGGCAGATCATCATGGCGGAAAGGTGTGGTGGAGGACAGCAGCTCAGGTCATGGCAACCAGGAAGTAGAGAGAGTGAGAGCTCTCCTCACCAGGGACAAGATATACATCCCAATGTCCTGCCCTCAGTGACCTCTTCCTAAAACCCAACGTGCCTGCCTACAGGGACAGCTACAGCTAATCCAGATCAGTGGATTATTCCCCCAATAGGTTAAGACTGTCATACCCTAACCGTTTCATTTCTGAACATCCCTGATGTGCACTGTCGTGGATCACCTCATATCTAAACCGTAACATCTACCCAACAATCTCAACTGCATTCTGTTTTATTTCACAGCATCACCCCCCATAGCACAAAAGATCTGTAAATCTTTTTTTTTTTTTGCATGCTTCAGTGACTTTGGGTTGCCTTGAATTAATTCACACTAAGGCAATAGTAATAATGTGCTGCCTCATCCTGAGAGTATTTATAATTGAAAGAAATACAGGTTGTAAGGAGAATGGGGAACCCCAAGGATCAAATGAGTAATGAATGCCTGTTTGTCTTGGTGAGGTGACACCTGAGTGTACGGCAGGCAGAACTGCTGATCATCGCCCTAATCAGCCAAACTGGGCGGTGTGGAAGGAGTCGGTACTAGATCAAGCAAACTGCTAGGAAGATATGCCTCTGTAGTGTTGCCAAGGAGGCAAAGTGCTTGCTAGTAAATTTCCCTCTAGCTGGATCTCTTGGGCCTGCTGGGCAGAGAGGAGTCCTTGAGAGGAGCATTTATCTGAGGTCCTTTGGTTCCTTATTTAATTGAACTCACATATCCTCCCCGAGTCCACGATTCATCTGTACCACATTTCTACCGCATTCAAGGTCTGTACCTCCACGGGCTCCACGTTAGTTAGCATCTGTGACTTTTCATGATGAACTTGGGAGAATATTTTCCATGAAAATTGATGGGGAATTCTTGACACTAAATTCACTGTCCTCTGTTGGTTCTACTGTACTGTTCGTTAGTTCTGTGAGTACAGACTTTGCCATGAGTGGGTTTCCCATGATATGTTAAAGCCGGCTCGGAAGGGGCAAGATGGTGGTGGGGTTTTATTTTCACCCAATTCCTCCATTTCAGCAACTTTGATGTTCTAGGAAACACCACCTATTATGATGGGATGATCATCTCAGTGATCTCAACTACCTTATTGGTATTGGGTATTAACCCTGAATTTCTCATAAGTCACTTGAAGAATTACACAATTTTCTTTCTTTCTTTCTTTCTTCCTTTCTTTCTTTCTTTCTTTCTTCCTTTCTTTCTTTCTTTCTTTCTTTCTTCTTTCTTTCTTTCTTTCTCTTTCTTTCTTTCTCTTTCTTTCTTTCTTTCTTTCTTTCTTTTTCTTTCTTTCTTTCTTTCTTTCTTTCTTTCTTTCTTTCTTTCTTTCTTTCTTTTTTTTGGTATCAGGGAATGAACCCAGGAGTGCTTAACCACTAAGCCCCACCCCTATCTATTTTTAGTTTTTATTTTGAGACAGAGTCTCTCTGAGTTGCTCAGGGCCTCACTAAATTGCTGAGGCTGGCTTTGAACTTGTGATCCTCCTGCCTCAGCCTCCTGAGCCACTGGGATGACAGGCATGCGCCACCTTGCCCGGCTAACTACACAATTTTCTATACAACATTCTGCAGCTTAGTTATGTCTGAATTACTTTATTACAGACTTTCATGTGTGTGTATATATGTGTGTGTGTGTGTGTGTGTGTGTGTGTGTGTGTGTGTGTGTGTTTGTCACAAAGCAAGATGGTAGGTTTTTCAGGGGCCTTCCTACTAAAAGTTTACTACTCTATTCCTTAATTCTTTGGCAATTCTGCAGTAGATCCTCGTTGCATATGGATTTACTATTTCAGTTACTGATGTGAAAGTGACCCTGAAGGTTGATGCCATAAAGAAATTTGTAATTTTTCTAAGACAAAACTATGAGTTAGTGTGGAGAATGAGTCACCTCACTAGTGAGTGGGCTTGCCTGAGCACCTGGTGCTTATATTTCAAGGTGCTTTGATGTTCTCCAATCCTTCTGGAAGATGTAATTAGTCTCCTATTATAATTATTTTAAAGACTTTGTAAAAATAAACTAAAAGCTGGGGCTGGGGTGCAGTTCAATGGTGGAACACTTGCCCAGCATGCATGAGGCCCTGGGTTCCAGCCCCAAGGCCACAGGAAAAAGATAAAGGAACAATCACTGTATATTGAGCATTTGTGATGTACCAGACACTCTGCCAAGTGGCTAGAATGAACTGTCAAATGGAGATAATGTCATTACACTATTTTCCAGGTGAGGGACACAAGACTGACGAAAACAAGGCCTTGTCAAGTTCACATAGTACCAAGCACCGGATCCAGGATTTGAATTTGGGAAGTCTAACTCCAAAAGCCCCGTTTATGACTGGGCCCTAACCCCACCCCAGCACTGATGGGGGACACAGAGCAGTTTGCAAAACTGGGCATTCTTATCTGGAAATGACGTGTGTTTCAGACACAAAGATGGAGAATGTTCTCATCAGCAGTGAGCTGAATCTCTGCTCTCTGCTGTGGAAACACACACACAAAAGTAAATTGGGAAGTTGTTTCAGTGAGTGCTCTGGCCAGTATTTATGCTAATGGCTTTGTAAATGACTTTCGTCTCATATTTATAGAATCATTAAAGACCGAGGGGATAATTCATAGTTTTTCAGTTACGCTTTACTGAATTTTGTAGGGAAAAGTATAATTTGAAGAGCTATGCTTGGGTGTTTGGTGTTTTTCAAAGACCTTAGAATATAATCGCCTGGGCTCCCAAGTACCTTTGCATTAGCATTATTATTTTTTGTTTTGTATTGCATGTAGGTGAACAGAGAGGTAAAGTACCTACCACAGGGCCTGAAGCGTCAGACTGCTAACACACAGTAATCTTTCCCCTGTTAGAACCCGAGAGTCACACTTTATCCTCAAACTTGAATCCTTAAGGAACCAGAGAAGCCTGGCAGGGCTGCCCCTGTGTTTGAAGGACAAACAGGGACGGATTGCAGAGCTTCTGTGCTTGGGAGCAGAAGCCAGGGATTAGGAAGAGAGGAGGCAGGACAACACTCTCTCAAAAGCAACCCCTCTGCACAAAAATGTTAATGTGGGTTTCATGGTTATAAAGATGACAAATAAAATAGTTTAGACATGGCAGCAAAATAGCAAAACCATAGGAGAGAAAACAAAGGTGTTCAGGGGGGTCCTTTCTTCCCACCTCTGACATCTCAGCCATCAGTAATACTTGTGAAGCCCTCCAGCCTGGTCCTCAGGCTCTTGCCCCTTCTGGTTGCAGCACCTCATTTTCTTTGGGGAAGTGATTTGTCCTCCATTGCATGCCATTTCAGTGGGGTTGTCATTCCTGATATCCTGATGTCCCCCTGACATGAGGTCAGCTTGTGTCCAAGATGGACAGGTCAGCTTGTGTCCAAGATGGACAGGTAATACTTTCCCAGTATTCCTAATCTATGGCAGAGTAACATGAGGACAACGGAGAATTGAAACTGGCTCATGCCAGCTGTGGTGGCTGGTGAGTTTGTCAATACTCTCCTGTTGCCAGGATCGCCAGAGCATCACTTGTATCAGTGGTTTGGTTGTTGTTGTTGTCTTTGTTGTTTTTTTGTCTTACCAATGAATGACTTTGTATTTAAGTTAGTTGGCTTCATTCAAACTTTCTCCTTCTTCCCAACTTAGAATCCTAACTAAAATCGATGGTTTTGTGATGATGAGAAGAATGGATTTTAAAATATAATTTCTGAACATATTCAATAAGTAGTTTCAGAGGAAGTGCACCCATCTGAAATTCTCACCAAAACAAAACAAAACAAAAACAAAGCAAATTTTAAAAACCCACAGCAAGATTATTTCCAGGAGCTTTTCCACCTTGTGTTTTCTTCTACAACAAGATGGCGGTCTGAAGGACTGAGAACAAATTTTTATACTGGTCTCTCCCTGGTGGTTATAGCAGGAACAGAGAAGAGAAATTCTGAGCATTGGTCTGAAAAAGTTCTCCTGATGTCTGTCTGTCTGACTCTCTCTCTCTCTCTCTCTCCAACACACGCACACGCACACACACACACACACACACACACTTTCAGTCTCCTCTTGAATACTGGTTTTGATTTGGTCTCCTTTCTCATGTGTTCATTAAACAAGTATTTCAAGTATTTTTCTTTGCTTTTTCTCTTCAAGTCAGGGAAGAAAGCCCTGAGGTGGCTATTTATTCTCTGGGCTCCTGTGAAGCCCAGTTTGGAGGGTGATCAATAGAACACAGAATGGGATAGTCTCCATGGCCATCCATGGCCATAAATAGACCCATCCTGCAATTATCATCAGAATTATTTGTTACCATTTGAAAGTAGCTAAAGAAGGGTGCAGTTAGCGTCAACATTGAAATCCCAAGAAGTAGTTTTCCATTCATTCTTTTTGGCAGTAAATCTTTGGGTCTGGCCGGGTTTTACAGGATTTTCCCCACTCCTTCCTTATTTCTATTCTGCCACATATCTTAGGATGCTCGGACGATTCCACATGATAGACATACTCTTTGCACTTTCTGTGACTATTTTAGAATAATAACATTTTAATGTCAATCTGTTCCCTTCCTGCAACCTTCTTCAGAATAGCTACTTAGTATGATTTGGAATGAGTGGTTTTTTAGAGCTAATAATAATAATAATAATAATAATAATAATAATAATAGTATTAGTAAGGTTTCCACCTTCAGCTTGACTGCTGAGAGCCCAGGAACTCGGTGTCACAGATATTGGGGAATTCATTCTAATATAAGCCCTGATTTAATTCTTTAGATTCTCCACCAGAAGCTCTTCATTGATGATTTAATCTTAAGGCAAGGTCAGCATTTAATGTCCCTAAGGCACAGCATGTGGCTTTCACAAATAGACATGCATGAGTGCTCACTTGGGAACAAGGAGAAGGGATCCCCAGACACACTTGTAGAAGGGTGGGGGTGGAACAGGGTGGGGAAGAGGGCCAATGAAGGGGACCATCACAAGCCCAGAACCACTGTGGACATCTGAAGCATGACACCTTTGGGGCACTCTGAGCAACAGTGGAGAACGGGACTGGAGCATCCTATGAGAGGAAGGCAGCTGGACCTGGGAGCTTCCCCCTCCAGCCTTCCACCTGCTCTGGCACTGGCCTTGGGAATCCATTAGTCAGACAACATGCCTTCAGGCATGTGCAGGGCTTACAGTGCAGCCTTGGTACCCACTGGTACTAAGGGGCTCTGGGCCCGGCACTGACAGCCTCTGCTGTAGAATGTCACATGATCATAAGAAATCATGCATCCACCCTGACTGCAGAATGTCACCTGACCATAGAAATCATGCATCCACCCTGACTGCAGAATGTCACATGATCATAAGGAATCACTCATCTACCCTGACTGTAGAAAGTCACATGACCATGAGGAATCATGCATCCACCTTGCAAATCCCAACAAGTATGAAATAGAATGGGGTCAGAATGGAGGGGTCTTTTTGAAGAGGCCAGAGCAAATACTACTCATGCAACATGTTTTGAAGGAAAAGTTATCTTGCTCCAAGACTTTTCTTTTTCTAGCAAGATTCAATGATCCTGGAAAGGTGGCCAAGATGGAATAATTCCTTTAGGTTAAGGCAACGAGATTCAAAGCAACATCCTTGAACCATCTGCATCGAAACAACATGGGGATGCTTTATGAAATCAGCTTCCTGAGTCTTACTCCAGACCTGCTGAGTCAGAGCTCTGGAGTTGGGGTTGGGGGACAGGAAACAGCTCCAAGCAATTTTTATGAACTCCTCCCATTTGGAAATACTTGAGTATTTCTTTTCTCTCTGATGACCTTAAAATGTCTCTTAAGTGAAAGTAATTCATTTTTTCCCCATGGGAATACTCATACTTACTCAAATCTCTGTAAAACATGGCTGTCTGAGCTCACCTCTGTATCTGCAGTACTAACCCAGAGCAAGACTATCACACAGAGAAAGCTCAATCGACAGCAGTCAAAAGAGTGAATGCTCTTTATAGAAACTAGAATGCAAGGATTCTTGGTGATTGAGTGACTCACATGTTAGTGTGAATAATTTTGTCAACTCTTTTCCTCTAAGGAAGGAGGAACAGATGCAAGAATAGAACACTGGGAGTCAGAGGGAAGGAATGGATAAAAATGGAATGAGGCTCCATCTTGCCAGCTATGAGATTATTCATCTGCAAAATAAGGATATAATCAACACCTGATTTTTTTTTCTGGTTGAGTGTCCATTATTTTGCCATGGTCTACTTTACCCTGAGATTCCTTCGGAAAACCATTTCTCCCCTGCACATGATCAAGCTGCTTGTGAAGGCCTGGCTTAGACACGCCAGTCACTTTATTTCATCTCCCTGATCACATGATTGATGTGAATGGAATGGGCTGAGACTCAACTAAGGACGACTAATTTAGTACAGATGAAAAATGAAAAGAGATACTTCCTTGAATTTATAGAAAGAAGAAGCTGAATATCTGTTGCCTTGGCTCAAGTGGTAAGACACAGACCTGTAGGCTGGCAGGGGCCATCTCTGTCTCCACACAGAGAGCCTACTAAAGAATGAAACTAGAAGAAGAAGAAGGAGACCCAAAGGATGGGAAAACATATCTTCCTGCTGATATTGACGGAGCTCCTAGAACCAGCCATGCCCGAAGCTCCTGTAACTGGCATGACTTGCCATTTACATAAGCCAACTTTGGTTTTTTATTATTTTATTATTTTTTGCTTGTTTGCTTGTGGTCACCTAAAACAAACAGTCCTGATTGATAAGTGGAGTTTGAAGCTAACTAAGCTTGAAGGAAGGTCACTTGGTGATCACTGAATAGCAATGGTTGTCTGAAGCAATTGGACCTGAATCCTTGATCTACTACTTCCTGTCTGGTCAAAACTTGACTTTTTACCTGGGGTTTCTAATCCTCACTTTGCTTCTTACCTGATGAACTTGGAATTTTACTTATCTTGTTGGGTTGTGAAGATCATATACTTGAAAAGAGAAGACCTTTGAAGCACTCATAAATGGTGGACTTATTCAGCAAGTTCCCTTCAGTTTAATTTTTCTGTCTTTAGCTCTTTCCTTGCTTTGACCACATGGAAATTCCCAAAGCCTCCATAAAACACTATTTTTCCTGGCTCGAAGACATGCTACCTACCAAGGGGTAATGGTTTCTGAGGATGTTCGAGACATTGATGAAGTTCTTTTTCTCCTCGTTGCCACAACATTGGAGGTTGGTAGAGACAATTTGGGCCTCTTCAAGGTTCTTGATATTTGATGTGATGAAATATGTCTGATGAATACGGAAAAGATGGAGGGGAGGAGGGCAACGGATTACATTTCCCACAGAACGGCACAACAATCTCCACTTTTCAACACTGTGACCTTGTTTACCCATGGGGTAGCAACAAGGCACTAACAAGAAATAAAAAGAGGAAAAAAGTCTATAAGTAAATAGCAGAGAGATCAGGAAAGATCACTAGAAGGAAGAAAATAGGGTGAGAAAGAAGAGGAGGAAAAGAGAAATACTGGGACTGAATTAGAGCAAATGATAACCCATGCTTTTATAATTACATCAAAATGGATCCTAATATTATGTATAACTAAAAGAATAAATTAAAATGGATAAAAAGTACAGTCCAATACTCCTCCCTGGAATCTGGGCCTTTCTTTATTATCATTTGTACCATAGAGCACTAAGGAAGTGACATCATGTGACTTCTGAGGCTGAGCATTTCTACAGAGGGAAAAATTTAACAAATCACTCCTCAGACTAGAACTGAGAGCCTTAGGTTGCCTGACTTTGAAACAGGTTTAATGACCATAGACCAGAAATCTCTCTTTGGGTAGGAGAGAAAACTACCCAAAGGGTTGGTGCTGGGATAGAAAGGGCTCATATTTTGGAGCCAGGACTTCTAAATCTATACTTAGATGTATGAAAATAACTAGCAAGGTGGGACAGCATAGTATTAAAGAGCTGGGACCCTAAGGTCAGGTAGCCCTGGGCTCCAATCTTTCCTCCAATCCTACTAGCCAAGTAAGCTCTAAAAATTCCCTTCAGCAACCTAAGATCCCAATTTCCCATCTGCAAAATGGAGACACCAATACCTACTTTATAGATCCATTTTCTTTTTTTCTTTTTTTTAGTTGTGAATGGACACAGTACCTTTATTTTATTTATTTATTTTTATGTGGTGCAGAGAATTGAACCCAGTGCCTCACACATGCTAGGCAAGTGCTCCACCACTGAGCTATAACCCCAGCCCTAGATTTGTTTTGTTTAAGATTCATTTCCAAGATTAAATGAGAGAAAACAGACTTAATATAAGGCCTAGGATACTCTAAGCATTCCATGTTTTAATTCTTATTTTAAATAATTCTGTTACTTTTTAATTTTATATTCAAAGCAACTGCACATTCTAGGATGTGAGACAACTTTCAATAAATAACAATATTCTATGATAGAGCAGAACATGAGTGCTAATATATATGAATGCTTACATGTGTCACGCCCAGTGTCACGCTCTTTATGAGAAGTATTAATTAACACAACTTTATGAGTCAGGTACCTTTATTATTCCATTTAAGAGGAAAAAAACCTGAAGCTTTAAGAAGGTAGGCGCGGTGCTCAAGGTCACACAGAGATTAAGTGGTAATCAGACTCCAGAACCATAGCTCTTAATCACTCTGCCATATTGTGTTTCTCTGCTGGATCCTTTCCCTCTCTGTTGGGAGGTAGAGAGGCTTCTTTCAGGTCAAGTCAGCAGGAAATTACAATGGCTGCATGGTCCATGACTCTGCAGAAACGGGTCTCTCAGGGTTCCCACACCAAGGTATAGAACAGGGGGTTCTCTAAATGTCTGCAATGAAGTGGTCAAAAGAAAGGGGGACATAACTGAACGCAGGGTAAGGACAGATTCACTTTGGTTCCTCATGGGTGAGTCAGCATTTTCAAGGTAAATTTAATATGGAAAATGTTGCCAGTTCCTGTTCATTGAAGACCTGGTGCCTGGGGCCAAAACCACTTAAATGACTCAGGAAAATCTGTTCTGATCATTTTGCGTTGGCTGTGCCTTTTAAGGATGGGATTGTTCTCTCACTTTGATCTTTGGCTCAGGCTGCCTCAGATGGCTTTTGAAGGATCCTCAACCTACATTCCATTTCCTGTTCTATAGCTCCGTGCTTTTGCCAGGCAGTTAAGAATATTGAAGACCCTCACTGCTCAAATTGTGGTCCCTAGATGAGCCACAGCAGCATCTCCTGGGGGCTTCTTAGATATGCAGAATTTCAAGGCCCTGCCCCCACCCACTGATTCAGAATTTGCATTTTAACAAGATCCTGAGGTGATTCATATGCACATTAAAGTTAGAAAAGAACTGCTCTAGACAAATATTTATTGAAGGCTTATGTGTCATATATCCTTCTAGGTTTTAAGGAGGTGGAGAAACTTGCTGGAGTCCTGGGGGAGGATGTACAAGAATCAAGTGAAAAAACAATTGCAGTTCCCAAGAAGGAGAAAATAAGTAAGTGTGGCTGAGGCTCCTGGAAAGCCATGCTCAGCATCATCAGAAAAAGTTTATCTAAACCGTGCACTGCCTGTAATTCCAGTGGCTCAGGAGGCTGAGGCAGGAGGATCCCAAGTTCAAAGCCAGTCTCAGCAACTTAGTGAGACTCTAAGCAACTCAGCCAGACCCCTAGCATACTACAGTAATGCAGCCACATCAATGTTTATAGCAGCTCAATGCATAGTAGCTAGACTGTGGAGACAACCTAGATGCCCTTCCACAGATGAATGACTAAAGAAACTGGGGTACTATTGCATGCTAGGAGCTATCCAAGGTGCTGAAATCATGGGTGGACAATACCAGCATCTTGTCCTCGTGATGCTCCAGATCAGATCAGTAACAAGCGTGAAAATGTGTGATGGCAACTGAAGCAGGATGACGGGATAGAGTGTAATGGAAGGGGTCTTCTCCTAGGCGAGGCATTAGCAAACTCAGGCTAAATCCAATTTGTTGCCTATTTTTGTCAATAAAATTTTATTGGACCACAACAAATCTCATCTATTCAATATGTTTTCTCTGGTAGAGAAATGGTAGAATTGCGGAGTTATGACAAAGATTGTGTGACCCCCAAAGCTTCATGGATTGACTCCCTAAATCTTCATCCAACCTCTGTCTTCAGGAAGGAAGAGCTTCCAGTGGGGTGTGTGCATGGGAGGAAATGGTTCTCTGAAGAAGCCATAGCAGAACAAGATGGTAGGCAGGACCCATATTACAGGGGACCTTTTAGGTTACAGTGAGGAGCTTGGGTTTTATAAGTCACAGAATGTCATTGGGTAGTTTTATTTATTTTTTAATATTTGTTCTTTTTAGATATATGTGACAGTAGAGTATATTTTGACATATTATACATACATGGAGTACAACTTATTCACTGAATAGTTTTAAACAGAGAATTACAATCATCCAATATGACTTCCTGAAGGTTCACTAGCAGTAGGGTAGGGTCCTAAAAGAGATGAGTTTCTTGTGATACCTGAATATGAAGCTAAGGTGACTCCCCATGAATTTTAACTGTAGCTAGATGGGCATGGACCTTTGGTTGCAGTCAGAACTGAAAGATGCCTATGCACTCTGCCTTCTTCCTCCCCTGTGTTTTTAATGGCATTGGAATAAATTGGGTTTTATATAGCTCCTTTATGAGCAACTGTCTCAGAATGATTGTTTGGAGGAGATGTGATAATTCAGCCACAGAGGAACAAGGTGCATTATCTTTAGCCTAATGCCATGATTACTTTTCCATGTCTTGGCTAAATTTATGTGTTCTCTATTCAATAAATATTTCCAGAATCATCTATTTATATATTAGATAGGCAATGTCCTATAATTGGCAGTGCCAATGGAAAGCCCACCTTAGGAAGTTCTTATTAAGTGTTGCTAGTAAGATTGAAGAAGCACCTATAAGGGGAGAAACATTGCCAGGCATTCAAAGGGACGAAACATAAGTAGATTGATGGCCTATCTCTACTGAGCACAAAAGGTGTTGTATTTAACTTACAGTAGAAGAAAATAATCCTAGAGAAGAAAAACACATCACATCTTCCAACAATGAAAATTGTAACAAGTTCTTTATGAGTTCACCCATTCATTCATTCATTATTCATTCATTTGCTCATTCACTCAGTGATATTTACTGAACATCTATAATGTGGGAGGTATTGCTTTGGTTTAGATGCAAGGTGTCTCCCAAAATGTTCCTGTGTCAATGCAGGAATGTTCGGAGATAAAGTGATTGGATGGTAAAGGTGGTAACCTAATCAGTTCATCCCAATTTGAACAACTAGGTGGTAAACATTGGCAGATGGGGCATGGCTGGAGGAGGTGGTCACCAGGGCATGCCCTGGAAGGGTGCATCTTCTCTACAGCCCCTTGTTGGTGCCCTCATCCCTGCTTCCTTGCTGCCATGAATGGAGCAGCTTTCTTCTGCCATGCCCTTTTGCATGATGTTCTGCCTCTTCTTAGACCCAGAACAATGGAGTCGGCCATTTATGGATTGAGATCTCTGAAACCAAGAGCCAAAATAAACTTTTCCTCCTCTAAGTTATTCTTGTTGGGTATTTTGGTCACAACCATGTAAAAGTTGACTAAAGCAGGCATCATGCTATGTGCCAGAGATATATTGGTGAAATATGATAAATAATCACAATAACAGATTAGATGCAAATAGTACCATAAAGGGCAATTACACAGTTCTGTGAAATTTTATAATATGGGACTGAAGCTATTCTGGAAGGGTTAAGGGAGGGTTGCCTTGAAAAGTAACATTTTGCCTGAGATTCAAAGGGTGGGGTGGAGTCAGTGAACTAATTAATGTCTTTTTCCTGGAAATATTAAAATTATGCTTAACAGGGTGACTCATGAAGGTATAAGCAGAAAGGAATTTATGCTCCAAAGAAAGCCATTGTAACTTCTCAAGGCCCTTCCCCAACTGAGCATTTAGATTTTCTGATAACAGCACAGGGAGTATGAATTAAAGACAGGATTCAGGTCAAGGTTAGTGCAACTTTTTGTTGTTTATGAAGGCAAGCATTACCATACCGGCCATGGTCAGATAATCAATGGCCATGTTCTTAAGAGGCAGAGTGTGCTGCGAAAGATAAAGATGATTTGCTTTGACTTTCCATGTCAGCCAGTGCCTTGGTTATCAGAAATGCATGGGGACAAAGATATGAGCAAGGAGACGTGTTCTGGAAATCCACCAAGGGTAGGTTTTGCAGAGATGTTGCTTTATTTCAAAGTGAGAACATTGAGACAAAGGCAGAGGAAACAATAAAGCAGAGAGAGGAGAGCCTAATTATTACACACTGCTTGCAAAAGACAGACTAAGAGAAAGAGGATTATAGTGATTTATGCTCAGGAAAGCTTGTGATGTTGACAGAGTAGGACTGGGAATGAGATGATCCTATGCCAGATGCAACTGAAACATTAGGTTCTGGAACCCTGGTGCTCATTCTTGCATGTACTCTTTTACACCTGGGGTCAAATGGAACCCAACACAGTACTAGGTAATGTGTACCTGTTGCAGTGGAGTTTGCCCATGATGTGGACATATCCTATGTACCTGTACTGCCATTATTCATGAAGGTCATGGGGGTATTTGCAATTGCAATTAGTGATGACTTTGTCATTAGAGACAACTTTATAACTACCACAGTGTACACAGGTGTCTTGTCAGGAGGCAGGCTGTTATGGTTTAGATATGAAATGTCCTCCCAAAATTCATGTGTGAGATAGTGCAGGAAGTTTCAGAGGTGAAAGATTAGATTGTGAGAGCTGTAACCCAACTAGTTACATGAAGGAAGGATGTGGATCAGTGGATTAATGCACTGATGTGAATTAACTGGGTGGTAACCATAGGCAGGTAGGGTATGGCTGGAGAAAGCAGGTCACTGGGGGCCTGACTTTGTCCCTGGTGAGCAGAGCTCTCTTTCTTTCTGCTTCTTGGATGCTATGTCCTGAGCTACTTTCCTTAGCCACATCCTTCCCTCATGATGTTCTGCCTCGCCTTGGACCCAGAGCAATGGAGTCGGTCGACTCTGAACTGAACTTCTGAAAATGTGAGCCAAAATAAACTTTTCCTCTTCCAAGTTGTTCCTAGCCAATATTTTGGCCACAGTGAGAAAAAAAAAAAAAACTGACTAAAACACAGGATAAATTGGAAGGAAAACATCTAGCTTCTTGAGGGCAGAATAACAGCTTTTTCTTCTGTGTCCTATGTACCCAGAACAGTGCCTGAAACTTTAGGGGCAGAGAATGAGAGAGGGAGGCATGGTGAATGGGATGAGCAGGAAAGAAAGGGAGGGAAGAAATCTGACCTGAGCCCTAGTCAGACAGTTCTCAAATCTAGCTCCACACTAGAATCACCTACGGAGTTTTCATTCAATGTAACACGCACTCAAAGAGAAGCAGCCATTAGCATACAGCTTGATGGACACATCTCAATAAAACAGAATATCATGAACATCTTAGAAACTCCTTATGTGTTTCTTTCCAGGTCTTAACCCCAGCAAAGGGTAACCATTATTTGGACTCAACTCTATGGATAAATTTTGGCTAGGTTTAAACATTATATAATTGGAATAATCAGAATGATTCTTTGGTGTCTGGCTTCTTTCACCAACATTATGTTTGAGATTTGTCCATATTACTGTGTGTAGCATTATAATATTTATTCTCAATGTTTATAGCATACCTATTTGTGAATAAGAAATGAATCCATCTTACTATTGATTGGCAGGCGATTGGTTCCTTTTCCATTTTAAACTATCCTCTTCAGTAGTGCTATTGCAAACACTTTAGAAAGTGTCTTTTGATGGGCACAGGGATATTTCTCTTGTGAGTGTAATTCTTCGGCTGTAGAACTGGGATATGTTCCACTTTAGGGCATATTATCCATTAGGTTTCTAAAGTGGTGGTATAATTGTTTTAGCTAGCTTTTTTGCTGCTGTGACTGAAAGACCTGACAAGAACAAGTTTAGCGAAGGAAAAGTTTATTGGGGGGCTCATGGTTTCAAAGACAGCAGACTCCATTCCTTGGGGCTGGAGGTGAGGCTGAACATCATGGTGGAAGAGTGTGGTGGAGGGAAGCAGCTCACATGGTGATCAGGAAGCAGAGAGATTCCACTCTCCAGATACAAATTTATACCCCAAAGCCACGCCCCCAACACCCACCTCCTCCAGCCACACTCTACCTGCCTCCAGTTACCACTCAGTTAATCCCATCACAGGTTAATTCACTGATTGGGTTCAGGCTCTCACAACCCAATCATTTCTCCTCTAAACCTTCTTGCTTTGTCTCACACATGAGCTTTGGGGGGACGCCTCACATCCAAACCATAACAACCACTGAGCATATCCATTTGTAAGTTTGTAAGAGTTCCAGTTGCTCCACAACTTCATCCACACTGGGTCTTTCATTTTCACCCAGATATGGTAGATATGTGGTTGTATTGCTTTGTGGTATTAAGGTGCATTTCCCTGATGATTAAAAAAGTTGAATACCTTTCTCTGTGCATACTGCTCATTTGTTTTACCAGTGTTTCAAAGTTATTTCTTTAAATTTGACTAATTTTCTGTTGTTTTTTTTTTCTTGATTTATAGAAGTTCTTAATGATTCTGGATATGAGTCTTTATTGGACATATGTAAAATAAATATCTTCTATGCTAGGGTTTGCTTTTTCACTTAATGCTGTGTTTTATGAACTTAGTATAGTGTGACTTATCAGTTTTATCCTTTATGGTAGTGCCATAAAATGAAATTTTTACCTACTCCAAGATCTTGAATAGATGATCTTACTTTTTTCTTTTAAAAACTTTGTTATTCTTCCTTCTTCATTTAGATATACAATCTGTTTGGGATTGGCATTTGGGTATAGAGTGAAGTTGGGGTCATGAAAAACATTTGTTTTCCATTTGTTATCCAAATTGACCCAGCTTTGCTTATCTTTGCCAACTGTCCTACAGCTTTCCTTTGTCATGATGATTCGTTTGTGGTTCTGTTTGGATACTGTGTTCTGTTCTGGGTCTTCTTGCACCAATACCATACTGGCTCAACTATTGTAAGTTTGTAGTAGTTTTGTTACATAATGGCAAGTCCTACAGATCTGTTCTTCAAGACAGTCTTGGTTATGCTTGGCTCTTTGCATTGCATTACAATTTTAGCTTGTCGATTATTACTAAAAATAATGTACTGAGATTTTGACTTGAATTACATTGAATACATAGATCAGTTTGGGGAGAAGTGACAACTTTAGCATATTGTCTTCCTACTCATGGACACGGCATATTTTCTTAGGTTTTCTTATGTAATGCTTTGTAGTTTTTGGTGCCAAATGGTCTTACACAATATTTGTTAGAATTAGTCTTTGTTATCTGATGCATGCTCATGTCCCTGGAAATGGGGTCTGGGTTGCTTTTTAAAAATGCCAGTACAAAGGCCACATGGCAGATATTCTGATATTATTAGTATGAGATGAGGCCCCAGCACTTTGATATTAAAATATACAGCCAAGTTCTGCTCTAGGTTTAACTCCAAACCAGCTTTAGGCAAATAGGTCACCATTTCATCATATGAAAAAACAATATTGGGACACATACTTCACGAGTTCGAGAATATTCTATTTTAAATTTGACGCCAAGTTGTAAAATTCAGAGGCATAGTAATTTGATTTAGATGCTTTATTTTTATTTTTTAAAATAGCTATTGTTTTTTAAAAGTTAATATGTGCATTACAGGAAACAGAAAAATGCAAGCAAAGAACAAAGTCAACCAGTCACAACATATGTTTTACTTTTAAGGGGAAATGATTATCTTAGTTCATTTTTTGTTGCTTTAACTAAGTACCACAGACTAGATGATTTACAAAGAATAGAGGTTTGTAGGACTGGGATGGACAATAGCAAGGTGCCAACATCAGTTTGGAACCTGGTGAGGGCCTTTTGTGTTGCGTCGGAACATGGTGGCAGGCATCACATGGTGAGACAATAGGTCTTCTGCCTATAAAGCCACTAATGCCATCCTGAGGGCCCAGCCTTCTTGACTTCATCTAAGCCTAAATCCCTTCTGGGGATACACTAACATTTGAATTTGGGGATGAAGTTTTCAGCACACAAATCTACGAAGGACACATTCAAGCTATAACTACAAAGCACAATAAAACCACACTCATCTGAAGTTGATTGCATTAGCCTGGGGCCTAGGAATTCTTAATAGCAAAAATAATAGTCACCACGGGGTGTGGTGGCACACACATGTAATCCCAGTCACTGGGGAGGCTGAGGCAGGAGAAACTGAGGTTCAGAGCCAGCCTCAACAATTTAGGGAGGCCCTAAGCAAATAAGCAAAACCCTGTATCAAAATAAAAAATAGAAAAAGGGGTCTGGGGATGTGGATGTGGCTCAGTGGTTAAGCACCCTGGGTTCAATCCCTGGTACCAGAAAAAAAAAAGATTATTCAAAGTTTTTTCTTACTCATAGAAGAACCCTCAGCCATTCACACTTATGTTCCAAACAATTCTAACCAGCTTAGTTATCTGGATTTCCAGACTTCAATCAAATAGAAGAGGCAAGAATACAAAAGAAGGTAGACCACCAGAGATAAACCACAAGGCAACAGAAACAGAAAAACTAGGAGAGCTCAGAGCATAACACCGAGCATAGCTTTTAGCATTTAGCCATTTAGCATAAGTGAGAGACAAGATCCCTTGGTAACCCTGGAGAGTAGTGTCTTATTATAGACAGTTCTGTAACTGATAATCATTCATTAAGCTTCAAATCAACACAATAATGCTGTGTGCTTATTTTGAAGATGGTAGGAAAATGGGCAATGTATTTTAAAGAATTTTCAAAAGGAATAAGGTACAGTTTTAAAGTTTTTCACTTTTCTTTGTGCATTGAAAATACACTTTGACAGTGCTGCTCATCTTTTGGAAATATTAGGCAAGTTTTATTTTCTACCTCACCCTGGGTAAACCTCTCCCACTTTCATTCCACCTTCAAGGAGAATGCTATTAAATGCCACCTGCAGGGCTCTCTGTATGTGCAGGAGGTCGCCTGAGGTCAACCCTGGGTGATTGAGTGCCCCCTCCACTTAACCCTTTTCTTTATAACCTTATTTGTCATTTAGATAGTTGAGAGTTGATGGTTACAGTCTTGCCGGACTCATGTGCTTGATTTCCCTATGTTGTCCTTAGGAGCAAATTTAGAAGCAGAAATATTTCCCTGGGAAACTGAATTATTTTCCCCTAGAGTTGCATTTTCCGCAATTCCTGCTCCAATACCTCTGTCCCGAATCTTAAAATAGAATGATCGATACTGCTTTTTATCTGTGAAATTAGACTCTATGAGACCATTATTCAGCACAAAAGAAGGCAGAGCACGCATTCGATTGCACTGAGGCCAACATACCCCAGAGAAGAGTCCTCCAAAACATCTGAGAAAAGCCTGGGATCTGAGTGGCATGTACTGCTTTCTACCCACCAACAGGCAAGAACATCTGTGGGAGCCAGAACTTGGAGCATTTCTCTGCTTGGAATCGGTAAACATTAATCCAATCAACAGACATGTATTCTGGTGTCTTCTGCTGGGGAAATGGGGTGAACCCAATCATGCCTCTGACTTATTAGACTCTGGGACTGGACTCCCAATAGCTGATCGTGTTGCAAAATGTCCCCATTGTTAATTTTACAGGGGAATCTACTCATCAGTGCATGTCTTCTATTTTCTGATGCAAAGAAGAATAAAGCAATAGGAGAACTGAACTATGATTCCTCAAAAGGTTTCCTTGGGGGTAATTTGGAACATCCAGTGGCATGTCACTGAAGGCCGCTGGTTTTTGTGGCTAGAACTGGGGAATTTGCTGGTTCCAGTCTCTTTCTACCACCTGCTGGCTGTGCTTGTGAGCACAAGAATAGCCTTCTTCTTTTTCTCAGTTTTCCTGCTGATAAAATGGGGATAACATGAATACCTTCCTCAGAGTGTGTTGCTAAAATTAATAAATGAGCTAAAATACGTGAAGTACTTAGGAAAGGGCCTGGTTAAGCTTTTGCACACAGTGGTATGGACGATCAGTAAGGCTGTACCAGGAGAGGCGCTTGCTGAATACTATTGTTCAAAATTTCCAATCCTTAATAAAAATAGACCAATTCTGGTCTGGTTTATTATTTTTAAACTGCCCACAGGCAATGCAACCCTCTCAATTCCTGCACCCAATGCTCCTGCTTCATCTCCCCTACTACTGGAAATATTAGGGTCATTTCTACATTTAAGGAAGCAATTTGACCCATATTTCTTATCAAAATATTTGGCATTTAAATTATAGACTAGTTACTGTAAGTAAAAGGGATTTTCTTCAACATGTGCTGAGCACAGTTCTGATTTCTTTATATGCTGTCTTTTGTTCAGTCTTCATATTCATTTCATGAAGGCAGATCATTTATAATCTTCATTTTCCAGAAAAAGAAATTGGAGCTATACAGCAGAGATTCTCAGCCTTAGTGCTGCTGACATGTGGAGATAGATCTTTACCGTGGGGTCTGTACTGGGCACTACATTCTCATTCAGTGCAATGGGTTCTCACAGTGTGATCCTGAGACCAGTCACACAAGCATCAATCACATGGTAACTTGTCGGAAATGGAAATTCTTGGGCTCTACCCCAAACATATTGATTTAGAAATTCTGAGGGTATACTGAGTTTAGTCGCACACACCTGTAATCCCAGCAGGTGGGGAGGCTGAGGCAGGAGGATCGTGAGTTCAAAGCCAGCCTCAGCCATTTGGTGAGGCCCTAAGCAACTCAGTGAGACCCTGTCTCTAAATAAAATACAAAATAGGGCTGGGGATGTGGCTCAGTGGTTGAGTGCTCCTGGGCTCAATCCCTAGTACCAAAAAAAAAAAAAAAAGAAAAAAAGAAAAGAAGAAAAGAAAAGTTAATTCTGAGGGTTGGACCCCACTCTGAATGATTCTGAAACATGCTAACGTTTAAGAACTACCATTGCACTTGAACGTGACTTGACCTTGGAATGTGTCTTAGAATTACCCACATTAGCCTTTAAGAAATACTGATGGCAAACCTGGTTCCAGATGAGGCGATCTGGAATCTTATGTTTTTCTTTGATTGTTCTGCTCTTAAGCTCCCCTGATGATATTAACATGCAGTCAGGGGCGGGAGCTGATAAGCTGGTGGAACTGGAACAGATTGACCATCCAGAGAGCAGGGTTTCCAATTGCCATCGGATCTTGGACAATATCTTCCTCCTTTAGCATCTGCAGTTTCCTCCTCCCTAAAATAAGATGCTGGATTAGATGCGGCTTTCATTTTCTGGCTCACATTCACAGGTAAACTCCTTGTATTAACCCATTGGATTTGAAATTATGTATCACTTCTGTCTACTAATGACCCTGGATAAGTGGCTTATCCTTTTGGTACCTTGAGATTTTAATCTGCAACTGGAAGGAAATACTGTTGTTGGTAGAAGGCTGTATGCCTAGGAGAGAGAGCATTCTGACTAAGAAAGTGCAAATAAGGTAAAGCCCTCTCGCTCCTCCATTAGGATTCTGTAGTCGACTGAATTACAAAGCAGGTAGTCTGGTCCATTTATCTCTGCCTGCATCAGCTTGGTGTGGGCACCATCATAGCTGGGTACTATGCCACCCAGGAGACTTTGAGTTGATTTTAAAAAAAAAAAGAACAGCCAAAACTTCTTCTGGAGGCATTCTGGCTAGACCTACACTGTTCTTGAACATGCCATTCTGAGCAGAGTTAGACCCTGGATTAGCAATCCAACAGGGATCTTAGAAAAACAGATGGCAAAGGTATCACATCTTGATTTCTTTCTCTTTTTTAGCGGGGTGGGAGTTAGCCAGGGTTTTAACTCAGGGGCACTTGACCACTGAGCCACATTCTCATCCCTATTTTGCATTTTATTTAGACAGGGTCTCGCTGAGTTTCTTAGCACCTCACTTTTTCTGAGGCTGGCTTTGCTCTCACAATCCTCCTGCCTCAGCCTCCTGGGATTACAGGCATGTGCCATGGTGCCCAGCCCATACTTTGATTTCTAAAATGCCCAGAAGGTCGTGCCCTAAGCAACCTGAGAGTTCTTATCATTGATCTGCTGCCCTCGATTCTTCCCTGTCAGGATGTCCCTGTTAGAAACTCAGCAGTCAT
>JAJEJO010000819.1:360255-431425 GCA_020662805.1 Glaucomys volans
TCGATTCTTCCCTGTCAGGATGTCCCTGTTAGAAACTCAGCAGTCATGAAGGACTGCCCGAACAAAGGAATAAAAAGGAAACTGTTTTCATCATGCTCTTGAGAAATGAAAGGGGAAAATTAAATAAAGTATGGTTCCATAGTTTAGTTGTTGTGAATTGAGCTGCTATAAACATTGATGTGGTCGCATCACTGTGGTATGCTGATTTTAAGTCCTTTGGGTATATGCTGAGGAGTGGGGTAACTGGATCAAATGGTTGTTCCATTTCAAGTTTTCTGAGGAATCTTCATACTGCTTTCCAGAGTGGTTGCACCAATTTTCAGTCCCACCAGCAATGTCTGAGTGAAACTTTTTCCCGACATCCTCACCAACATTTATTGTTATTTGTATTCTTGATAATTGCCTTTCGGACTGGAGTGAGATGGAATCTCAATGTAGCTTTAATTTGCATTTCTCTAATTGCTACAGAAGTTGAACACTTTTTCATATATTTGTTGATTGATTGTCTTGAATGTGCTTCTTTTCTTTGTGCCATGGAGGTTTTCCTCTTCTGAAAACTGGAGAGAAATATTGGTGTTTGTGGACTGTATGACTTGGTGAGAGAGAATCACAATTATTTTGGTCTCTCTACTGTGTGAGGCCCTCAGATACTGATGGAAGAACTAGATCCTGCTGCTGGCCAATGGTGGGCACGTAAGATGTGTTTTTTGAATGAATGGATGGCTTGTGGCGTGAATGAATGAAATGGGATGCCAGATGCTGCAGAGAACTTTTTTCCTCCCTTAGCTTATGTATCGTATCAAGATGTTCAAACTGTAGTGGAGTTACTAGTCTTGACTATGCTCGTTCACACTAGTTGACACTTCTAGAGAATCTTCAGATAGTAAATCAGATCAACACTATCTTTTAATTTATTTGAAGAAATCTGTTTTATTCTCTAATGATAGAAATAGTCAATTCTTTGTCATAGTGACCTGATCACATGCTAACAGAAATCAAAATATCAAAGTCTAATTATAACTAATTACATGTCACCTTCTGAGGTGATATCACATTCTTCTTTGTTCACATATTCCCAGATGACAAATTATGGTTATGGTTTGTTTGGGTTTTTTTCTTTTGTGGCTTTTTTTTTTCTTTTTTTTTTTTTGCTTCAGAATGGGTGATTCAGAAGACAGGAATGATTAGAAATTTCATTGTTTTGTTTTATTTCAACCTTAAAATCTATTTTCCAAAACAACCACAACATTTTCCTTTACTATAGTGGTACATTTCTTTTGTTTTGTTTTGTTTTGTTTTGTTTTGTTTTGTTTTGCTTTTTGTACCAGGGATTGAACTCAGGGGTACTTAACCATTGAGCCTCATCCCCGACCCTATTTGGTACTTTATTTAGAGACAGGGTCTCACTGAGCTGCTTAGCACCTTGCTTTTGCTGAGGCTGGCTTTGAACTCACGATCCTCCTGCATCAGCCTCCTGGGCTGCTGGGATTATAGGCATGCATCACCTCTCCTGGCTGTTCTCAACTTTTTATGCTAAACAATATATAACCCCTGCCAGTGTGATATACTTTTAAGCTTCATTTTCTTTATTAGCATTTTCTCCATAACTTACTTAAGTTCAGACAAACAACAAAATAATAGATATGCAGCATTTGCCCGTTTCTGTGGTGTGTATGCTCCCATGATGGCTATTTCAAGTTATCAAGGGGACATCACTGAAGTAGTGTTGGGAGGAGATAAACCTTCCACTGTATGGTAATCCATCATACAAGAACAATAGACCAGTGGACAAATTTTATAAACAAATTAGGAAACTCTATGCTTTGAATTCTATTACCCTTGTTTTTCATATTACTGTAAGCTTATATAATTTATATGTTTTTATTTAATTGTAAGTTTATATAATACAAATTTTAATAATGGCTCTATTTAGCTTTCGACTTGTGTGTTAATAAACTTGGTGTTGCTGATCAATATACCAATAAGAACAACTTAGAAGAGAAAAAGTTTATTTGGGGCTCACATTTTCAGAGGTTCAGTCCATGGTGAATGAATCCATAACTCAAGGCCTAAGGTAAGGCAGAACATCATGGCAGAAGGTCATGGCGGAGGAAAACTACTCAGTTCATGGTAGTCAGGAAGCACAGAGAGGAGACCAGTAGCCAGGTAGACAAGATATAATCCCCAGGGCATGCCCCCTTCCTCTAGCCACACTCTACCTGACTATAGTCACCACCCACTATAGTCCTTTCAAATTATTAATCCATCAAATTGGTAAATCCACCAATCAGGTTACAGCTTTCATAGTCTGATGATATCATGTCTTTACACACCTGCATTGTCCCACACGTGAGTTATTGGGGGAAACCCATCCTAGTCAAACCATACCAGCTTGCAATCAAACTGCAATTTGATGGAAAACTTACCATCTCAGTCCTTGTAAGTTACTACCAGCCAGCCTCAGCACACCAGCTCTTGCACTAGTACCTCTCTATGTCACCATGTCAGGATAAATTTTTTTCAGTACTAATCAAAATCTAGTGTTACAGTATATGTTTTGTACTTTAGTATCTCTTCCCTACAAACCAATGACCAGGATACTCCTGAGAACAGCAGCCCTGCTATTTTTTGTTGTTGTATTCCCAGCTCCTGGAATAGCCTCTGGCACCACGGAGCATGCTCAATAAATACCTACCAGATGCTGAATGCACGCAGAATATATAACACCTGCTGATTAATGTGGAAAACCATGAATTGGCTGATAGAACCGGTTGTGAGGAAATAGCAGGCATTTTGCAGCTGAAGAAATCAGAAGGTCAGGAAGCGTTTGAGAAGACAATCAGCCTCAGCTAGAATTATGAAAAATGTCCATCACGATTACTAAGCACCTACCCCTACCTTGCCCACAGGGAGGGACTTCTCATCTCATCTCCCCACGGGAAGACAGAACTTATTTTAAAGGAGTGATCCTCCCATGTGGGTGTTCCTATCAAGCATCTTAGCTGGCTCTGATTCTGTCAACTCAAGGATGTCCTTTGGAGAAGCACCATGAACCGGGGATCATGAACTGGGGTTGAATCTCAGCTCTACCCCTAGCTGACTTTGGGACCTTGAACAGGTTTTACCATTCTATGTTTCCATTTCCCACAGGGTTTTTTTTTTTTTTTTTTTTTTTTTTTTTGAGCATCAGGTGAGTTGATGCACGCAGAATCCTTAGGACAGCCCCCAGCAGGTAATCAGTTCTGCTGGTATTGCTGTTCTCTCATCAACTATCAGGTTGGCATAACCTAAAAACTACATAGCTGGAAAGGACAGGAAAGGACCAATAGTGAAGAAGGAGAACCAAATGATGATTTGCAAAAGTAGTAAAGTCCCACTCAGGCCTATTGTACCCATGGTAGTGTGATAATGACCGCCATTTAATATTGATATAAATTACATGATGTGTTGCCAAGGCTCTCAGCTCATCTCCAAAATAATAAGATGCTCTTCAGGCCTTCCAGTAGGATGAACTTCGGGTGACCTTTTATCCTGCTGGAACCAGTAAAGAAAATTTCAAGTGGCAGCCCTCTGCCAATTGACTTTTCAGACATGGGGAAAATTATACCATTTATGCCTTAAGTTCTTCTCCATTGAAGTGAAGCTGATTCTTAAAAGGAAAGCAGGGTCACCAGCAGAAAAATTCTAAAGGCTACTTAATATGGCACTGCTGTGAAGATCCTGGAGACCATTGATCAATTTCTCCATGTTCTCTCAAAGTCTTAGGGTTTTGCTAATTCAGTTCACAAAGTAAAATAGCAACACAGCATATCCTAACCAAGAGTGATTGGACGCACATGATTTTTGTACTTTATATAAATTGAATAGTACTGGATCTATTTCTGTTACTTGTTTTCTTGCCCAAAATTATATTTTTGAGATTTGCCCATGTTGAGTCATATAATTATTGCCTATTTCATTCATGTCTAGTTTTCCTTTGTCTGAGTTGACTGTAACTCAGTGGTCATTTTCTCCTTGATAAACTTTTGGACTATGTCCAGATTTTGTTATTGCAAGCAATATTGGTATAATGTGTCTTGTGTATACATATGTTTTAAAATTGTAAAGAAGTTAGGTGTGGTGGCACATGCCTGTAATCCCAGCTGCTCTGGAGGCTGAGGCAGGAGCATCACAAGTTCAAAGTCAGCCTCAGAAACTCAGCAAGGACCTAAGCAACTCAGTGAGACCCTGTCTCTAAATAAAATATAAAAAAGGGCTGGAGATGTGGCTCAGTGTTTGAGCACCCCTGGGTTCACTCCCTGGTACCAATAAATAAATAAACAAACAAAGAAATAAATAAAATTGTAAAGAAAAGCAAGAGAATGATGAACCCAAGATTCAGCATGGTGGCTATTCTTGGATGTTAGCAGGGAGAAACTGGCATTACAAAGAGGTAGGCAGGGACATCAAAGATCAAGTTCTTTTTTCTTTTTTTTTTTTTAATAACCATTGTTTAAAATGTATTATGTGGTGCTGAGGATCAAACCCAGTACCTCACACGTGCTAGGTAAGTGCCCTGCAAAACTGACTAAGTCCCAACCCCAGCCCATGTTCCATTTTCTTAAGGTGAGTGTATAACTAGGATTTTAGTGTGTGTGTGTACATGCAGATACACACATACACATACAAATGTATACTTTTAAATTTTTTAAATGTTAAGGTAATTTCAATGTGCTGACATGCAGTTGTGAGATGTGATAGAGATCATGTGTTTCCTTCCCCAAGTTTCTCCCAGTAGAAACAACTTACGTTACAGAGAAGAAATCATAATCAGGAATTGATGTTGATATAGTCTATAGATTTGACTTGGACTTCACCAGTTTTGCATATACTCATTTATGGGTGTATGTACTTCTATGCAATATCATCATGTGTAGATTTCCATTACTACCAGCAGAATCAAGATGAAGAATATTCCATCATAAAACACCCTTGTGTTAGTCTTTCATAGCTGAGGCCCCTTCCTCTCTTCTTTTCCTAACTCCTGGCAGCATCTGATATGGTCTCCATCCCTTTAATTTTGTCATTTTAAGAAGGTTTTGTATATGTAATCATATAGCATATAACCTTGCAAGACTGACTTTTTAAACTGAGCATAATTCCCTTTGGATCCAGCCAAGTTGTTGAGTGAATCAACAGTCAAGTTCTTTATATTGCTGAGTAGTATTCCATATACATACTTCAAAATGTACCATGAAGCCAGGCTTGGTGACACATGCCTATAATTCTAGGGGCTGGGGCAGCTGAGGCAGGAGGATTGTGAGTTCAAAGCCAGCCTCAGCAACTTAGTGAGGCCCTAAGCAACTCAATGATACCCTGTCTTTAAATAAAATACAAAATAGGACTGGGGATGTGGCTCAGTGGTTACGTGCCCCTGAGTTCAATCCCCAGCACCCCCTCAAAAAAACGTTGAGAACATATTCTTCCATTATTTGAAAAACTATTATCCAATTCAGTGTTTTCTATGAATGAAGTCATCAGTATCTTCATTTGTACTCCCAGACACTAACTCCTCCAAGTTCAAAATTCTCTGAGTTACTTTAGAACAAAACAAAACACCTAGTAAGAAATTTTGATCAGCTACAGACTGGCCTCTTCTCCATCTCACTTGGCTGTAGCCCCTTGGCTAAGGCTTCAGCCCCCATTACAGCCTAATAGGCTGTGTCTGACACAGCGCGGTGCTGACATTGGCAGTAGTGACTTGGATGGTTTCCCATCCCTGCTGTCAGTCAAATTTCTTCCAGATTGGAGATATGACCAATCATATCAAGTGCCCCTGGAGACAGGCTTTGATTGAACAAGGGCTGATACAATCCCATAAAATGTTATATCTTGGACAACCATGATCCTGAGCTTCCACTCACCTCCCATTAACAATTTTTTCCAATTGTTTTAAATCATATCTTTCAGTGAATATTGATTTTTCCCTCTCTCTTTGTGCCCAGGATTGTGTTATAAAACACAAAATAATTAAAGATGTGGAAACCAAAGTCTCTGCTTTATGGGTTTTTCAGATGCAGTTGTTGAGACATGCTGGATCTATGGATAGGTTCAAGGTGGTGTGATTGGTGGTGTCCTCAGGGATGTGCATGCCTGCCAGGGTTAGAGATGGGGTGTTGGAGAAGAAAAAACAGCAATGAATTGTTCTCTTTTTTCTTAACTCTTCACCCCATCCTTTCCCTTTGTCTTGCCTCTCTGCTTCCTCAAGGCATCCAACAGGGGACATTACTCATGGAATTTACCTTTAAGAACTGGTGGAAAGAAACTCAATTTCCCCAAAGTGTGGAGAAGTATTCTCTTTCATTTCGTCTCACCTCCAAGGCAAAATGCAGAAAATGTGGAGACAGATTGTAACCCAGAGCCTTCCCCTCTGGGCTGTATGACCTTGTATTAAACAATCAACAATGACAACAAAAACTCTTGGAATCTCATTTATCTCATTTTACATTTATTTATGTAAAAGGGGATTCATGAACTTAACCTTACAGTGTCAGATTATTTCATGCCCTGACTACATTCATCAGTGTTCAAAAGTTGCTACAGTGGCACCTTTGCTACAATGTCCTGAGAGATTTATGAATTTGTTGCTGGAGGTCATTCTACTCCTCCAGCTTCAAGTCTTGTTTACCTCGGTTTTTTTGGCAGAGTTTGTGTGTGTGTGTGTGTGTGTACATGTGTGTGTGTGGGGGGGTGTTCTGGGGGTTTCACTCAGAGGCACTACGCCACTGAACTAGAGCGCAAACTCATTTTTAAATTTTTTTTGAGACAGGGTTTTCCTAAGTTGCTGAGACTGACCTTGAATTTGCTATCCTCCTGCCTCAGCCTCCCCAGTTGCTAAGATGGTAGACGTCTGTTTCTCTGCAGAATTCTTTGCTGAAGAATCTTCTATGGACATGATAGATTCCATGGATGTTTGATGAATAAATGAATGAATGAGAGGGCAGATGAAGCAAGGTCTGTTCTGAACTCTCGTCTGCACAGGGGGAACTAGAAAAGGTTGCACATCATAGGGTTTCCATATTAGTCCCAGTTACCCTTTTGTCTGTTTTTTTTAAAAAACTGAGATCACAGCAGGCCTCTGATCACCACTCCCATTTTAACATGGTAAGAACAGTTTCCAGGGCACTGGCTGGGAGACTATGATAGAACTTGGCTTTGACTTCCATGAGCAAAGGCACTCGGAGAGCATGCTGACAGTATTTCAGGACTTTCTTTCTTTCACTGTATACTGTTTCCTGTATCTGTGCTGATATGTATTGATTGAAAGTGTCTAAAAAGAGTAGTGAGAAAAGTGAAATCATCCTAGGATATGTCTCTTAAAGACCACAAGACAGAGCATCAGAAAAGAATAGTAATCAGATATGGAATAAAGCAATTTGAACCAGAGACAATCAGGGAGAAAAAAAAAGAAAAAGGAAAAAGAAAGAGCCAGGTACAGTGGCACATGCCTGTAATCCTAGCAGCTCGGGAGGCTGAAGCAGGAGGATCACAAACTAAGTGAGGCCAGCTTCAGAAACTAAGTGAGGCCCTAAGCAACTTAGCAAGACCCTGTCTCTTAAAAAAAAAAAAAAAAGGGGCGGGGATGTGGGCTAGTGGTTAATCACCCCCGAGTTCAATCCCTGGTACAAAAAAAGAAAAAGAAAAAAATGGCATAGAAACATAAAAATAAAGAAAGAACAATACAGTACAATACAATAGTAGGGATGAAGGAGAAACATGTGGAAAATGTTTCTGTGCCATTTCCTAGAATCTTGGACTCCTGAGGCAGGTTCTAAACTCTTTGGGCTGAAAATGTTAAGATGCAGAGACCTATTTCTATTCTTGGCAAGAATGTTAGATAAAACTCTTAGGGTCACAAGGGACTGTATGGTCAAATGACCAGCAAGGATCATCCTCTGGATCATCGCCTAATAGAAATCTAAGCTGTGGTGGATTGGCATCTATGGTGTGGAACTCATACCTTCAACCAAAGTTCAGCACCAGGACTAAGAAGAGTGAAATGAACTTTTCATCACTTAGATGAACCCCCAGTGACATCGCTGAAATGTGGAGTGAAATCTAGTTAACTCAAAGTGCCAGGTCTTTTCATTTTTTATTTCAAACCTTGAAACTTATATTACGGTCTATTTATAAAACCAATGAGTGATTATGGTAGAAAAAGGAGGCAATAAAGACAAGCAAAATATTTAACTTATACAAAATATCCATGTTCAATTGTTTTAGAAATTTGTCTTATATCCTTCCAGATTTTTTTCTCTTTAATACATAAATAGAAATATGTCTATTATAAGCTGGAATTATGTTTAATAAACTGACAAATAAATTGGTTTCACTCTACTATGGATTTCAGAGGTTCTTTGATGTTCTATGTATGCACTGTATATTTTTGGTATCTGGATGGTATTCAGATGTCTGTTACCTATTGGGCAATGATGACTCTTCTTCTTTGGTCTTGTACAAGAGTCACAGGGATATTCTTGTGCTCTTTTCCTCATACTTCTGTGATTATTCTCTTGAATTTGTGGGACAGATGAGTCTAAATTTTATTTTTGGTACCCAGAAGTGAACCCAAGGGCACTTAAACACTGAGCCACATCCCAAGTCTTTTTAATTTTTTATTTTGAGACAGGTTCTCACTAAGTTGCTGAGTCTGGCTTTGAACTCGAGATCCTCCTGCCTCAGCCTCCCAAGCCACTGGGATTACAGGCATTTGACACTGCGCCCAGAGGTACCTTGTAAAAACATGTCTATTGATTCGTACTGACTAATTGACCCCCCAAAAGTATCTCTCTACGTGGTATAAAAATATCCTTATTTTCTCATATATTCTGTAATTGCACATTATTAAATAGAAGGAAAACACTTAGACCCATGCTCATTCCCCATCAATGTTAGTCTCTGGGGTCACTGTGTTATTTTTCTATTATTATTTTCTTCATGTTTCACTGTCTTCCATTTCTTTTCAGGGGATATCCCACAATTTAATTAAAATATGTTACTTGCTTTTTCCTGAAAGGATCCCACATCTCAAATCTCTAAATCTAGCTTGTGTCGTTCTGGTGGAATTGTTTGGAATCTCTCTTTGTCATTCAAACCTGCCAATATTCTTTCCATCCTTCAATGTGCATATTATGTTAATGTCCCTCGTTAATGTAATGCCCTCATTGCATGTTTGATCTCTGCATCCTTTGAATCCCTAACACCGTTCAGGACTTATCTTTTTGAATTACGATCATTTGCATTCTTGGTTTGGAATACAAGGATTATGATGTAACTCGCTGAATGTGAGGAATGTATCTCTTTCATAGTTGCTTCCCCTAAGTACCTAATACAATGACAAGGACATAATAGACATTAAGTAAACAAGGGTTGAACTGAGGATCCAGATGCTAAGAAGTGTGACCATCTCAAGCAACTTTACCAGGAACCAGTTGTTTACCAAAAAGAAACTAATTAGTAGGCAGACATCCCCAAAAGCAATTTACTATACCTCCTAGCAGGTTATGTTGCTCCTGGGGACTTAAAGTAAGGCACAGACACAAGTAATTGTATTGGTGGTGGTCTTTATGGAAATATAGATCCCAGGAAACAGATTTGTGCTTTAGCAGCTTCTCTAGGGCTCACGAATCTGACCAACCTCTTAGGTTCCATTGGTACAAGACATTTGCATAGAATGACCAGACATGGTTTGCCACACAGAAGTCAACAAAAACTGTTTTTAATGGCAATGAAAATCCTAGCATTGGCATAGATAGACCTGTTGGGTTTATTAAGTGAATTCATAGATGTTACTTATACAATTGCAAATGTCAACCCAGTAAGCAGGAAACGTGGTTCCAAAAAGAGAGTGTAGTCGGGCACAGTGGACACACGCCTGTAATCCCAGCAGCTCGGGAGGCTGAGGCAGGAGGATCGCAAGTTCAAAGCCAGCCTCGGCAAAAGCGAGGTGCTAAGCAACTCAGTGAGAGTCTGTCTCTAAATAAAACACAAAAATGGCTGGGGATGTGGCTCAGTGGTTAAGTACCCCTGGGTTCAATCTCTGGTAACAAAAGAGATCAAGAAAAAGAGAGAGCGCATAGTAAGGTCTTCCATTTCTTCTGACGTCAGAGAGTGCTAAATGGTCTCAGTAAATATGTTGTCCACCCACAGATCTAGAGACTCGGGCTCCTAGTGGCATCTTGAAAAACAGTGTGCTTTCAGTGATTTAAACACTCACTAAACCCTCGGTCTCTACTCATTTCTCATCCTGTAGCTGAGACAAAGGCTTGAGAGTGTGACTAAGGAATCATCAGACAACTCTGATATCTAATGACTTACAGTCATTCCTCAAAGCCAGAGACCAGGATCATGACTAATCCAGCCCCAAGAGACAGTTTTTCAAGTTAATCTCCCTCCCAGGCCAAAGTTGCTTTTGTAGTAGTAGCTGACACACTGGGCTTTTTGAAAAGTCTGAGCAGACTTAGGGGATTTAAGGAGAGAAGCTCAGATTCACTTCCACCTAAATTCTAGCTCCGTCCTGTTGTTTGATGATTTGCCATTTCCACTCAGTCCCACTAGGATCTGCTTTGGCTTGAGAGACCGTCATAGGATCAATAACTCATATGAGGATTTGGGGCTGCAGACTCAGTACTCAGTGCAGATTTCCCCACTAAGGGTGGGGGAGGCCCAGGGTATTTGTTGAGGCCCAGGGTATTTGTTCAGCTCCAGGGAAGGGAAGGAGGTATGGGAAAGAGGGGTGCCATCTGGAGAGCTAGGAAGTCTTCCGGGGCCAGAAAGAGACGTGTCTACCTTCCCATTAAGGTGGGTTCTCTGATTCCAGACTGGCAGTCTGCTCGAAGACAAGGGGCCTCCAGTGCATTGCTGCTCTCTTTGCCTTTTAAGCAGCAGGATAAGCAGAATCATGCCAGTGCAACATCACATGATAAAGCTTATAAACCAACTCCTGGACTGAAGAAGAGGGTGCTCTGACTCTGCAGTGGTGATGATTATGCAGTGAAATATGGTACTTTTGTGCAAGATAAAAACTTCTAGAATACATGTTCAATAAAATCATTGAGCAGACCAAAGCCCGGTGGGTGACAAAGGCTCTTTTGCTCTAAAAAAAAAAAAAAAGATGAGTTCCAGGGATTGAACCCAGGGCTGCTTAACCACTGAGTCACATCCCCAGCCCTTTTCTATATTTTATTTAGAGACAGGGTCTTGCTGAGTTATTTAGGGCCTTGCTGTTGCTGAGGCTGACTTCGAACTTGTGATCCTCCTCCCTCATCCTCCCAATCCATGTGCAACATATTTTGAAGGGGAAGGAAGAAGAAAGGTGCATGGCTTTGCATTTATGACCAATAACTGGATAATGAATGATGCCAGGAGATTGATTTTTTTATACCTAAGTCCATTTCTGTTGCTATGGACCGGGCATAGGTGGGTAGGAGAGAAGATTCTGGGGAGTCATTGTGTTTGAAAGTTGTATTCATGAAGGACCTAAAATGTGGACATTTTAGATTTTGAGCACATAAGGCAATCATAGTCACTGAGAAATAGTGACAAAGATTAAAAGAAAGTCCAATCTTTCAATCTTGGGCTACTGTCCTATCACTGGACCACACTGTCGAATGTACAATGTGAATCATAATTAGTGAGAAAGATTATGTATTACAGGCATGATGGTTCACATCTCTAATCCCAGTGACTCAGGAGGCTGCAGCAGTTTGAGGCCAGCCTCAGCAACTTAGCAAGGCTCTAAGTAACTTAGGGAGATGCTGTCTCAAAATAAAAAATAAAAAGGGCTGGGGATGTGGCTCAGTGGATAAGCACCTCTGGGTCCAATCCCTGATTTTAAAAAATTGCACATATTCCTATGCACAACACTACTGTCTTGAAATCATATATTGATATTCACATACTGAGAACCTCCAGCCTCGGCTGCAGAGGAGCCTGTTGTTGAACTGCATCAGGGCAGAGGAAAAATGAACACTGAGTTTAGAAAGAAGGTTCCAGCCCAGATTCACACAAATGGGGCATGGAAGTTGGCTCCTTGAGCCTTTCTCTCTCTCTCCTGAGGAATCAAACACAGAGAAAATGTGCAGCTGTGGTGAACTGGGATCCCTTCAAAGCCAAATTTGTATATTTTAATAATGGCTGAAGTTGACTGAACCCTTCCTTTGTTCCTATGGTCTTTACCTAAATTATCTCATTTAATCTTCCCAACAGCCCTGTGTTATAGACAGTAGGATAATATGCATTTTACTAATGAGAATACTGAGACTTAGAAGGGTTAAGTAACTCATCCAAACTTCCACTATTAATTAATTAATGCTTTTTGGGGGGGGTGGTACCAGGGATTGAACTCAGGGGTACTCAGCTACTAAACCACATCCCCAGCCCTATTTTGTATTTTATTTAGAGACAAAGTGTCACTGAGTTGCTTAGGGTCTTGCTAAGTTGCTTAGGGCCTCACTAAGTTGCTGAGGCTGACTTTGAACTTATGATCCTCCTCCCTCAGCCTCCCAATCCATGTGCAACATATTTTGAAGGGGAAGGAAGAAGAAGGAGGAAGTGCCTCAGCCTCCTGAGCCACTGGGATCACAGGTGTGCACCACCACACCCAGTATCAAGGACTGATTTCTTGACTGTCAGAGGCACAGAGAGGACTTCAGCCAGCCCTGGTGCAGTCAAGAATTTCTACACCCTACTGTATATTTCATCACCACCTTTTTCCTTAAAAACTCATCCACATTAAACTAAAAGGGATTTTTCATTTACTAATAAGATTCTTTAACTATTTATTAGATAGCCAGATGTTTGGAAGTGTTTGCCCAGAAGTAAGAGAGGAAATGCCGAATGTAGTCCAACTTGGAAAGCTCTTTTACAATGTTTCTTTTTAAATTATTTTAAATTGTACTTCAACTTAACAAAAAAAAAATAAGGAAAGAGAAAGAGAAGGTATTTCAATCAGATTTCAATCATGCCATCCCTTTGGAACATTAATTCCTAACCAAGTGTGACCTTTCAAAATTCAATAACCTCCACTCTTCAGTTTATATCCAAAGGACCTAAATTCAACATATTACAGTGACACAGCCCCATCAATGTTTATAGCAGCTCAATTCACAATAGCCAAGCTATAGAACCAACCTAGGTGCTTCAATAGATGAATGGATAAAGAAAATGTGGCATCTATACACAATGGAATATTACTCAACCATAAAGAAGAATGAAATTATGGCATTTGCCAGTAAATGGATGGAACTGGAGACTATCATGCTAAGTGAAAAAAGCCAATCTCCCCAATCCCCCCTCAAAAAAGGCTGAATGTTCTCTCTGATATACAGATGCTCACACAAAATAAGAGGGGTGGAGGAAAGAATACAAGTTCATTGAATTAGATGAAGGGAAAGGTGGGGATGGGAATAGGAAAGACAGTGGAATGAATGGGGCATCACTTTCCTTTGTTCATATATGAATACACAACCAGTGAAACTCCATATCATGTACAACCATAGGAATGGGATTCTGATTGGAATGGGTTGCACTCCATGTATTATGTATATATAATATGTCAAAATATACCTTAATGTCATGCATATCTAAAAACCACAAAAAAAGTGATTACAAAACATCCCAATGTCCTTGGGTGGGATGACTAACAAAGTTGATTGACAGGTCTAAAAGGACAGTTACACATCTGAACTGTGGAATCACATAGGTCTGAGTATGAATTTAGCTGCCTCATCAATGGTGATTGGTGTAAAAAGAAGATATATAAAACAGGCCATCCGGTTAGTCAAAGCCCTCCTCCTACTCGTGAGTTGATGTACACCATCTGTATCCATCATAATGTTCTCAAATGCAAACAACAGAAAATTCATTCAAACTCATTTAACATATTGGTTCTGCTTTGGGTTTTGCTGAGTTCCCAGCTGAAAATTATTTTTTGGAATCCAAGTGACCTCTCTCCATCCCTTGGCTCATCTTTTTTCCATATCTTCCCTTCTTACATGGACTCTTTTCATTATGTGGCAAGATGGCTTGGATTTAGTTTCAAGCACAGAACCGGAATGCTGGATTTCTTGTCTTTTTGAGATAAAGTGCTGGATTGAACATATTGCATTGGCCCTTGTGATATCCCTGTTTCTCCGCCAGTCACCAGGGTGAAGATGGGGTGGAGTGTTCCAGGTCTCTGCCTTGCTCGAGTGAAAATCATGTCATGTCAGCATAAGGGAGAATTGGCTTCCTAAAGACGATTGGAGTACTTTTGCTAAAGATGAGGGCTGACAGATGTAGGCAGGAAAAGGCAACAGAATTCTATACAGACATCTTTTCTTTAGAAAGATCTGTGCACTCCTGGATACAAATAAGGTGCACTTACTCGTTGGGGAAGAATATGTCTTCTTCCCAAAAGGAGGCTTGCCAGGCACCTGATGGATGGGGCTGCTGCTTTCCAGGCTGTTCTGAGCTCTGCTTCAGCTGCTGATTTGAAAAGTCCCCTCTTGCATAACAATTACACCTGGCACACTCACTTGAGACTCTGAGGGAGAATTTTCTTCATCCTTTCCTAAAGATCCAATCGTTTGTGTCAGCCGGTGTCATCTGCGGTGACAGATGTCACTTCTGACTCGCATTCACGGCAGACAGCTGAGCTCGAGGAGGCTGCCAGGCTCTGGTGATGCTATTAACTCTTGCCTAGAAAAGTCAGAGCTCTGAAATGTTTGGGTTTGTGAGATTCCCCTGGCAATGTAGGTACAGGGTGAGGGCTCTGCGTCAGTGGGCTTTCCATTACTGTAATAAATACCTGAGATAATCAACTTAAAAAGAGAAAAGGTTTATTTGGACTCCAGTTTTAGAGGTTTTCAGTGGGCTTTCCATTACTGTAATAAATACCTGAGATAATCAACTTAAAAAGAGAAAAGGTTTATTTGGACTCCAGTTTTAGAAGTTTCAGTCCATAAGCAGTTGGCCTTCTTGCTTTTGGGACTGTGAGAAGGGAGCACAACCTGATAGGATCAGGTGGTGGAGTAAAATCACTCAGATTGTTGCCAGGAAGCAAAAGAGAGGAAGAAAACACCAGAATCCCCCAGCCCCTTCAAGGGCATGTCTACAATGCCAGGAAGCTGTCCCTTCAGATCTCACCTTTGACAATTTTTACCATCTCCCAGCAGTGCCAAGCTAGAGATCAAGCCTTTGTTTGTTTTGTTTGTTTGTTTGTTGGTTGGTACTGGGGATTGAACCAAAGCTGCTTAACCACTGAGCACCACATCCTCAGCCCTTTTTATATTTTATTTAGAGACAGAGTCTCACTGAATTGCTTAGGGCCTCACTAAGTTGCAGAGTCTGGCTTTGAACTCAAGATCCTCCTGCCTCAGTCTCCTGAGCCCCTGAGATTACAGGTGTGTGCCATGGCACCTGGGAAGACCAAGCCTTTAACACAGGGACCTTGAAGGGACATCCAGGAACCAAATAATAGCTCAGGTTTTTCTACAATTGTGCACAACTTTTGTATTTCCCCTGTCACCAGCCATCACAAGGTCTTCAAAAAATTTGCTTAAATACGTTACAATGTAAACTCCAAGAAAGGCAGACATTGGGTCTTGTTTTTGCTTTGTCCTTTGTAACTAGCATACGGTGGTCACATAGTGGAGGTTAAATATGTATTGGATGTTTCAGTTCATTGATTGAATATGGGCACTTCAGCTGATATTTAGCCTTCAGGTGGTGATATTGTTTATGTGTGTGTATAGTATGAGTGAAATGGGCCATTTTGATCTATTCTTGATGTGGGAAGTTGAGGCGACATGATAGGGAAATTTGTATAAATCTCAGAAGGAAATTAATTCCATCCCTGAAATGTAGATATATTCAATCTCTAGTAGAAATTACTCAGCCCTCTCAAATATCTGTCCTTTGTATGGTGCTTCTCAATTCATTTATATCTTACCCCATTCAACATTGTTTTAGTCAGCTGTGACCAAAAGACCTGACGTCACTGAGTCCAAAAGACCTGACAAGAATATTGTGGAGCAGGAAAAGTTTGTTTTGGCTCATGGTCTCAGAGGTCTCAGTCCATAGATGGCTGACTCCATAGCTCTGGGCCAGAGCGAGGCAGAACATCATGGCAGAAGGGCATGGTGGAGGAAAGCAACTCAGGACATGGCAAGAGGAAGCAGCGAGAGCTTCACTTACCAGGGACAACACATAAACCCCAAAGACACGCCCTCAATCACCTATCATCTCCAGGCACGTGCCTACAGTTACCACCCAGCTAATCCATACCAGTGAAATAATGCATTGATCAAGTTAAAGCTCTCCTGACCCAATCAATTCACCTCTGAACTTTCTTGCATTGTCACACCTGAGCTTTTCTTCGGGGGGGTATTACCTCATATCCAAACATAACACACACATATGACATCATAATATTTCTAGCTGTGTTTTGATTCTCATTTTGAATTTTAGCTTCACAACAGGGAAGGTATCCCTTAGCTTACAAAGGAGAGAGGGATGGAAATTCCATGGGTGACATGACTTACACACAGCCATGAACAGCCGATGGCAAGACCAAGGCTCGAACTGAGTTCTAATCCACCATCTAAAGCTCATCTCCACTGAGCAATGGTGTCATGTAGCCTAATGAGCATGGCGCTTGGGCTGCACCCAGGGAGCCTCAGCAACACCGCTCCCCACCCACGTAGTGAACTTGGTGAGGCACATGCCTGTTTTGAGCTTTGCTGATACATGGTTATAAAACAGGAACAGCCAGGCACATTATTTTCCACAATTATGACTGATGTTGGCACTCAGTCTTACCTTTACTCTTGATTTCTCATTTATTCTTTTCAGACATAAGTTAATGAGATGGCATATAAGGCTAAAGGTCACATAAGCACAATTCTCTCCGGCTCTTGAAATTCCAGAGTCATAATTTTTCAGATACTGAAAAATGGCAGAGAAACAACCCATGATTTTGATCAGGCTGGGTGTGGTGGCACACGCCTGTGATCCCAGCAGCTCAGGAGGCTGAGGCAAGAGGATTGGGAGTTCAAAGCCAGCCTCAGCAACTTAGCGAGGCCCTAAGCAACTCGGCAACTCTAAATAAAATACAAAATAGGGCTAAGGATGGGACTCAGTGGTTGGGTGCCCCTGAGTTCAATCCCTGGTACCAAAAATAAATGAATAAATGAATGAATGAATGAATGAATGAATGAATGAATGAATAAATAAATAAATAAAAGAGGTGGAGGAAAACAAATTTTGAAAACATGGAGGATTTGATTTCTCTATCTAAATTCCTGACTTGGAACATCTCCTGATTTGTCAACTCTTAGGTGTCTGACATCTTTATTAAGGTTGTTAAGAAAATAATATTTTTGAGCTCTGAGCATAACTGTGTCATATGATTTTCTTAAATATGTGTGCTTTGAAGTTTTTTTAATCGGTGATGACAGAAACAACACTGAAGGTTCATGACCAAGTAGTGAGGATGCCTTGATGACTCTGGTGAGTACTTTTCCTCGGATGAGATCCCAAAAAGCTTCCCAGGACCTGTGCTATTTTTCATGCACTTTGTTTACTTCCGAGGTGAGAAAATCGAGGTATGGAGAGAGAGAAATTTTTCAAAAGGAGACCTTTTAGATCCAGAGGCAAATCTCCAGATTCTTAATCTTCTGCATTCTACCAAGCTGCTGGTTTTGACTGTACACTTTTGGACACAAGGAAGAGATTCTTAGTTAAGACCATTCAGAAAAGGTCAGTGAGCACTGAACTTGCCATAAAGATTTTGGTGGGTGTAATCAATAAGGCAGAAAACATGTGACGTGTCGGTCAGTGGCTTTGTTTGGTCATGGGATATTTTTTGATTGACTATTGTATCCCCACTGTATATAAGACTAACTGTGCATATTAGAATATCAGCATGTATTTGCATGAAGAGTAGAAAGAACAGTATGAATGAAGTAGCAACCATTTACTGAGGTCCTGCCATGCGTCAATCAAGATGCTAAGATCCTTACCAGGACAAGTTTATCTTCATAACCACCCAATGAAGATAATACCATCAAATCCCTTTTTACAGATGAGGAAATGACAAATTGGTGGATTAAATGACTAGCTCAATATTACAAAGCCTATGTGTCCAGGAGATGAGATGGAAATACAGGTCTAAAGAGGACCTTCTGGAAACAAGCCAGGTCTTAAGGAATTTCAAAGACACTCAATATTATATCAGAGTTTATTTTTTAGTCTTTCCCTCTCTTCTGGATCATATATATGGTTCTGTGACATTTACACTAATTATCTTCTCTTCCCTTACTTTTTTTTTTTTTTTTTTGGTACCAGGGATTAAACCCAGGGTGCTTAACTACTGAGCCACATCCCCAGCCCTGTTTTTATATTTTATTAGAGATAGGTCTTGCTGAGTTACTGAGGCTGGCTTTGAACTCGTGATGTTCCTGCCTCAGCCTCCTGCCCCTCTGGGTCTTCCTTTACTCCTAACTTACCTATCTCTCTGCTCTTCTCTAACCGAACTTCCTATTCTGATTGTGACTTCTGCTTTGTTCTAGATTCTGCTTCTTCAGCACTTGGAGTTACTGCAACCTCTTGTGTCCTAATTCTATCTCAGAGGACTAAATCTACTTCATGCTCTGGCCTTTCAGAACATCTATTTGATACTTGAAGCTTCAGTTTTTGTTGCTAAATATTTAACTTCTTTTTGAATTTTCTAATTCAAATTCTTTAGAGCGAGGATCCAGTTAGTGCACTTGGTAGACCAGGCCATGATGCCCGTGTTGGCTTCTTCTACATCCATTGCCTAACCCAGGTCCACCCCATGAGGGTTTGGGCAGGACATTCCCTGTTCTTAGAATAAAACTGTTTGTGCCTATTTAGAGTTTGGGTGCAAACTCTGTTTAAAATTTTTCTTTAATTTCCTATCAAGTTTACATGTCTGTAAAACCTCATCCTCATCAGCTGGGACTCTTGCAGTTTAAAAATAAAAAGGAAATGTCTTTGCTTGAGTCAGAACCTCAGCAGTATGATCAAGTACCAGTGCTTTGCTTTCTTTCTGTGAACGTCATTCTCAGGTAAAACTCTTTTGCACATAGCTCGTACTAACTGTGGAAACTGAGAGCTTCTGGTTTTCTTGTATTTCTTGATATTTAATCTTTTCGTGGTGCTGAGGATTGAACCCAGGGCCTCATGCATGCAAGACAAGTGCATTATCGCTAAGCTACACCCCCATCCCATGAGCTTCCATTTCTTAATCTCCAGGCTTAGGAAAAAGAGGAACTGTGTCTCTGTCTTCACACATCACAAGTCTTACCAACCAACCCCAGACAGTGTCTCAAAGGCTCATATGGGTATGTGTCTCAATGGCCTCAACACCTGATGAGTTTGAACCACTGAGACACATTTCTTGGTTCTCTCACAGTGAGCAGAGAGGCAATGTTCAGATAGGCTAGACTTAAAAACTTGCCCAACCTAGGAGCTGCAGATGAAGTGAATCCCAAACTACTCTAAATGGGATGAGGGAGACTTTTTTGAGAGAAAAACATGGAGAGGGGGTTCCCCTAGAAGAGAAGACCTACAGATTACAGTTTGGAACTGCTTTGCTGGGTTTTGAGCCTGAACAGCGGAGTAAAGTTCCTGGTTTCCATTCTGAGTCATCAGTAGCCTTAGCATGAATGAAATTATCAGAAGCAAAGAAAATGGTGCTTTTCCACTATGGACTCTGGTTTATGGCTTACTGCAAGACTCCCACTTCTAGACTTAGTAGAGTGACAGCATGTCAGCTGAAAAGAATCCATAAGCCAGGTCAGAATCCCAGGTGTCTGCAGAAAGCCCAGTTTCCTCAGCCCCCAAAGATGGTGGGCTGAGTGCCACTGCCCATTCCAAGAAGAAACATGGTCCTTGAGAAGGAGAATTTAAAATCTCACAGGAAGTACAGACAGAAGAGCAGAAGGATTATTCACTTTGTTCTCAGGTGTGAAAGGAGGCAGGGGAATTGAATTTTTTAATGACCTTGCTGTGTTCCTCATGAATAGTTACATGACCTTAGGCAAATTACTTCACAATTGAGCATCAGTTTCTTTTCCTAAAAATGATGGAATTGGATTTGGTTCTTTTTTATAGTTTCTATTACTCTGCTGAAATTCCCCATCCATCATGCATGTTGCTCACCATTTCTTCTAGATCCTTCACTGACCTTTCATTGTTATTCAAATTCCCTTTATTTATACTACTAACATTTGCCTCATCTCTGGGTCCCTCGCTTTTGACTAGTTCTTATCCTGAGGATGGGTCCTGTTCTTTCTTCTTCAATGTCTTACTTTCTATTGTGCCCTATGTACCTTGGGCAAAACATCAGTGGAGACATAAAGGGAGCATCATTTGCTTCCAGAGAATGGCATGCTCCTTGTTCTGTGAGGTTAATAGTGTTAGGATCCTAGTCTAACCTGTATTTAACCAGGCTTGATGAAGGGTGAGGCAGAGTCAGATCACCTGAAGGATTCCCCCTCAGAACAACATGAGGTTTCAGAACTGGGGAGACTTCTGAGTTTCAGCCTCTCCTAGCATTTTGACTCTCTGGAGAGTTCTCTTTGTTCTCCAGTACTGTGTACCTTGAGGAGTTTCTCTTACCCCTCGTGACATACCCTCTCAGCCTTTGGAGGATCACTGAAGTATATCCTGTTGGAATCTGGGGATCCTGGGGAGGAACTCCTGGCTCCCCTACACTTCTCCTTTTCCTCAGCATAATACCCCAAGCCCCAGAGGAAGCTTATGGTGAATGGGTACAGAGATACCTTGTGTCTGAGGTGTTTGAGAATTCTAATCCCCCATGCAAGCTCACATACAGCAATGAAATGCTTGTTAAAAGTTGGGCTGGTTCATCTGCATCTATGTTTCAGTGGATTTTTTTCCCCTGCCACAGTTCTACAAGGGCTGAAATAATTGATTGGCTTCTCCTTTTGTTTTTTTAACAGATTTGTTCTTATTAGATATACGTAGCAGTAGAGTTCATTTTGACATATTGTACATGCATGGAGCATGACTTATTCTAACTAGGATTCCATTCTTGTGGTTGTATATGACCTGGAGTTTTACTGATTGTGTGTTCGTATATGAACATAGGAAAGTGACGTCCCATTCATTCCACTGTCTTTCCTATTCCCATCCTTTTTCCCTTCCCTTCATTCTCCTTTGGCTAATCCAATGAACTTCTCTTTGATCCTCTCCCTTTATTGTGGATCAGCATCTGCATATCATAGAGAACATTCAGCTCTTTTGTTTGGGAACTGACTTATTTTAGCATGATATTGCTAGTTCCATCAATTTACTGGCAAATGCCATAATTTCATTCTTCTTTAAAGATGAGTAATACTCCATTGTGTATATATACTACAGTTTCTTTATCCATTCTTCTGTGGAAGTGCACCTAGGTTGGTTCCATAGCTTAGCCATTGTGAATGGAGTTGCAATAAACGTTGATGTGGCCCCATTACTGTAGTATGTTGATTCCCTAGTACTACCAAAAAAAAAAGAAAAAATCTCCTAGGGTTTTGTGGACCACAGAGGAATTTGATTGTCTTCTCTTAAGATATTGTTTTCTGGAATTTAGTTCCTCAGGTTTCCTTGCCTTCTCAGCATTTAGTACCATATCCAATGTGTTCTTCTCAGGCTGAGGATGATGGTCTTCTAGGTCCTAATTGGAAGAAAGCCCTTTGGGTGATTTTTGAACACTAGCTTTTAAATTCCAAAGGGATTGAAAATCTGAACTTATTGTTGGAAACAAGGCAGGCATTACACATTTGTATAATCAAAACTGTCTCATTACTTCTTCTTTTGGTTCCCTTTGATGGTTGAATAATAGACTCAATAACACAACTAACTTCTGGAGTATACCATGATGTCCTTCCTTCCTTCCTGCACAATTTTTGTTGTGATTGTAGAATTCTTTAATAAGAGTACAAAAATGTCTTCCTTACATTAGAGATAAGTGAGTGGTTACTTTTGCTTTCAGTAAATTCATTGGCGGAAAATCTAAACTCCATTCTAAGGAGAGGAGGGAGGGCTGGGGATATAGCTCAGTGGGTAGAGTACCTGCCTCACAAGCACAAGGCCCTGGGTTCAATTCCCAGCACCGCAAAGAAAAAAACAAAAAAAAAGAGAGGAGGTCATTTTGACTAAACATCATGTAGTTTAGATGTGAGGCAGTGTCCCTACTGGACTTTTACACTAGATCCATGGTAAGTTTGGATTTGCTGCTACATTGATTCATAGGGAAGAGAGAGAAGAAAAACCTTTCTATTTGTATTACATATTATAGCATATTCCAGAGAAATGCATTGTATTCTAGAGAAATGGAAGGTAGACCCTTGAGTGAGCTCTTAGTCTTTTAGGAAATAACTAACTGCCTCCTACTTACTCAGGAGCTCACGTCCCTCAATATCCTGGTCCAGTGTAAGTCCCTACTACTTAAGCCCTTTAATTAAATCACCCAGCCATAAAGAGATTCTACCGACTTTCAAAAAGTCCGGCCTTCTTAGCTTTTCCTCACATCTCTCAACGTTGGCCTTTTATGGTATGAACACTTCAGTTCCCAGAAAGTCTATTAAATCATCGACAAGGGCAAATGAATGACATTAAGTGCAAGGTGAATTTGCAGCAGAATCGATTATTTCCTCGGCTGGTATCAGTGGAAATCTACCGAGTCTCTGCTGCCTTCATAAAAAACAGATCATGTTTGACAAATGTAGCTGGATATTTTTATACGTTTTCTCTATTTTCTGATAAGTAGGAGTGAGGGAGGTGGAATTTATCTGAATATTTGTAAAGTACATGACATTGAACCCATAGGTGGGATGATTTATGAAATTAGCAGCACTGCCTTTCTTGAGAGAGCAGAAGTCACTGAGCTTAGGGCTGAGGAAGGGAGGCTTTGGGGGTTTGAGTCCCGCAACATTTATTTGGGAAAATTCCTATGCCCCAATTTTTGGGGGATAATGGAGACATCTACGATATGTCTCTTATTATTTCAATTAACTGTGGCTTTATATATATATATATATATATATATATATATGTATACACCCACATGAGGTCATATATGTGGTTTTATGTGTATGTGGTTATATATATATATATATGTGTGGTTATATATATGTGGTTAAATATGTGGTTTTATATATATGTGGTTATACAATGGTTATATATTATGGTTCTATATATGTATAAGTGGTTTTATATGTAGTCATATACACATGTGGTTATATAAATGTGGTTTTATATATGTGTGTGATTATATATGTGGTTATATATGTGGTTTTATACATTTGTATATGTGGTCATATATGTGGTTATATATATGTGATTTTATATATATGTTGTTTTATATATATGTGGTTATATATGGTCATTATGTACAAAGTTATATATATGTGGTTATATATTCGGTTATATATATACACATATATGTATATAAAGCTCCAAACTTTCTGTATATATATATACAAATGTGTGCATGTGTGTGTATTATATACAGTGCCTGGTACATATTTCATTCTTCCTAAGGGATAATAATGTAATAGATGGAAACTAGAATGCTTTAAGAGAACCCAATAACAACTACAGCAATCACTCTCAGGGACTTTCTCTCGTTGTACTTGTATACTTATTTTATTCTAGCCTGGAGGTCTGGTTTTCTGCTGGTACCATCGACTAGTAGAGAATCATTGACTCCAAATCTGTTTCCTCAACCTTGTTATGTGTAATAGGATTTAGCAGGAGTGTCTTGTTGGCTATTCTGTTTAGGGTTTGCAAAATTCAATATTAAATAGAATTTGTGCTTGAGGGGGAAAAGAGGAAGAGGGAGATTAAGCTCTGAACTTCCCTGGGTGTTGAGGCAAAGCCACTGGGAACTCAAGTGTTCCTGTGGATAACTGAGAGCAGAAGGCCTGAAGGTGTAGGATATGGAAGGCCAGGCAGATGCATGGTATTCCTTGGTCAGGCACACCAAGATCTCAGTCACTGAATTTGAAGTTTATGCCTGTATTCAGGGAAGATTGTTATCAGGAGATGCTCAGAATGGATCCTATGTGACAATGAAACAGAGAACACAAGTCGCCCTCCATCTTGTCTCTGCTTATTTCATTATGCAATCTATTAATTAAGATAAGCCAAGAGACTGGAGGCAGATTTTGTGGTTTGGGATTTTTGCTTTGCCTTTTTGGAAACGCTAAACCTCAGCTTCCTCAACTGCAAATGAATAGCAAGTTCCCATTGCCATGTTCTTGTGAGTTAAAAGAAGATAAGGTAGGTAAAACATTTTTCTCAATAAATCTTAACTTTTTTATTAATTCTGGAAAGAAAGCTTCAGCTCATACATTCTCCCACTTAAGGCTGAATATGCTTGAAAAATCAGATGTGGGCTGGGGTGATTCTGGGCCATAAACCACATTTTCAGTGAGGCTCCATCCATTTTACCACTTTCGACCATTCACCCATAGTGGCTATCACTCAGAGTCCCGGAGAAGTGGAAAAGGTGAATTTGGAGGTAGGCAAGGAGGTGCACGTCTTACTTACTGTCTTTCTTCCCTGAATTCAGGTCAAGCAGGAGCTTCAAAATCCTCAAGATATCATCCCTGTCAATGCCAGGAATTAAAACAGTGCCAAACCACCAATGCTACTGCGGCTCCGCCAGGCACTGATCCAATAAGGTTCAGAGTTTTGAGATGCCTCCTGGGTGCTGCTCTGGGGTAAGACCATCACTGGCTGTGGAGGTGACAGGCCAGCACCAGTATGCCTATCAGGGACACCCAGAGGGCCAAGAGGGCTAAATGATTATTGCAACCAATATTCATATTCAAGGTATCTCCCTCTAGGATCTCTTTTGTAGTTCTCCACCATGTCTTCCAAATGTGGAAAAAGATTACATATTCCAATATGGAAGGTTTGCAAATACTGACTACTAAGTTAATTACATAAAAATGGAGGTGGCCAGAACCAAGGGAGCTGAACACTGGCTCATTTACTTTTCTAGTCCCTTAGGTTTAGCACAGAGTTTAAAATAACAATTATTTATTTTTATAAGTGTGTTCACTATCTCATTTATACTTCCGTATTTGGATATGTAATGAGACCTTTTGATCCAATGATTCATGCCCATTATATAGATTAAAATATTGAGGCCCAGGGAGGGGAAGAAACTTCTCAGGATCACATCCATCGTCAATAGTTGAGCAAGACTAGAGATATCTGATTGAAGCAATAATTATTCCCTGTAGCAACTTAAGTAATAGATAGACAAATAGATAAGTAAGAATAAGTAAGGGGCTAGGAGTGTGGCTCAGTGGTAGAGTGCTTGCCTAGCATGTGTGAGGCACTGGGTTCCATTCTCAGCACCACATATAAATAAATGAATAGAATAAAGGTCTATCAACATCTAAAAATATTTTTAAAAAAGAATGAGAAGGACACTAGATGACTCATGGAATTGAAGGAAAAACTGGAGACACAGGTGTTAAGGAAGAGACAAACATCATCAGTGGGCTTGGTGGTGGGAACTCATAAGTTGTTTCTCTTGGATTATGCTGTTAGATGATTCTGCCTCAGACACCTCATGCATGACTGCCAAGATTCAGATTCCTACAGGAAGAACATGATTTTAATCAAGTCATATCTTGGATTCTCCACCTATACTCCGAACTCCATGATGGCCATCTCTCCAGAATCATATGGGGTCAGAGTCAGGGTCAAATTCCTAAAGGCCACTGAGGAAAGAGAAAGACAAAATGCATATGAAACAAATGCATTTTGCCTGTTTGAAACAAGATAAATCCTATTTCAAGAGGAAGTTATATTTAAGATATTAAGATTCTTAACTTTCTAGAAAGTTCAATAACAGGTACCTCCTCGATTTGGAATGCTTTCTTTAGAGCAACTTCAGACTTAGGGAGGATGATCAAGGCTCTTGGAATCACCTCAAGATTTTCTTGTGGGATATGACCTTGGAGGTGTCAGAAGGAAGAATACTTGCTGTTCTAGGGTCCAAACTATAATCTAGAGAATGACTCAGATATGATGCCCAGTGATAATATCTTAACCCTCACTGAGAATTTCAATAACTTGGAAAATCTTGTTTTCAGGACTTTAAACAAAATGGTATTAATCATATCTTGGACAAAGCCAGAGTTCTGCTAAAGTGAAACTGTGACCCAGGGAGAAAGTCCAGGTGCCTGAGGATCAGGAAGACCAGATACAGGTCCCTACCTGTCCTAGTTGGGACACGGATGCTTTACTCTCCTGGTCCTCAGGCTTTATCTATGTAGGGTAGATTTTTGAACTAGATTCTACTGAAGTAGAACTAGTAAATGTAAAAAATGAATAAATGTTTTAAAAATTAATAAAGCCTAACTCCACTCCATGGAGGAATTTTACTTAGATTCCTTAAAATATAGTTTCAGGACATACAGAAATAGATAACTTAGACATCGATAGAACATTTAAAATTTATTTTAATTGCATCTTTGTTCAGTCTCTGGTTCAGATGAGGTGTCCCCCAAAAGCTCATGTATGAGACAATGCAAGAAGGTTCGGAGGAGAAGAAATTGGGTTATGAGAGCCTTCATCCAATCAGTGAATTAATCCCTGATAGGTTAACTGAGAGGTAACTGGAGGCAGGTGGGTGTGGCTGGAGGAGGTGGGTATTGGGGGGCGTGGCTTTGGGGTATATATTTGTATCTGGAGAGTGGAGTCTCTCTCTGCTTCCTGATCATCATGTGAGCTGCTTCCCTCCACCACACTCTTCCACCATTATGTCCTGTCTCACCTTTGAGCCACAAGGAATGGAGCCAACTGTCTATGAATTGAGACCTCTGAAACCCTGAGCCCCTAAATAAACTTTTTGTCCTCAACAGTTGTTCTGGTCAGGTCCTTTAGTGGCAGCACTGAAAAAGCTGAGTAATATCGTCTCCATAACAATGAAAATCATCATTGAGATATTATGGCTACTCCCTTGTGTCCTCTGATGAGGACACAGTTGTTTTGAATGCCTTGAGCATCCTTAGATGCCCCCTCTCCTTGCAATTCTCTTCCTAAGCCATGAATCACTTGGACAAACTAGAGGGCACACAGGGTTCACAGGTTACCCAACCAGTGGCCCCCATTTTTATCATTTTATCAAGAGCAGAAAAAAATATGCAATGTTGGCATTGAATTGTCACTCTTAGATATCATTTAAGACATTTGGGCAAGTTCCCCTCTAAAATGGGCACAACTTCTGAACAGAGAGAATGCTTCTGGAGGAACTTTTTGCAGATATTACACATATTCACTCCTTTTTTGTGATAATATAACTTCTTTAGTGGCATCCACAGAGTCTGACAGTCACATTTCACTCCCACCTCTGTTACGTTGGATGTCAGTAGGACTGTGGAAGATCTTCTTGAATAATCCAGATACCCTTCTGAATGAGAACAGAGAATGTGAAAAACAATGAGAATTGTCATATAGATATTATGGCTACTGCCTTGCGCCCTCTGATGAGAACAAGATTGTTTTGAATGCTTGAGAATGACATAAGAACAGAGCCTTGATCCTTGTTCTCCAGAGTCCCATGGGTAGTGGGATACAGGGTTCCTCATCATCTGCTCAATGCACAGGACACATGTGCTCTAGTTATCTGCCTATAAGACTAGCTAAAAGCTAACATTGGCATAAGCAGGCCCAGATTGGAGCCCAAGCATTCCATTTGGCTAGCTGTCAATCAGGGTTGGGAGGATAGACATAGGAGATAGACTCGTGATGAATGCTTACTACATCTTTAAATGATCCGCTACTTTTAATATTTTAAGGAACCAGCAAAATAAATTCATCGAAAGACAGTTTAATGATCAGACTTATCTGCCACTTTGATATTATTAGACACTGGGGAGTAAATGCCTCTCATTATTATAAGTAGGGAGTCCTGGGAGTTATCTGTGTGATCCATAGACAACTTTATCTCTTTCTTCATTCTTCCAGCTGCTTAGACTGATCATGTAAATATGCCCCTGCTGTGATTATTGGTGCACTGGCCCGAAGCGCTCTATATTAAAGACTCTGATGCAGGAAGCTAGGAACATCAGGCATGCTGCATGGGCTAAGAGTGTCCTGGCTGCCAGGGTCCTGTTTCGGATGGTTTTAGCAATGGGCCTTTTGTTGGAATAAAGTTGAAGTTGTACTTTCTCTTAGACGAGATTCATTTTCTGTTGCAATTAGAAGCTTCCCTCCCATGAGTTGAAATGAAAAGGACTCTAGTATCAGGACAAAAAGAACCTTTGTGGTTCTCAGGTTGTTCATTATAGTCTGATCCATGAAGAGAGTGGGTTGAAAAATTGAGTAGGTGCTCTGTCTCTCTCTGTCTCTCTGTCTCTCTCTGAGGCCGTATGTTCTCATTCCTCCTTATTTCTGCACCTCAGCTTCATTCTTCTCTTTCTGACACCCCTGCTGAATCTCCATCTCTGCACATATGGCAGAAGACAGCTGCCCTGGGCTTGCTCATTCACGTGCCCTTGACATTCACATGTCCAACAATGACTGAAGACTGAGACTTTCATATATGTATAAACCTCCAAGTTTCCAAAGAAAAAGTCTCTGATCAATCCAGCTGGGCCACATTTATCCACATGTGAGCCAATCAGGTATTCATGAAAACCCAAAAGAACAAATAGAGGTCCCAAGAAAAAAGAATCCTTCACTGAGCATCATGATGAGCCCTTCATGGGAACAGTCCCTATCTGAAATTCACTGAAAACCCAGGAGATAGGTATCATGATCTTATTTCATATGTAACGAAGAAGAATCTCAAAGAGTTTGAGCAATTTTCTCAGGTCACCTGTTTGTAAATGGCAGAAGGGGAATTTGAACTTGGCTTTCCTTACTTTTAAAATCCGTGGTTTTACTTCTATCCTCTTCTGCTCTACAACAGGTCTTCTCAAATTCAACAGCATTAGAATTACTTAAAGGGCTCATTAAAATCCAGATTACTACTGGGGCCTAGGCACAGTAATATCGATTCTATCCATGTAGGGATGAAGCTTGAGAGTCTGTATTTCTAACAAGCTTAGTGAGAAACTGATGGCTCTGGTCCAAGGACCACACTATGAGTAGTACTGCTGTTAATGATCAAGAAGCTGGTTTTTTTATTCTTTCTCTTGCCTAATAGCTCTGGTTAGGACTTGTGGTACTATGTTGAATAGAAATATTGAAACTGTGCTGGTCAGCTTTCCATTGCTATGACAAAATACCTGACATAAACAACATAAAAGGGAGAAAGATTTATTTTAGCTCATGGTTTCAGAGGTTTCAGTCCACAGTCAGCTGACCCTGTGGATTTATATATATTAAGGCAAAACATAATGGCAAGGAGGGTGGGGAAGAGTAAAGCTGCTCACACCATAGAAGGAAGTGGGGGGAAGGAGGAAGGACAAGGTATAACTTTCAAGGACACACCACAGAGACCTGAAGTTGGCCTCCCTCTTAAAATTTCCACCACTTCCCAATGGTGCCAGCAGGTGGGGACCAAGTCTTCAGTACATGAGCCTTTGGAGGACATTCCAGATCCAAACTATAATAATATCCTTTTCTTAGTCTCTTCCTCCATTTCTGAGGGAAAGCTTTCAACTTTTCTCTATTCAATATAAACCCACATTAACCATGGGGTTGGCAAAGATAGCCTTTATTTTGTTGAGGTACATTCCTCTTCTATGCCTAATTGATTGAGTTTTTATAAAGAAAGGACGTAGAATTTTGCCTAATTTTCTTATGCATTTACTGAGATGACCGTATGAGTTTCATCCTTCATTATGCTAATGGAATACATCACTTCAGTTGATTCACATACATTGAGCCATCTTTGCATTCTTGGAAGGAATCCCATTCACTCATAGGTGAATAATGGTTTTAACGAATTCAGTTTGCTAGTCTTCTGTTGACAATTTTTGCATCTGTGGTCCTTAAGGACATTGGCCTGTAGTTCTGTTGTTGTGTCCTTGATGGGAAGAAAAGAGATTAAATTGTCCCTGTTTGAGATACATGATTTTATTATAGAAAATCCTGAAGATTCCACCAACACAACTGTTAGACTTAATAAATGAATTCAGTAAAGTTTCAGGATACAAAAACCAGCATACAAAATTACTAGCGTGTGTATACACTAATAGTGAACTACCTGAAAAAGAAATCAAGAAATCAGTTCTATTTTAAATTAGCCACCAAAATAATTAAAAATTAAAATTCTCAGGAATAAATTTAACCAAAGAAATGAAATATTCTATACTGAAAATTATAAAACATTGATGAAAAATCTGAAGAAGACATAAATAAATGGAACAATAATTTGTGTTCACAGATGGGAAAAGTCGAGTTAAAATATCCATACTACTCCAAGCAATCCCTATCAAATACTAATGATATCTTTCACAATCCTAAAATTCATATGGAACCACAAAAGATCTTGAATAGCCAAAGCAATTGTGAACAAAAAGGAATAAACTGGAGTCATCACACCCCTGACTTGAAAATGTACTACCCAGCTATAACAAGCAAAGTACTGGTACAAAAACAGACACACAGACCAATGGAAGAAAAGAGAGAGCCCAGAGACAAATCCATGCATTTACAACCAACTGATTTTCAATGCAGGTGACAAGAACCCACAATGGAGAAAGGACAGTCTCTTCAGTAAATGGCATTGGGAAAACTAAAGGAACCACATGAAGGAACATGGTGGACATTGTATTAAGTGAAATAAGGGAGGCACAGAGAGACAAATACTACATGCTCTCACTTTTATGTGAATTCCAAAAGCTCATAGAAATAGCTCCTAGAAATAGTATATAAAGTGGTGGTTACTGGCTGCTGAGGGTGAGGAGGGAATGTATAGGGATAGGGGAGATGTTTCTCTGTTGGTACAAAGTTATAGTTAGTCAGCAGGATAATGTTGGGTTATTGCACAATGAGGTTACTACACTTAATGCATATTTCAAAATAGCTGAAAGAGAAGATTCTGAGTGTTCTTATCATAAAATATGAAAACCGTTTGATGTGATACATTTGCTAATTATGCTGATTTGATCATGACAAAAACATATGTATATTAAAACATCACATTGCACCTCATAAATATGTACAATTATTATTTGTCAATATAAAGAAGCTAATCTTCTCATGAATGAATAACTTCTCTGAATTGTAGTATACCCCAGAAATAACCAGAATAAGAAGTTATTATGAGTTTATTTATTGCTTTGTCTAATTGATGTCTTGTTCATGTCTTTTAAGAAAGAAAATACTTTTCTATAACTTAGGATATTTATGTTTTGAGGGACTCTTAGAAGTCCCAGATACATACATCATCTTCAGAGGCCATCATGGGATTGTTCTTAGGCACTTTTAACTCTACTAAAAAAAAAACTCTGATGATATTCAGAAATAATTTTGAAACCTTGCTGCACTCATGTATTGAATTTTCTTTCATCAATTCTACAATGTTTTTCAAGATAGATAATCATGTCATCTAAAAAACTAAGGAAAGAAATAATTTTGAAGCTGGGTTTGGTAGCACATGTCTATCATCCCAGTGGCTCAGGAGTCTGAGGCAGGAGGATCACTATTACAAAGTCAGCCTCAGCAACTTAGAGAGGCCCTAAGCAACTTAACAAAATCTATTTCAAAAAAGAAAGAAGGAAGAAGAAAGAAGAAAGAAAGAAAGAAAGAAAGAAAGAAAGAAAGAAAGAAAGAAAGAAAGAAAGAAAGAAGAAAGAAAAACAAGTTGGGGATGTGGCTCAGTGGTTAAGGACCCATGGGTTCAATCCCTGGTACCAATGGAAAAAAAAAGAAAAGAAATAATTTTAAATAATATTGTTCCATTATGAGATGACAGATATCAGTTTTCTGATTTCTAGAAGGTACATGAACTTCTCTCCTCTCACCCAAGATAGATGTCTGTGTGTTTGTGTGCATGTGTGTGTATACACATGTACATATGTATACATGCATATATAGATATCTATGTGTGTATATACATACACATATTATGTATACATAATATATATGCATATGTATACATAATATATACTCATTTATTATGTATAGGTACTTAATTTATATGCATGTATATTATGTACATGTACATAATACATATACACACATACATATTTTTATTTATTTATATTTTGGTGGTACTGGCAATTGAACCCAGGGGTACTCTATCACTGAGTTACATTCCCAGCTCTTTTTATACTTTGAGATGGGGGGTTTCACTAAGCTGCGGAGGCTGGCCTTGAATTTGTGATCCTCCTGCCTCAGCCTCCTAAGTTGCCAGAATTATAGGTGGGCACCACCTATAATTTTTTTAAAAGTTGGCTGTATGCAGCAATGAGTATGGACTAACTGCTACTTCATGCAGTATCACGGAAGAATCTCACACACAAAGAGTTGCATGAGAAAAGTCAAACACGAGCACATGCTACATAGTTACATTTATAAGAAATTCTGAAACAATTAAACCAACCCATGGAGATGGAAGACAGGATGGTGGTTGGTCTGGGGTAGAGTAGGGACTACAGGATATGGGTTGAGGGTTGTACCGGGTGATGTTCTGTCCCCTCTATGCTTGATTCTCTCATGGCCCTGTTCTGCTTATGGAGATTCATTAGCTTGTATACGTGCAAACTGAGAATTTTTTTGTATGCCTGTTACATCAAGTGTAAGTACTCAGGGATGATAAAAAGTAGTCATTTATAGAAAATCACTATCTGAAATGACACTGATGGACTTATCATAAATGTAGTAAACTTTGACACCTAGAAAGAATAAGCCCCAAAGGAAACTCTCCAAAATGTTGACCTCAGCTGCCTCTGGGTCGTGGAGCTGCGGCTGGATTTATTTTTATAGTTTCCTACATTGTCTGAACTTTCATGTGCATGTAGTACATTTACCAAAATACTTTGACCTGTTAAGCTTTATTTAGAAGCTTCTGATTTAAAAGCAATTGACATTTGTAAAGTAAAAGTAAGTAAGAGGATCCAGTGCCAACAAATTCAGAAACAGAAACCCAAGGACTGCAAATGTTTATCTGGTCCAAACGTCAAAGCAAAGAAGTGGCTGCGAGAATTGAGGGAACTTATACTCACTTCATCCCCATAAATGATATTTCTCCAGGGCCACTTTCAGCTTCTATTGATATTTATAAAGTAAGCTTCATGGGGGAAAGGAACTTAGCAAGTGAGGAAATGATCATTTCATGAGGTTTTGCAAAACAGGATACAAATGTCCAAGGACCAAGAGATAAATATCGAGTGCTTGATAAAATTTTCAACCAGAGCTTAGAGATGCTAAAAACCCCAGGAAACCTATCTTGTGTTCTCTAATGCTTTTTATGTTCGTGACAATGATAAAATTTGGTAAAAATATAGATGTGCCTGTGATCAGAATTCTTCAAATGTTCTTTCATCATTTCCCCTGGAAGCTAGGAGGCTAAAGATTTGCAAAGAGGTTATACATTTTATGGTGAGCATCATTATGTTTTTGACCAAGGAATAATGAAGGTTTCTTGAGTGCCAAAGAAGGAAAGAGAATTACAATGTTACCTTCCACACTGATCTCCAGCTACTGTCCAGAATTTTACTAGCTCTGAGGACATCAAGCTGCCAAAGAAGGAAGCAGAGTCTTGGGGTAGTGAGGCCAGTGCTGACTTGGCTGGCCAGGTCAAAGTACTTTGCTGCAGTTTGGAAGCAGTGTTTAGAACTTTATGGTTACAAGAAAGAAACCCCCATTGAAAAGGAGGCTGAAGCAGGAGGATCATGAGTTCAAAGTCAGCCTCAGCTACTTAGTAAAGCCCTGAGCAGTTTAGCAAGACCCTTTCTCTAAATAAAATACAGAAAAGGGCTGGGGATGTGGCTCAGTGTTTAAGTGGCCCCAGATTCAATCCCTGGTACCAAAAAAAAAATTCTTCAGTTGGCAATAGGTTAAGGAATGACATGCTGCGTGCACACAACACACACGTATACATATGAAGTATGCACACCAGAAAGATGAAACCATTCTTCTTGGGTTTGAATCCTACACCCCCACCCCCAGTCACTATATATGTGCCATCAGGCAAATTATATAACCTTTCTGACTCTCAGCTATAAAATGTGTGACTTTTATGAAGATTATAAAAAAATTACATATGTACCAGTTAGCAATCTGTTGCCTCTCAGCTCCAAATTCACCCTCTAATACCTGCTCTTTGCTGGACTCGGTGGTGTATGCCTGTAACCCCAGTGGCTCTGGGGGCTGAGGCAGGAGGATTACAAGTTCAAGATCAGCCTCAGCAACTGAGTGGGACCCTGTCTCTAAATAAAATATAAAAAGGGCTGGGGATGTGGCTCATTGGTTGAGTGCCCCTGGGTCCAATCCACGGTATCAGAAACAAAGCCCTGCTCTTCTATAATGGGAATGATGGGCGGTTTCTCCTTTGCTGTGAGCACAGTGTTAAGCTTTCTTAGTAGAGGGCTCCGGAGGAGGACTAAAGGAAGAAAGGGGCTCTCTGTCTGGTTCCAGAGGCTGCTCTGTCATTTGTACGGGTAGAGCACACCCATAGCACCCTGTCCCCATTGAGACCAAGAATGTTCCCTCATGATCTAGTGTCCCAGGTAGGCATCACCTTCTCATGGTCCTCTCCACAGAACCCTGCACACCCCCATTTCTTGTGTCCACACCTCTTCAATTCTGCTAGCAGCCTACATGCCCAGGTACGAGCCCCACCCTGCCTATACCCCAAGGGTTGCCTTCTGCTTTCCAGCAACTGTGGACCAGCTCTAGCCCAGCTAAAGGCATTTTCTCTCCCTTCCAGTGAGACCTTTACACCCTCTCCAATGAGGTCTGAACCCCAGTCTCGGGAAGGGGACTCCCTTCCAAGATTGTTCTTTGCTCTGTACTCTCCCTGTTTTAGTCAACTTTTTCATCACTGTGACTAAAAGACCCAACCAGAACAATTGTAGAGGAGGAACAGTTTTTTGGAAGGCTCATAGTTGCAGAGGTCTGTAGTCATTTCAGCACCAACAGGGGACCATCCAGAGGTGGCAGGTGGGAGGCAAGAGCATGGAATTAAACCAACAAGCATACAAAACAGGACAAAAGGCAGAGAGGAGCCAGGTCCTTGGTGATGTCCTTGGAAGCTTCTGGATCAAGCTCATTTATCCCAATGGATTTACTCCAAAGCAGCATTTCTCAACCTCAGCACTACTGATGTTTTTAAGCAGGTGGGGATTTTTTGTTGTTGTGGAGAGTTGTCCTGTGCTTTGTAGGCTGTTAACAACTTGCCTGGGACCTGCTAGCCACCAGCCAACACCTCAGTTTCTTCAGACAAGATCAAATGTCCCTGGGGGCGGAATTAGCTCATTAAGAATGTTGTTCAACATCTCTAGCAATTAGACAAATATAAATCAAAACGACTCTAAGATTTCATTTCACTCCAATCAGAATGGCAATTATTAAGAATACAAGCAACAATCAATGTTGGCAAGGATGTGGGGAAAAGGTTCACTCATACATTGCTGGTGGGACTGCAAATTGGTGCAGCCATTATGGAAAGCAGTGTGGAGATTCCTTAGAAAACTTGGAATGGAACCACCAGTTGACCCAGTTATCTCATTTCTCAGTTTATACCCAAGGACTTAAAATCAGCATACTACAGTGACGCAGCCACATCAGTGTTTATAGCAGCTCAATTCACAATAGCTAAACTGTGGAACCAACCTAGGTGCCCTTCAACAGATGGATGGATAAAGAAAATGCGATGTGTGTGTGTGTGTGTGTGTAAATATATATATACAGAAACATGATGGGATATTATTCAGCTTTAAAGAAGAATGAAATTCTGGCATTTGCTGGTAAATGGATGGAGTTAGAGAATATTATGCTAAGTGAAATAAACCAAACCCAAAAAGCCAAAGACCAAATGTTTTTTTGATATGCAGAAGCTAATTCACAATAAGTGGGGGGGGAATAGGGAAATATAGAATTACTTTAATTAGGTAGAGCAGAGTGAGGGAGGGGAATGGAGTATGGGAGAAGGAATGATAGAGTGAAACAGACATTATTACCTCATGTGCATGTATGACTGCATGATCGAAGTGATCCTGCAATATGTATAATCAGAAAAAATAAAGGATTACACTCCATTTACATATGATTGATCAAAATGTATAAATGCATTCTACTGTTACGTATAACTAATTAGAACAAATAAAATATTTTTTTTAAAGAACAAGCACTCCAGAGTTTCTACCAGTTTGAATTGTGTTTACAAGTTCCTGCAACCAAACTATTTTAACGAGTGCTATATGTGTTAGACAGTCGTGTGTATTACTAAAACAATTAGATTCAAATAATTTCTCCTAGAAACCAGGGATACTCTGGAAGTGAATGAGTCTGGATCCTTGCTTCGGAGAATATTAAAACATAAACGTTATCTCAAAACCCACACCCCATGATATCCTCCAGATTTCCGGGCATTGTTTTTTCTTAATGTTCTGTGTTCCCATTTCCTGCTCTCAGTGGTTGCTTCTCACCCTTCATGTGTATCTTTCACCTGTCCTGGCTATGTGACTCACATAGGAAACCCAGTTCTCATTCCCTGGCTTCATGCAGTCAGCTTTGGGGGCTCAGTGGGCACGAAGGGCATGTGACCTAGGAAGCCTACAAGGTGCCCTCAGGAAGAGACAGAAACAAGCTATGTGTGCTCACGTCTTATCAGTGCTGGGTGTGCACCCTGGCTAGTTGATCATACACTCTGGGAAGGAAGTATTAAAAAAATGTTGTCTAGGCAGATTAGATAATTGCCAGGGTCACTTGGGAATATTCCACTTTTGCTTTTTTTTTTTGTACCAGGAATTGAGCCCAAGGGCACTCAACCACTGAGCCACATCCCCAGCCCATTTCATTTTTTATTTTGAGACAGGGTCTCAGTTGGTTGCTTACAGCCTTGCTGAATTGCTGAAGATGGCCTCAAACCTGCAATCCTCCTGCCTCAGCCTCCTGAGCCTCTGGGATTACAGGCCTGTACCATCATTCCTGGCTCAGTTTTGCTATCTCGGTGGACCCATTTTCACAAATCTGTCAGAGTCTCTGTTGGTTGGATGCCTTCTCCATGCTGTCTGGCTACATCTGTGCTCTGCATCTTAACACAACATGTATTTTGTGTCTTCTCAAACTTATATGTGTAAAGTTTGAATTTTTGAATGTACCTCAGCAGATTAACAAGATATGTGTGGATAGGAGGCAAAGGGGCAGATTGAATCGGAGTTAGGTATGGGAAGTGATGCTGAAGGTTTGTGAGCAGATAAATAAAATTAGTATAGCCATTTTGCCTATATAGGCCCCAGACTCCAGCTCAGGTTCTTGTTCCTCTCTGTTTTTACCCATTCTCTAACTTTCCCTTAGCAAATTGACAACAAATAAGCATCCCTTTCTATGGTAAATTGTATTTCATCTTTCTCTCGGCTACCTCTAACTCAGGGTCCGCTCTCCCTTTGTCCCTGCAGAGATTCATTACTGTGCTCAGCCAACAAAGAGCCACCTCCCCCACATCTCACCCACCCTTTGTCCATTTCCACTGGAGAGGAAAGCAACACGGAGATCACAGCACACATAAAATGCACCAGCCAGGTACCTCTTCAAGGGAGGGCGTGCTGCCCAGCTGAGGGAGAAGAAGGGGAGCAGACAGCCTCTAGCTGTGAGCTCTTTCAAGGTTGCCCTTAGCTGCAGAGAGCCTTCCCATCAAGGTCATACACTTTCAGGGGAGGCCTGTGTCCGGTGAAGGAACAAAGTGGAGATTTAAAGGGTCAACCTTGAAGGTGATGGGGAACCCTTCACAGGTGAAATTTGCTCCAGTTTCTCCATCAGGTTGGCTAACGCCCTGGAGGGACTGGATCATAGTCCAGCTTCTTCTCTGCCCAACCCTAATCCTCCCCTTTTCCTTTGCGGGTACTGATTCCCTAATAGAGAGATTAAGGACTTTATGTTTTCTTAGAGCCGGGCACCCTGGCACATGCCCATAATCCAGCCACTCAGGAGGTAGAGGCAGGAGTACTGTGAGTTCAAAGGCAGCCTCAGCAATTTAGTGAAGCCTTGTCTCTAAACAAAATATTAAAAGAGGGCTGAGAATGTGGTTCAGTGATTAAGCACCCCTGGGTTCAATCCCTGATATACAAAAAAAAAAACTTTATGTTCCCTTAAACATTAAATAATCAATATTTTTTGATACATTTTTGAGTGCCTACTAAACGCTACCTACTATGCCAGGTAATGGGGTCTTGACAGTGAAATGATATACCTGTGGTCTCTCTCCTATGGCACTTAAGGTCTCACAGTGAAAACAGACAAAACACAAACAAAAAAAGGAAATGAAGAAATGTGGTTGGTTGAGATGTGGTACGCCTTCAGTAAAACGACCCAAGCAAGTTTACTCCGGATCCTTGGATAGACTTGCTTACAAAATATTGGACAGCCAGTTACACTGGTCTTTCTTTCAGTTTAATGAGTTTTCTCTTCTGCCTCCTCATTCTTGATTAAGAAAATCATTCAGACTGCGGGTGCCTAGTTTCAGACAACCCCGTCAGCAACCCCAGCATCTATTCTGGAAATGTCATCAAAAGGGCTAGTGTCCCTAAAAGGTAAGGTAAGGTAGATGGGTCAAGGTTTCTGGAATGCCAGAGTTTCTAATGACAAGAGAGGATATTTCTTTCCTACTGACTTGAACAGTGGCAAGATTTTAGTTAAGTGATGGAGGAGGTCAGAGAGAGGTGGATGCTGGGGCCATATCACAGGGAGGAAATTATTGCGCCATTAGATCTCATTCTGCAGTGTTTTTAGCTGCCCCGAACACTTTTGTATTGAGTTAAGCTTTTTATCCATTGGGAGCTGGACAAGCTCTAAAAACAACACATGCCAATTGGTTGTACATTTTCCCATTAAGCGTTATCTTTCTACACTTCCTGATCCCAAATTAGCTAGGTTTGAACATTCATTATTTCACCCAAGCCATTACGTATTTTGGGGGCTTATGATGTAACTCAGAAATATTAACTCCCTCATCTGGGTGCCTGGCTTCTTGTCAAAGTTCCCTTAGCTAGCCAGCATTGGAAATAAAAACATAAATAATAGTGGCTGACAATTACTGGGTGCTCCCCATGTAATGTCCACCATGCCCAATATTTACTTTATGTTTTCTTCGACTTAAAACATCCCACAATATAGGTGTCACCATCCCTTCCATTTTGTATATGAGCAAAATGAGATTTGGGTGGGTGACATCATTTCCCTGAGATGCACATAAGTGGCATGTGGCAAAGCCAATATTGAGCCTCAGGGTGCCACCCACCTCATTTGTAATAAAGAAAAATTCCATTCATTTAGAAGCCACCAAAGATTGATAATTGTTCCACATTTAGCAGTTCATTACATTCTTGTTTATATATTACTCCCAATGCTGTTCCGATCTGCCTCTCTGTCTGGAATTTAAAATGCCTTATTCCAGTCCATTTTAATTCAATGCCCTAGAAGATTCATGAGACCCATGTGGTGTTTTAGTTTCCAGGGAGGAAAAAAGAAGACAAGGACAAATACGATGTGCTTCCTGCCAAGTATGGTGGTACACGCCTGTAATCCCAGCAGCTTGGGAGGCTGAGGCAGGATGATCTCCAGTTCAAAGTCAGCCTCAGCAAAAGCAAGGCACTAAGCACCTCAGTGAGACTCTGTCTCTAAATCAAATACAAAATGGGGCTGGGGATGTGGCTCAGGGGTCGAGTGCCCTGAGTTTAATCCCTGTTTCTCCTGGCCTCTGCCAAAAAAATAAAAACGTACGTTTCCTGCCCCTAATGAAGTCAGTCTATCAGAGGATTTTATTCTTTATTTTCTTGCAATCTCTAACTGTTGTTCACTTCTTCTCTATAGTTCATGGAGCCGGACCAGGGAAGAAATGGAGGAAGACTCCTACCCAAATCATTGTTGAGATAACTATTCAGAGCTCAATGTGCTGTTTGGACAAGAACCAATCTCCCTGGATAACATAAGGAAGGAACCTCTCTTATTAGCATTAGTACTAAGTAGGTAATGCCTATTAAATAATCACACTATAATGACCAACTTTTTATTTGGTGTTTGTTTCCAATCACTAGCCATCTTTCTGGTGACACTGCCAGTCATATATCCACAGAGATATGGCCTCCAAAGTCCTGTTTGAATAGCACAACCCAATCCCAGGGCATACTGGGTCAACAATACCTGAGCTAGGCCAATCAGATTATCTTACCTGGGAATTTTGGAAACACTGTCTTGCAAGGGGTTAAACCAATAATACCTAAACATGGAGAAAATGGGATGATCATAAACTTAGATGTGACAAGGAGCAAAGAAAGCCTGTCTGTATCGAGTAAGACACATAATACTGATGTCCATCTGGAAATGGCCTTGAGAAATGGGGAAAGAGTCATGGCAGTGTATGAAAAGCATACCTAGTGACTCTGATCTTTATGATAATTATTTTAGTCAGCTTTCTGTCACTTTAATAAAATACAAGAGAAAAATCAACTTATGAAGATAGAAGCTTTCTCTTGACTCCCACTATTGGAAGCTTCAGTCTATGATTGGTTGTCCCTGTTACTCTGATCAAGGCAACACATTATGGTGTGAGTATAACTGCTCCTGACATGGCCCAGAAGTGAGGAAGAGGAAGGCACCAGGGTGCTGCTACTCCCTTCAAAGTCATGCCCCCCATTGACCTACAGGCCTCCCAGTGGGCCTCACCTCTTAAATAGCACCACCCTGGAAACAAAGCCTGAATCACACCTGCTTTTTGGGGAATATTCAAGATCAAAATGAGCACAGTCATTGAGTCCTTGAGCCATATGTTCCCCAAGTGTGCAGCCCAATTCATCAAGTCCTGACCGAGAACCTATTTTACTCAATCGGCTCTATTCCAGAGATTGCACTAGGCACAGGACACAAATATTAAAAATAAAAACAGGTCCTACCCTCCACATGGTCCCAATGCAAGAAAACAGACTAACACAAAATGTTTAGAACAGAAGTTGATAAAGATGACACAGAAGTATTTCAGAGGGGACAGTAAACAGTTCCCTCAGGAAGGATCAGGGAGGCTTCACAGAGGAAGGATGGCCAAGCAAATTCCAGGCAGGAGGAAGAGCATGTGTAATAGTAAGGGTGCATGTGTTTGCAGTACTGTGGGTAGTTTGCAGTTGCTAGAAATGGAAGGGAGTGAGGTGTGGAGGGGCAGGGACCATAGTCCAAGGAGCTTTGTGGACCAGTTCAATGACTTATACCTTATGCTGTAGACTAAAGCTTTTCACTCTGTAATAATAGCAAATCATCTGGGGATTTTGCTAAATGACAGATTCTGATTCAGGAGGTCCAGAGTGAACTCTGGCATGTTGCACTTCCAACAAACTGCCTGGTGTAAAGCTTCCGGCCTAAGGCCACCATACTTTGGGTTAGAAGTCCTTAAGAGATGGAGCCCTGAAGGCTATAATTAGGGGTTAATGTGGTGTTCCAGAAGGATCATCTCACCATAGCAGGATGATCATGTTAGACATAGGAAATGCATAAGAATTATGCCATGAGAACAGTTAGGAAGATGTTTCAAGATCCCCGTGAGAAATAATAAAGACAGGAGTCACACTTATTGCCAACTTGAGGGTGGAGTGTTAGGAAGCAGGAAGAAGAGCTCTGAATGGGTGCTGCAGAGTAATGAAGAATGTTGGATTTGGGCTCCTAAATAACACATTGTATTTTCTGAGTGTTTACTTTTGTATTTCCTGCATTCTTAAAATCCATTTTAAAATGATTTTCATGGCAATGTGCAGAATCTCCTCCTGATCAATAATTTGCCATCAAGTGGTGGTTTCAAAGGGGGATAGATTTGATGCCAAAATAGACTTCGTGAAAATGGAATCTTTACAAGGAAATGGAGGGTATTGTCATTGTAACTGGGGACAAACTCTGGATCCAGAGTTTGAGGAGGCACCTTGGGTTTGCATAAGAATTACCTGAGATGATTATCAAAAGTGTGGACACTTGCCCCATCCTTCTCTCATTTTTTCTGGACCTTAATTGAGATCAAGACGTCTGCATTTTTGACCAACATCTCCAAGAGATTCTGATGCAGATGAAATGCCCAGGAGAATTGAAAAATGCCAGGCTAGCTGATTTGGGAAAAAACAAATTGCTTTCCTATAATGTATGTCATTGCCTGCTACTAATTCCACCAAACACATAGGCAAGGTCAGATAGCACCTGCCTCCAAGTTCATATTCTCAATAAGCTAAGGGATAGGAAATGTTTCATGCCTGTACCCAAGGTCCTTGCTTCCAGCCCATACATTGCATACTCATCATTAATAACCATACAGTAATTTTTCAAAGTGATTCATATTCATGATTTCATTTGGTTTTGTGATATAGTTCATGGATCCCCATTTTTCAGATCTAGATAGGAAACCTTAGAAGTAGTATGGGGTTTACTGGGCATAATATGGCTACTCGGTGGGAGAAACTCTGAAACAGATGTATGTCTTCAAAACATGGAAGGCCAAGAATCAGGAATAACCCTTCTGAAGGTGGCTGCCTCACCAGCTATCCATAAAGAACTGTGGTTCTCAGCCATGGATAACAAGAGAATCACCGTGAGAACTTTGGAAAACCTTGATGCCCAAGTCACACTACAGACCCATCAGTTTTTGTTTTAAAGGCCCTGGAGTGATTTCAACAGGGAAAACCTGGGTGTAGAGCTTCTGCCATGGGTGGGTTTAAGTTTTAGGGTCCTTCATTTTCCCACGAATTGCTTAAAAGGACCTCTATTTAAATTTGCACATTTTATGATTTGGATGTGAGGTGTCCCCCAAAAACTCGTGTATGAGACAATGCCAGAAGGTTCAGATGAGAAATGTTGGGCTGTGACAGTCTTAACTCAATCAGCAAGTTAATCTCCTGATGGGATTAACTGAGTGGTAACTGAAGTGGTAGGGTGTGGCTGGAGCAGGTGGGGCACTGGGGGTATGGCTCTGGAGTACATATTTGTATCTTACAAGTGGAAACCTCTCTCTCTGCTTCCTGATCACCATGTGAGCTGCTTCCCTCTGCCACAGTCTTCCACCATGAAGTTCAGTCTTACTTCAAGCCCAGAGGAATGGAGCTGACTGTCTATGGACTAAGACCTCTGTGAGCCCTTAAATAAACACTTCTTCCTCTACAGTTGTTCTGATCAGGTCCTTTAGTCACAGTAGCGAAAAAGCTGATTCAAACAGCATCGGTGCTTCTGATTTATTTATCTCACAGGAGGTCCCACCTGTTAGTTGGAGTCCTGGGGGAAGCAGACACAAGAGGAAATTGGATGTGCAAAAGGTTTATTGAGGAAAGGATAGAGAGGAGAGAGCACAGGATGAGGAAGGAAGAGCATTTAGATGGCTGTGCAGGTTTGACACATCTGAAGGCAGAGAAATAAGGAAGAACTGGGGTTGGGTGGTACAAGCATCAGACCATAATGAAGCTTTAAGAAAGGCTTGGAGAAGTGCAGAGGGCGGGATTCCTGAGCAAGGCTAGCCATTGGAGCACTGCTCCATCAGGAGCAAGCAGGGCAGCTTTGACAGCTCTCCTGCCTTCAGTCATTGGTTACAACAGCCAGAGGAAGCACAGCCAGAGGATGTCACAGTGAGGTTGAGGTGCTGCAGCTGGAGGCTGTCAGCTCTCTCCATCTCCGCAGCATCTTTTTTTTCTTTGAGGGAGGCGGACATCAGAAATTGAACCCATGGGCACTCAACCACTGAGCCACATCCCCAGCTCTATTTTGTATTTTATTTAGAGACAGGGTCTCACTGAGTTCCTTAGGGTCTCACTAAGTTGCTGAGGCTGGCTTTGAACTCCTGATCCTCCTGCCTCAGCCTCCTGAGCTGCTGGGATTACAGGCATGTGCCACTGCACCCAGCTCCACAGCATTTTCTCTTGAAGGGAGACTGGAGTGGCACACTGTCCTGGTCACCCACCTCTCTACACTTGCAACCCAAACCTAGATCTACCCTTTCCTTTGAATTCATGGCTGAGTCAGGGACAGAGGAAATTAATTGGACAGCCCCAGAGTCAACCTTGTCAACCTTGAGAATTTCCAGTAACAATTCATGAGCCACATGCAGAACTTCCTTTTAAAAAAATTCACTGAGAAAGTTTGACTGTGTGTTTTCTCTCAAGTGAATAAACACTGAGTGATTGAACTCCACCAAGACTGTGATCAGTCTGCCCGCCAGGTCTTCAGAGACCTACCATTTAGGAAAAACAGGTGAAACTTGGATTTATTCACTGCATTAGACACAACAACAATTTTCATTAAGGGCTTCTCTGTGTGTCAAACACAAAGTAATGCTCTATATTCAAGATACAAGATTACTTCCTGTTTTTCTTTCTCTTTCTTTCTTCTTTTTGGATACGGGTGATTGAACCCAGGGCACTCAACCATTGAGCCACATTCTCAGCCCTATTTTATATTTTATTTAGAGACAGGGTTTCACTGAGTTGCTTAGGGCCTCACTAAGTTGCTGAGGCTGGCTTTGAATTCATGATCCTCCTGCCTCAGCCTCCTATGCCACCGGGATTACGGGTGTGCACCACTGTACCTGGCTGCTTCCTGTTTTTCATGGAACTTGTATCTTAGTGAGGGGACATAAACCAAACCCCAGTGCTTGTATAAATACATATAATAACTACCACGTGTAACAAATGTTTCAGAAGGACACGAAGTGTCATGCTAGAAAGTAAAGGGATTGGGATCTATTTTAGTTGGATCACCAGAGAAAGCCTCATTAAAGGGAGGAGCATTGAAAGAGGGACCTAAACTGTGGGGGATGTGGGAGAACAGGAGTGCTCCAGGTGGAGAGGAGCCCTCAGTTTGTGTTAAAGCGATGCTGTAATCCCGGTGTGCTGGAACACAATGTGAAGGGGGAACCTAAAGCACAGGCTGATTCTGGGAGGTGGGAAGATCATGCCAACTTCGTGGACCATGGGAAGGGATTTGCATGACATCTGAGATGAAAGCAAGAGTATTTTACATATAGTTATTAAGACTATAGTCAACACTACTGTAATGGAGAACCCTAGAATTTACTCCTTCAATCTAACTGTATTTTGGTACCTGTTATCCAAACACTGTCTATCCTACCTCCCTACCCACCCCCAGTAATCACTATTGTACTCTCTTCTTCTATAAGACTAAGTTTTTGTTTTTTTTTAATAAAGGCACCTAGAACAAACATTGGAGAAAGGACACCTCTTTAATGTATAGTGCTAAGAAAATTGGATATCCATATGCAGAAGAATTAAAGGACCCATACTATCAGCTCTGTTAGCATAAAAAACTCAAAATTTATCAAAGAATTCGTACTAAGTGAAATAAGACAATTCCAAAAAACCAAAGGCCGAATGTTTTCTCTGATATGCAGATGCTAACCCACAATAAGGCAGAGGTGGGGGGAAGAATAGAAGCTCACTGGATTAGAGAAAAGGGAATGATGGGAAGGGAGGGGAATGGGAATAGGAAAGACAGTGGAATGAATGGGACATCACTTTCCTATGTTCATACATGAATACACGACCAGTGAAACTCCACATATTATACAACCATAAGAATGGGATCCTAATTGGAGTAAATTATATTCCATGCATATATAATGTATCAAAATACATTCTACTGTCATGCATATCTAAAAAGAACAAATAAAAAATTAGAAATAAATAAAAAGTCTTGAAACTATGAGACTGCCAGAAGAAAACATATGGGAAACCTTTTACGACATTAATATAGGAAATGATTTGGGGGGATAAGACCTCAAAAGCACTGACAACAAAAGCAAAAACAGACAAATGGGATTCTAGCAAACTAAGAAGCTTCTGCCCAGCAAAGGGAACGACAGGGTCAAGACACAACCTGCAGAATGGGAAAAGATATTTGTCAATGATTCATCCAACAGGAGATGGATATCCAAAATATATAAGAAATTCCAAAATCACCACCACAACAAGATAACATGATTTAAAGATGGGGCAGATGATCTGAACAGACATTTCTCAAAAGAGGCTGTATAAATGATCGACCTTGTCTCTGTCAATGAGAAGCTGACTCTCGAAGATACATGACTCCCTTGAGGGAGATTCTAGATGTGAGAAGGGTCGGGCCAGGAAGAGGACCCAGGCAGTAGGAACTTCAACATGTTCACAAGTACTAACAGGAAAGAAAATGGAAATGACTCTATACCATTTTTATTTAGAGAAAGTTAGCCGTGCATACAGACTCATCCCCATGTCAGGAAGAACTCTGATCCTGCTGGGAATGGACTGGCTGGTCAAATGTCTAGAGGTGTTTGCAGTAATGGTATAAATAACATCTGTGCAGGTCTTTCCTCTACTTAACTTCTCCTGGCAATGTCACCATATTGATTTCCTGTCATTGTTTCCATGCGTTGCTCCTTTCCTTCACAGCTGGCCTCTGTCAAGGATCCTTTTCTTTTCATGAATTAAATTCTGTTGAGAATCAATTGAATCAAATATAACTAAAAGAGGGGTCTTTTGGTCCATGCTCATGCTTTGGTTTGCAATGGAGCACAGAAGAAATTGAGGATGTTTGGATTACAGAGAGTCTGGGTAAAAAAGTCATTCTGAGCCAGGTGCAGTGGCACGCACCTGTAATCCCAGCAACTTAGGAGGCTGAGGCAGGAGGATCTCAAGTTCAAAGCCAGCCTCAGCAACTTAGTGAGGTCCTAAGCAGCTCAGTGAGACCCTGTCTCTAAATAAAATACAAAATAGGGCCAGGGATGTGGCTCAGTGGTGGAGTGCCCCTGAGTTCAATCCCTGGTACCCGACGCCACCCCCAATAAAAGACCTCATTCTGCAAACAGGAGAATGGATCTGATGAAGAAGCAGAACCAAGCCTGTGTGGTAAAGCCTAGAAAGTGGAATTCAGTCAATGAGTAGAAATCGCTTTACCCTAGTTTTCCACTCATCCATCTACCCAATAAACTTTGAAAGAGAAGAAAGCAGTCAGGATGATTGGAAGCTTAATTTCAGGGTGTATTAAAGGCTTTCCTGTAGGAGTGACCTGAAGGGTACCTTCCTCACAGCCAGATGAACAGAGAGGGACAAGCATCCTGAGCAGAGAGAACAGGACAGGTGGAAAGGAACCTGGTACAAGGAAGGATCTAAAGGAAGCAAGTAGCTGAGGTGGCAGAGGGGATTTTTGAGAAGAGATTAGAACAAAGCAGGAACCAGACCACAGGAGAAAGCACACTGATTTTAGCGAAATTTTGAATAATAGAATTTCATCATACAGATCCGTCAAAAAATGGAGGGAGTTCCTAAATACCTACAGTGTCTAAGTAGAAACTGGGTGACCCCTGAAGAGAGCACTGATTAAAGAAACCAAGCATGAGGTGTGGGGCAGAAAGGAGGTGGGCTGGATCAGAGAGCATGAGGATGGCTTCTAAAGCGGAAAGTCTGCAATTCCATTCTTCCAACAAACACCTCAGATAGCCATTTCAATTCCTTGGAAATTCTGGAGTAGCTTATCTTCCTATGTTGAATTTTGTTTGTCATAAACCTTAGATATTTAGATGTTGTAGACCAATCAATCACTCAATCAATAAAATTGGAAGCAGAGGGACATGGATGGTGTGGTAGGGTGGTTAAGAGTATGAAATAATTGTAGTACTCTTTTTTTTTTCCTTTGGTACCAGGGATTGAATCCAGGGGTGCTTAACCACTGAGTCACATTCACAGCCATAATTTTTTTTTTAATTGTGAGACAGGGTCTCACTACGTTGCAAGTCTGGCTTTTCGCTCATGATCCTCCTGCCTCAGCCTCCCAAGTGCTGGAATGAAAGTGTAGTGTTCTTAACTCTTAACTTGGGGTTCCAATTCCAATTGCTAGACATATGTCTGATAATATAACATCCTAATGGCTAAGAATATGGGTTCTTGTCTGCTTATTGCCCTATGCCCAGGTATAGAGTAGCGTCTGGCACTATAATAAGTATTTGTTGAATGAGAGAAGGTTCCAGCTAGGGTGGCATGGGCAAAGTGCCCCTCAGTTGCTGCCATGTGATGATTGGTCTGGTTTTATGCATAAGTTCCTGGCAATGCTTGAGAATGTCAGAGAAAAAAAGAAAGGAGAGAGAGGAGAGAGAGAGAGAGAGAGAGAGAGAGAGAGAGAGAGAGAGAGAGAACGAACACTAATGAGCTCCTACATGTAATCAGCCCATAAAACCTTCATTCCTAGGGAAAGGAAGTCAAGCTGACCTCCCTCCTTTCCTGTTTCCCTGAGGCTCAGCTCTGGTCATTTCTCTTTTCCTTCAAAGCTGCCTGTGATATTCATTTGACCTGATTTCTCATACAGTGTTGCAAAGGATGATTAGCAGGCTTGCCCTTGCCTACGTCGGAGGAGAAGCTAAGACTTTCCTCATGGGGAGTCCTGCCTTCAGCATGAAAGCTAACCAAGTTTATTGGCTCTGAGTGTACAGAGTGGCCATCACTGGTGAAGTCAGATGCAGTCAGTACAAGAGCTGTGTGCTAACTGCGAATGCCAAGTTCACAAAGCTAACTGAGGAAGCATAGTGCTGGGCAGCACACCCTCCCTCCTGTGCTGGGCCAGATCCTGGGCGTTCCAGAAAGATCTCTGCATGATCTAGACCTTCTGGAAATTTCCCATTAGGGACAAGTCTCCCTTCCCAGAAAACATTATAATATTAAAAAGGGGGAGCCTGGCCTGATTGCCTGTGTTCCCCGAGGCTCCCCCTGTGCCTACTGGTTTTGGTCTGGGTTCTCTGCAGTTTGAGGAACAGATAGTAAAGTTCTCTGGTGGTTATAGGAAGAGACCTCCCAGGAATGCTATGGAGAGAGGGCTGCAGTCGGAGCCAGCTAGTGTCTATGATTTATTTACTGCCTATGAGGTACCAGGGACATGCACTGTCCCATAGGTGACTGTGGCGACACAGTGATGAGCCACTCACAGCCTCCTTCAAGCTGTGCCTGTAGCTTCCAGGATCCCTGTTGGTAGGCAGCCTTTTTTCCTGAGTTCCTTCAGGACCTGCCCAGCTGCAGAGAGCTTCCTTCCCCAGGGTCATGCCCTCCCCAGGTGACTTACCACCACTGGCCCACTGAAGTGACTCTATGAAGTTCAGACCATCTCAGCCCAATTCAGGACAGCTTTGATGGGCCACTTTGACTCCAGAGCTCCTTACAAGGGGTTATAGTCAGCCTTTTTGCCACTGTAACTAAAAGATCTGACAAGAACAATTGTAGAGGAGGAAAAGCGTATTTGGGGGCTCACGGTTTCAGAGGTCTCAGTCCATAGACAGCAGGCTCCATTCCTCAGGGCTTGAGATGAGGCTGAACATCATGGCGGAAGAGTGTGGTGGAGGGAAGCAGCTCACATGGTCATCAGGAAGCAGAGAGAGACTCCACTCTCCAGTACAAATATATACCCCAAAGACACGCCCCCAATGCCACCTCCTCCAGCCACACCCCACCTGCCTCCAGTTACCACTCAGCTAATCCCATCAGGGGATTAATTCACTGGTTGGATTAAGACTCTCACAACCCAATCATTTCTCCTCTGAACCTTCTTGCATTGTCCCACATGTGAACTTTTGGGAGACACCTCACATCCAAACCACAACACAAAAGTTAGCCAAAGTGGTCTTTAGACCTGCAGAGCAGACTGTCTTCTCCCCTTTGCCTTCCCTTCCCTTCCCTAGGTATTTTTCCCAGAGCACTATCCCTAATTGTTATCCTACACATTAAATTCTGTTCCAGGGTTTCCTTCAAGGAGAACCCAATCTGTCATGGGTATGATGGGTCAAAACAGGTGGCACACAACATCTCCCAGCCCTGTTTTCTCCTGCACACCCAAGAGGGTTCAGGACTTGCACATGCAGTTTCTTCTTTCTTCACTCCCTAGAGAGGGTCTGATCCCGAATCTGATCTCCTTTCTATAAGGAAGGAGTATTTGGAAAGAAATCAGGATAAGAGGATTGGGGTATTGCAGAATGGCAGAAGAGGTTGTTTTCTCCCATGTTTCGTGTAAGATATGGAAAATGACAAACCCCAAATTATTGTGTCCTGGGAAGAGGGAGTGAGGAAAAGAGCAACACATTGATAACATTGATCCCTTTCCAATACATCCTTTCCCAGTGACAGGACAATCCCTGGGAAGGAGCCATCCATCAAGCCAAAAATGGCAGTAGCTTGGAGGAAACCAAAGCATTGATCCTTTCCCAGTGAAATAAATAAAGAAATAAATCCTTTCCCAGTGACAGTACAATGGGACCCTGAAGGGAAAGAGAAAAACACTGAACACTGACCCCAGACCCTCCATTCTTCTCCAAATATTGTACCCAAAGAAAATAAAATCATCCAAGCTGATCACATAAAGCCAAAAGAAGCCTTTATTTTAGCTGGCCAGCATGGATTCCCTTATACCTAAAAGCGGTATGCCAAGAAATCGCACCTTCATTCTTTCGTTGCCAACTTTTATAGGGTGCGGGAAAGGATTAGGGTGGGGCTATAGGGAGGGAAAGGGATTGGGGTAGGCTATAGGGAGGAGATTTGGGATTGGGGTGGGCTGAATCTTCTGATTGCGATGGAGAATCTCCCTGGGGAGCACCAACATTTTAATCTGTTTTCTGTTGCTATAACATTCCCCACTGGTCTTATTCACATTAACAAATCCTTGTTTTTTCAGTTTCCAACTTCCCAGACTCTGACAGGTTCCATTTCTCAGTTTGACCAGATTTCTTACTTTACACTAACTGCCTGTCCTTAATTAGGAACTTTTTACTGCTGTAAGGAGAGAGGGCACCTACCACTCTTGCTGCTTCGAGCTGGAAGGGGGCAGAGTCTGGGGAAGCAGTTTGAAGATCCTTTTAGAAATCTGGTCAATGAGGAGCAGAAGTCTGCTTGGGAAGAGCAGGTTATAAAGTCATCTGGGGTGGGTGCTTCTATGAGAGAGAAACAAAATGACATAAGTACCAAAATGAGCTTAATACAGAATATCATGACATGGTAGAAGTCAATCTCTCACCAGGTGGAAGAATTGAGAAGTTGTTCCCATAACAAGGCCTATCAAAGGCTGGAGAGGTTGAGGCCTTTATTTGGGAACTTGAGTTATCAGGTACATTTGCCTAAGAATCTCTCTTTTGTAGCCTCCAGTCCTATTCTAGGGACTAACACAAGTACATCTTAAGTTACATTAAACTATTGTTTCTTTTAAATGCCCAAGAATGTCTATGGTTTGGTTTGGTTTTAACTGTTTTGCTAGATGTTTAAGATCAAGTTGGTCAAACTGATCTGTTCCTGTCTCTTAAGAGTCAGCCGAGTTCTCACAGGGGTCACTTGTGGGGAATTTGAGAGTATCTTCTTAGCTTTGTTCCTGTGCTTGGGTGGTGGCAGCTCCTGCATTTCAGTAGCTCCTTCATTCCAGCAGCCTCTGCATTCTGGGGTTGGCAGCAGCGCTCCTCCTGGATTTCAGCAGCTCCAAGGCACTGGCTTCTGCCTTGTGGACAGCTGGAGAAGCCTCCACTCAGATTGGGTTCTGTCGTGGATGGCTGCGAGCTTTGGTGGCAGTGGCATCTGGGCCTCAGTGACTTTTGTGCTCTGGCTGTGGCAGTTCCCGCAACCTGGAGGCCGATGGCAGCTGGTGTTTCCTTGGCTCTGGACACAGCGATGCCTTCTGTGTGATATAGAAACCAGGCGGTGTCTTTTGCCCACTGTCTGCATGGACAAAAACTCTGAGTTCTGGCAGCAGCGAAGGCAGCAGTGTTGACCCAGAGTTGCAAAGTTAGAGAAGCTCTCTCATTCCCTGGATGCAGGCTGACTCTGAGGGCAAGAACCAAAACTGGTTTTCTTGGCCCCTTTGTTTTAATCTCAATCCTTAAGTTTGATTTTAAACATCCAGCCAGCCAGTTTCACCAGTTATTATCTCATCTATTTCATAGGTGATGGCCTAGGATTCTTCTTCAAAACATTAATCTGGCATCAGCTACAGAGCTTATAAGGAAAATACAAAATAATTAACAACAGTAAAAACACATCTAGTCTGTGTAATAGTTATCCTAAATCCTGCCTGAGTTATATATTATATTTCCTATTTGATATCACAGTAATTTTACAACAAAAAACAATCTTTTGAATATAACTTTAAATGAGCTGAAAGCTGACTTATTTTGAAAACATTCTGACTTGTAGCAGGGTGGGAGGCAGACCCTTATTTCAGGTAAGGCCTTTTACAATCTTAGGCAGGGTGTTCCAGGTTTGAAGTTATTTTTGCCTCCTCTTAGGACATCATTTTACACAGTTTATATGTATTGTTTCCTGAATCTATGTGAATAGTTGTTAACACAATATATTGCATTTAAAACAAATCAAGGAAAGGCTGAGAGCTTTTAACTTTCCTTTTTTGTGGCAAAGTGACCAAATATTTTTTATGTTTCATGATATTAACCTTTAAACAAATCAGGCTCTAACTTTAAATACATTTGCATTTAAATTTTGATCTCAGTGTAAAAAGTAACAAATTTTTATATCCTGTTGATAGCAGGTTCTGTTACAGAATATTAAATGATAAAAATCAAGTCCCCAATAAAATTTGTTATTCTTATAAATTACCAGCACAGACAAGCCTAGTTTGGAGAACATCAGCCCAACAAATCCTCTGCTCTAAAGACTTGTGCACCTGGAAGACACGGACATATTAATATACACAGAAGAGAAACCAAACCTAGTTTTTTCAAGAAAAACCTAGGCTCTGCAAATAGCACAATACCTCACCAGTTATTTAACCACAACAGTATAAAACTTAAAGAAATCCTTGTCATTTTAACATATTGATTATACTTTGATTTATATTAGCCCATTAACATTTGACCTTAGGGAAAAACTTTAAACAGTTTCTAATTTATGGTCTCACATACATATAACTACTTAGCTACACAAAAACTTGTTGGAATTTGCCCTTTACCTTCACACAGACTTTTTTACCCAGAAATATTTTCCTTTTCCTTTTACTGAATATATTTTCATACCTAGAACTTTCCACTTTCCCTTTCCCATCTGTTGACTCCTTCCTTGTTCGTACTCTAAAACAACTCCTATGAAATTTCTGAATTTAGATAAATTATTAGGATTTCACTCTTAGTAACCTTGCTCTCAGGGATGATACAAAACAATTCCAAATCCCTTTATTTACCAATCCATGAAAACACCAATAATGCTAAAGCATGTTACCCCATGGAATTTAAGGTGTAATACATTAACTCTAATTTTCTTATTTTACTGTAATAACCAAGATGAGACAAGTATTTTGAATAGTATTTGCCATCTCTTTCCTATGGAAGAGTCCTAAAAAAACAATTGATATTACACATTTTATAGACATCAACATTTTTTTAATTGACCACCTTGACTTGTGAGATTAGATATATTTTACCTTCATTTATTTACCAAATTTAAATTGAACCTTTTTAATCACATGAATCAAATATACCTGGATAGTGCTCTTTATGTTAATCTCTAATATCATGTGCATGAATTTTGGACACAATATACACTTAAACAAAGGCCTTGTAGGTTTTTATCTCCATTGCAATGTAACAAGATGTTCAAAAATCTAAGTTGAATAAAAAATAGGACTGACCAAAAGTTATGAGCTCCACAAGTACTCGCCTGTCATTAGTTATTCTCAAAGAAAACACTCTTTTGGTTTTTTTTTTTTTCCTTGGGTTGGAAATTGGTCTCCTACTGGGCTTTTGCTTCCTCTATTGTCATTTCAATATAAGTTCTACTTGAGATTTGGTTCCAGGCACTTTAACCATTTTTATCAGGTCGGGATTTGAATGCTTAAGAGCTCTGTAATGGGCTTTTGTTATTCCTCCTGGGTGGAGGCACATGTCATTTACATATTGTAAAACAATTCCCGGTGGGAGTGCTGTAACACTGGGGGGGAGGGTGGACCTGGTTCCTTCTCCCCCTCGGGAGAGCGAGAGGGTGGGTGACCCTGAGCCATCTTCTCCCTTCCTCCACCCCTGGATTTGGAAATGGCTTTTGGCAGAGTTACCTGAGTCTTGAGGGATTGGTAGCAGCTCAAGCTGCATTTAAGTCTGGTCTGGTCTTTGCCATCAAACCGGTGCAGCCTCTCCTAGTTCCCGAACTAGAGGACATAGAATCTGAAAGACAATGCTTAAGCCATAATTCACATTTGGATGTAAGGCACCCGGTCCTGATGGTTTGGCCGCCCAATGCCCTGAGGGCCCCAATCAACCTCGAAAATGGGCCATTTTGATTTACAAAACTTTCTTAAGTTACATCCATTAACAAAAGCTCCATAGTCAGCGTAGTCAGTGGCACGTTCTTGGAAGTCCTGCAAATTATCTAAAAAAACAAGTTAGAACAGCGGGGCACGTGGTTGACTGATTCTGTCCCATAGTAGACTGTCCTGGAGAGAGATGCTACATAGAAAGCAAAGCCAAAACACAGAAAGCACACATGGCCCGGACGCCCAGGGGGCCAGTGACGAAGGCGACGCTGGACGAGAGTTGGGCCCTTCCCGTGGATCACCCCAGCTGCAGCGGGCCTCGCGCCGTGCCCTGCTGTGGGTGGGTGCTGTGCCGTAAGGCAGGCAGGCAAGCAGCCACGGCAGCGGCAACAGAACCCCCAACTCTCAGCAGGCTTGAGACAGCGGGTGACATAATGGCATCCTGCAGCTTGCCCCTGGGGCACGCATCTCCGGGGCTCAGCCTACCAGACTGGGCCCACACGGAGGTCTGACTGGACTCTATCCGACTGGGCCCAAGCCACAGGCAGCAGCTGAGCAGACCAGGCCCCAGGCGGCAGCTCTGCAGGCAGCCAGCCACGTGGCAGCCAAGCTGAGCCAAGCAGACCCCACACGGCCCAGACCAGACTAACAAGACACAGACATCGGTTGACAAGATTAGGCCCCATGTGGCCTACAAGACTGAACCCCACGGGGGGCCCACCAGATTGAACCCACGAGGGGGTTCACCAGACTAGGCCTCACGAGGAGGCCTACCAGGAGCCAGGAGCGATGTCTCGCTCTGACCTGGGAATGGTGTAAGCGACTGCGTCCAGCCTGACCATGTCCCCCAGATACAGATAGCTGACTCACCGAAACAGGATACCAGGTGGCTTCATCCAGAAGAGCGTCCTGAAGATGGGCTGGGGTCCCCCCAAGAGCAAGACTGAGGCACATCTCTCAGGAGCTCCCCTCTACTCAGGGTGGGGGCTCCCAGGCAACCATCACAGGAGGCCAATTTAGGTGTGAGGGCTTGGAGAAATCAAATCTTGGTGGGACCTCCAAATGTTGTACCCAAAGAAAATAAAATCATCCAAGCCGATCACGTAAAGCCAAAAGAAGCCTTTATTTTAGCTGGTCAGCGACGACCACCCTTACGCCTAAAAGCAGGGTGCTGGGAAATCGCGAGTTAATTCTGTTGTTGCCAGCTTTTATAGGGCATGGGAAGGGATTGGGGTGGGCTCTAGGGAGGGGATTTGGGATTGGGGTGGGGCTGAATCTCCAGATCTCGATGGAGAATCTCCCTGGGGAGCACCAACATTTTAATCTGTTTTCTGTTGCTATAACACAAGTAAAAATATTTTCCTGTAAAAACAAATTTCAAATTCTCACAAACCTGTTTCCTTAGCTCAAACTGACACACTCTGTCAATAATTAAGTCACCCCTCAGTGTAACATATCTAAACACAGATTCCTCATTTGGCCAGTGGCTCATTTTTCCATCAGGGAAGTGGGTCCACCAGAGGCCTGACTCCACTGCTGAATAAAGGCTGTGCTGATCCGTGAAGTTTGCACCCAGCTTGGTCGTTTAGTGCTAACACTTTGCTATAGCAACTTAAAAAAAAAAAAAAAACAAGTAAATGACTCATTATTTTGAAATCACTATGACTTTTAATTTTGCAGTGCTGGGACTCAAATCTGAAGCTACTTTTTCAAGTGCTGGATTGTGTTCCGGGGTCATGACACTTCTGTTAACCTAGACCATGGGGCTTCAATAGGGTCACATAGAAGGCTGGTTCCCCTACCTTCCATAGGCAGTGACCAATGAGAGGATTTGGATATTTGACCTTGCCTGATAGATAATAATAAGCAATCAGTGCCTGGAGACTTCTCTCGACTCTATCACCAGAGAGAAGAGTGATTTTCCCCCACTCTAGGATTCAAAGAGCATAAGAAGCCAGGAGAAGCCCGAATGACTTTGTAGTTCACCTACGGAATGAACTTGGAAGACTGGATATTCCAGTGATGACAATGCCCTGAATATTTGTTCCCAAATGCCTTCAGCCTATAAGATATGCTTTGGTGAATCACTTCTTTCAGTCTTAGCAGGTGATGACCATGGTCAATAAATGTTCCTTGTAAGGTGGACCCTTTGTTCAGAGGCAGATGCAGTGTAGATCATGGAGGCAGACATCTCAGGTTTGCTCCAAGCTCAACCACTCACTCCTGTGTTACCTCTGGTGTGGGAACCCATCCTTATCTAGAAGAATCAGACAGTTCCCTGTCTAGTCCCAAAGAGAATGGCTCCCCTAACTCCACCCTATCCTGTCCATCACAGAAGAAGCTCCTCCCAGTCTTGCCCCTTTACGTATGTGTTATAAATAAAAGAGAGTTGGGCAACTCTATGTTGTTAGAGGCCAGAGCTGGTATGGCCAGACCCATCACACCCCCTCTCATTTTAAAAAGCGTATTGGCTCCTGTGTGTTTATTGATTAGGTAAGTTTATGGGTAATTGACTGAAGCAGCCAACATAATCCTTCAGCAGTTTACCCTTTTCTCATCCATGCGGGATGAGGCTGAGAGACCCCCACGCTCTGGGCCTTGGGTTTTCAGTGCAGATTCATGTGTTGGCCAGCACATGGTAATGCTTTGTATGCTGGGATGCTCCTGAATGTGGTCGATGTGGCAGTGATCATTTTTTATACCATCTTCTTGATCAATACTTTTCCGGCTTAAGATCCCATTTCTGTTTTTAACTATGCATGCTTCTGAAGGACATGCTCCAAAGACTAAGAATTTATAAATAGCTCTGTGCAGTGGGCAGAATAATGGTCCCCCAAAGATGCTCATGTCTTTGTCCCTAATACCAGTGATAATGTTTTGCTCTGTGACCCAGGAGACTTAAAGTTGCAGGTGTAATTAAAACTGGTAACATGCTGACCTTAACAAGGATCTCTACGAGTGGAAGAGGGAGCAGAAGGGTCAAAGTCAGGGTGATGTAGCATGAGAACCATAGGGCAGGACGTTGTTGGCTTTGAAGATGGAGGAGAGGACCCAGCCAAGAAATGCAGGAAGACTAGAAGTGGAAAAGGTGAGGAAGGGAGTCTCCCTTGGAGTGTCCAGAGAAGAGAGCAGGCTGGCCAAGTCCTTGCTTTTAGCCAGTGAGGTCCATTTCACACTTCTGACCTCCAGAACTATAATAAATGTGTTTCTTAGTTGGGGACAGTGGTATATGCCTATAATTCCAGTGACTCAGGAGGCTGGGCAGGAGGATCATAAGTTCAAGGCCAGCTTGGCTGCTCAGAACCATGTCAAAATAAAAAATAAAAGGGCTGGGATGTAGTTCAGTGCTGAACCACCCTGGGTGGTTCAATCCCCAGTACCAAAAAATGCATATGTGTGTGTGTGTGTGTGTGTGTGTTGTTTCCTTAAGCACCAATTTTGTGATAATTTGTTAAAGCAGCAGGAGAAAGTGGAGACATTTGATAACCAAAATAATATACAAGAAATATGCATAGGATTATCATGAGAGGTGAAACCATCCATGTTAGGAGACAGAATATGTACTGAGGTTCCTCTTAGCAGCCTGGGGATGAGCTGTTCATGAACCTAAGACAGCCAGGTGTGGTGGCACATGCCTGTAATCCCAGCAGCTCAGGAAGCTGAGGCAGGAGAATCTCATGTTCAAGCCAGCCTTAGCAAAAGCAAGGCCCTAAGCAACTCAGTGAGACCCTGTCTCTAAATAAAATACAAAATAGGGCTGGGGATGGGGATGTGGCTCAGTGGCCGAGTGCCCCTGAGTTCAATCTCCAGTACCAAAAAAAAAAAAAAAAAAGAATCTAAGACATATTGGATGGATGCATCTGAGATAGTATGATCCACAGGGAGACACCAAGATGAAATTTTTAGAAATAAGAGTTGGTTAAAATAAGCCTCACCAATCTCACTTCTAATGCAGTCTTCCGAACTCATCTTTACTACTCTTGATCCCCCCTCTCCTGGTTTTCCTGGGGTCAGTGTTTGTGGATAAATGACTAGGCAGCTAGTATTTCTTGGAAGTTGTTCTGCAATATCATATTTTCTTTTCCATGCTAAAGGAGGGGCAGTCTGACAAAATGGAAAAGGGTCTGTAGTGTGGAATGAGACTGACAGGGGTTAAGTAGTGCCCCTCACAATGCTTACCAGGTGGTAACATTGTATGCATACCCAGGATCCCCAAGACGTATTCTCATTGGCAAAATGGGAATAAAAGTACCACCAAGAAGACTTAAGAAACTTGATAATGAAGGGAAAGGATTTTTACAAGCCACCTGCAGTCAACTCCCTGGGAATAGTAACTCTTTTGCTATTGACCATTTCTGATCTAAAGGGAAAGAAGGACAGAAAGCACCCAGCATGCTGAGTGTCCTGAGAGAACATGGGCACGGCGGGATGATCAGAGGCTGAGGGGGAAGCCCAGCAAGCAAACACCTGCTCCCTCTGGCAGATCTCTGCAGCGTGGCTGACTCAGTCCTAAGGAGCTCACTCTGCCAGTCTTTCCAGACATCTCAGAATCTGTGCCTGAAGAACAGCCAACTAGGTGTTTGTGTGCAGTAAGTAATCACTGAAATTGTTTGTAGCCCTGGGGGCTGGATTACAGGAATCCATCTTGCTAAGATCTTCTCTCCATGAAGAAGACCCAAGGGCTGGGCACAGTGGCACATAGTGCCAAGTGGCACAGTGTAATCCCAGTGGCTCAGAGGCTGAGGCAGGAGGATCAAGAGTTCAAAGCCAGCCTCAGCAACTTATCGAGGACTTGAGCAACTCAGTGAGAGCCTATCTCTAAATGAAATACAAAAAAGGGCTGGGGGTGTGGCTCAGAGGTTAAGCACCCCTGGATTCAACACCTGGCTTTGTCATTTTTCAGTTGTCCCCGTTTCTTTGTCTATAGAAGGGAGAGAGTGTGACCTGCCTCTCAGATGTTTCTGGGATTCAGTGTGATTTGCAGGTGAGGTGTTTGAACAGAGCCAGATCGTCCTTGTCCAGGTAGGTGCTATGTATTAATGGAATACATTATCTGAGCTCAAAAGGCAGGTTCTAGTGCCGACTGCATTATGTAATATGACCTGGGGGACATCCTAAACCAATTCTGACGTTGTTCTTCCTTTGTTCAAAGAGGATAATGAAAATGGAGTGATACTTTATGGGTCTGTTGCATGCGCCAAATGAGACAATGCTCGCCTGTGAAAATCTTGCTTTCGAGTCAATGAGAATGGCAGTTTTCCTAGTGGTGCTAATAGGCCCCAAAGGCCCTATCTCCATTTTGGCCTCAGTGGATGGCACATTCACACCAGTTGGGTTAAAGTTATAGAATTCTAGTGCTGACAATTCATGGATAATATCTCATGAGGTTGAGCTCCGGAGACACAGGGTGGGTCTGAGAGGTAGGAAGAGGGTGAGGTCAGCTAACAAGGGATTCCCTTCTTTGTAACAGGAAGGACTCAGCCTCGGGATTCCAGCCTTAGCACATAGCCATCAGCACAAGTAACGAAGACCTGAATATACACGGAACTAGCCAGGATTAACCTCCAAGTGCCAGGCACTGATTCACCCAGGTTCCACAAAAAAACCTTTGTGAATCTTCCCAGCCTTGTAAAAGATAAACCATTTCCCTCACTTTCTATTGGAGGAAACTGAGGCCCAGAGAGCTTAAGTAAACTCCCCAAGCTCACACAGAAAGCCAAGTTCAGACCTTGGATCTGAACACAAATGTGTGCTGGCTCTAAAACGGATGCACTTATCTCTCATCCACATGTTATTGCTGAAGTTCCAGTTAGATCATTTCATGACATGTCTGAAAGTCAGGTTAGCTCAGACACTGAAAATGATCCAATATCAGGAAAAGTATGCTTAAACCACTAAAGAACTTTAGGGGACATATGTAAACTTTGGTCCATAGGGTGTCTTACAACAGTCTTAGAATTGCTCACTTGCTAGGTTTTGTTGATTATAGTATGCAAACATTGGGATTTTTACCATATGACATCTCCCAAGGTATATCCCATAAAATATTATATAACAAAAACAAGAACTACTACAATTAATCTACAGTTAATCAAGCTACCACAATTAAAGATTACAGAGGGCTTACTATGAGCCAGATACTGATTAAAGGATTTAAATGGACCATCTCATTAAACACCTAAAATGCTGTTTTGATATAGATACTATTGGGGTTTTTATGTTTTGTTTTTGGTATCCAGGATTGAACCCAGTAGCACTTAACCAGTGAGCCACATCCCCAGCCCTTTCAGTTTTTCATTTAGAGATAGCGTCTCACTGAGTTGCTTAGGGTCTCGCTGAGTTGCTGAGGCTGGCTTTGAACTTGTGATTCTCCTGCCTCAGCCTCCTGAGTGCTGGGATTACAGGAGTATGCTACCATGCCTGGCACTATTATCTTCATTTTATATAAGAACACAACTCTTGGAATGGTTAATTGTTAATAAGAGAAAAACTCTCAAATACATTTTGGAGCCATTTAATGAAGCCCAGTTGAAGACTGTATGTCAGCTGATAGAATAGGAGTTATCTTTCTCACATTTCCTACACAACCATCTGACAATTATCCATAAGTAAAACAGACTTTGCGGGCACTTCTAGATCCAGGGAAGAGGATGTAAATCCTGATGAAGGCTATAAGTAAAGAAGAGCTGATCTGGGGAGACAGATCCATGCCCTGGACCTAGGCTTGCTGTGCATGGTCCTGACCACAGACCAATGCAGCCTGTCCCTGTGGCCATGACTCCAGCCTCACTTGATCATGGTCCTTCACTTAACTACATCCTCCAGAAGATCCAGGAGAAGTCATATCTGTCCACTCCCTAGTTATGTGCCTACTGGCTAACGATGCAACCATTGCAGCCCTACTCTCCTGCCTGCCCAGGGACCTGTTGGGAGATGTGCCTGTCTGTGGCTCTGGGACCAGGCCCATTGGCAGTGGACCTGACTGTGGATCCCAAGACTGCTTCGTGGGACCTGATGACAGACATTCCTGTCCATGCCCTTGATTACAGCCCTGTTGACCTTGGTCCCAGCTGTGACCCAGCTCCAGCCCTGCTCTCAGTCCTGCCCACCCAGGGACCTAGGAAAGCCTCTCTCTGCCCTGGTAGCAGGTCTATCAACCTCAGTTCCAGTTGTGAACTCTGAATTCTGACCTAACTGTGAACTGGAGGCGGCCTGGAGACTTAGTTCCAGCCCTGCCCCACCATGGTCCCATGTCAGTCCTGCCTACCTAGGGAGCTAGCAGAACCAGGCCTGCAGTAACAGAAGTGCCAACTGCAAATCCACATGGCCTGACTCCAGCCCTATTTGACTGTGATCCATGAGGCCGTCCTTTCAGACTGGGGACTTAGCCAAAGAACATGTTTATTTGTCAGAACCTTTCTGTAAGGCTAGGGGGAGGTGTCTGCCCTTCAAATGCACAGACAGCAGCATGGATGGTGAAGAGGCAGGTGAATGTGATATCACCTGGGAAGCTATAAGGCCACAAGCACAGAATCCCCAAAAAAGGAGAGCTCTAACGTGCCTACAAATAATTCAAAATAATTGTTTTAAAGAAGTTCAGACAGCTATGAGAAAACACAAATAAGGCTCCTCACATACATACACATACACATATCTATTAGAACTAACACCAGTGGCTCGGGAGGCTGGGGCAGGAGGATTGCAAGTTCAAAGCCAGCCTCAGCAAATTAGCGAGGCCCTAAGCCACTCAGTGAGACCCTGCCTTTAAATAAAATATTAAAAAGGGCTGGGGATGTGGCTCAGTGGTTAAGTGCCCTTGGGTTAATCCCTGGTACAAATAATAATAATAATAATAATAATAATAATAATAATAATAGCAACAACACATTGATTCAACAGTTTTAGGATTCAAGATCAATATACCAAGATCAGTTATGTGTTTATACTCCAGCAACCCACTACCGAAAAATGAAACAAAGAAACAAAACAACTTGATTAAATGTATTCCTAAGTTCCTCCCCACCTTCACATCTCAAGATGGTTGTTTAAGAGGTTTCTGCACATCAAAGAAAATAGTATCAAAATGGGAAGGTATCTGACAGAACAGGAGAAAATACTTGCACACCATAGGTCCAATAAGGGGTCAATATCCAAAACGTATAAGGAACTCACTTGAATCAGACAAATGCAAAATAATTGAATTTAAAACAGAAAAAGGATGTGAATAGACTTTTTCCCTAAGAGAACATACAAATGACCCAGAGGTATTTAAGAACAAAAAGGCTGATCATCATTATTCATGATCAGGGAAATGAAATTCAGAGCTGCTATGAGATCATCACCTCACACCTTTCAGACTGGGTGTTAATAAACAGTCAAATAATAGCAAGGTCAGCAAGGTGGGGAGGATAAGGACCCTTATCTGCATAGGAAAGAAAATGACCACCTAGAAGATGGATCTGCACTCCCAGGTTCACTGCAGGTTATTCACCATGGCTAAGATGTGAAAGGAGTTAGTGTCCATCAATGGATGGGTAGATAAAGATGATGTCAATACACATAAAGAAAGCCTTATTTGGCCTTATAAAAAAAAAAAAAGAAACCCTTCCCAGTGGCTCAGGAGGCTGAGGCAGGAGAATCTCAAGTTCAAAACCAGCCTAAGCAACTTAGTGAGACCCTGCCTCTAAATAAAGGGCTGGGGATGTGGCTCAGTGGTCGAGTGCCCCTGAGTTCATGTTCAATTCCCAGTGCCAAAAAAAGAAAAAAAGAAAAGAAAAAGAAAACTTAAACTTCCCAATAAAATAGATGAAAGAACATTATGCAAAGTGAAATACACCAGACTCACAAAGACGAATATATCATGATCTCACTTACATGTGGAAGCCAAAAAGATAGAAAGTAGAAGAGCAGTTTGGTTTCCAAGGACTGGAAGTGGGAGAAGGGAGCAGTGGGGAAATAAATGTTGGTCAAAGGATAAAAAAAGTGCAGTTATAAGATTAATGAATTCTGGGAACCAGATGCTCAGCATGGGAACTATCACTAACAAAATGTATATTCAAGATTTTGAATACATACAATTCAATGAATTGTATAATGAATACATACAATTCATAGCTATGTGAGGTAACAGATATGTTAATTCCTTTCATTGTAGTTATCATTTCACAATGTCTGTGTCTAACAAAATAGCATGGTAAGACAGATGCAGTGATGCACACCTGTAATCCAAGCAGCTTGGGAGGCTGAGGCAGGAGGATCGCAAGTTCAAAGCCAGCCTCAGCAACTTAGCAAGGCCCTAAGCAGCTTAGCGAGACCCTGTCTCTAAATAAAATATAAAAAGAGCTGGGGATGTGGCTCAGTGGTTAAGCACCCCTGGGTTCCATTCCTGGTACCAAAAAAAAAAAAAGAAAGAAAGAAAGAAAAATCACCATATGCTTTATATACCTACAGTTTTTAATTGTTCATCCTATCTCAATAAAACCAGGAGGAAGGAACCAAGTTGAGCTGGTTATAATGATTCTCAATTAATTGCAAGCAATTCTTTAATATGCTAATGGATTCTGTGAATCTCCAGAGGACAATTACCCAGTGACTGCCAATGTATCTATCATAGTTCAGTTTCTTTGTTGGATATCTCTTTGGGGAATCCTGCACGTCTATGCCAACTGACTCGTCTGCTGACTCTCCCTTGTGAAGCAGAGCTCATGCACCATGTTCGTATGCTCCCTGATTATCTTAAAAAATCTTAAAGTTTTTCTCTTTCCCAGAAGCTCTTCATGTTTGTCGACTCAGAGGGGTAGAACGAAGTGCGAATTGCTTTTTATAGAGAGTTGAGTCACTAGTAGTTTGGACTTAACATTTGAAGCACTGGTTGTCTGTTCCCTTAGAAGATAAAGAGCTTTGTTCTGAGCAGAGAGAATGACGCTCTGCTTCTTGCAAACCAAAAAGGAAAGCAACAGGAAAAATGGGTTTGCAAAGGTTGCAAATATGAATGACGGCCTGGGAATACATCACTGCGAAGGAAAATTGCAGGCATGTGTGGTTTCTTTTATCCATCCTCAACTGACTTCATATATTTAGAAAACATTTCTCATATTCAGCCTCATGCTAAACGTAGTGTGGAAAATAATGGGAAGTGTGTGTTTTCTGCCCTCAAAGACCTTGTGATTCTAAGGTTGCAAAATACAATCGGACGGGACTAAGCCTTTAGTTGCAATGTCCCTATTTTTGCTTTGGATATATTTGTAATTAATGTCAATATTTAAATTATCTGCTTAGAAATCAGTTGCATTTTCCAATTAAAACTTAATTCCTAGACTTTCAGCTTTGAGATAATGTTGTAAAGTCAACCTCCTCCTTTTGACAATCATCAAGGAATACAGAAATGCAAACTCCATCTTGGATCCAACCAAATCATAAGGCAGGTGACAGAAGGCAGATGTGGTCATGGTAAGTGACTAAGCAGAATAGCCAAGAACTCGGGGTCACATTGCCCTGAAGAACTTCAGAAACTGAAGAACTGAAGGCACCTGGTTTTGCAGAGAGTTGCAGTCAGGCCATGGCCAAAACAAGATGTTTTGAAAGTCAGCTATTGTGAATTGAGCAATTGCTCCTGCTGACCTCTAGACTCTGACTTCCATGACCCCTCAGCAAGATGGAAAGAATGATCTTTATTTTTTTTTTTATTCACTGTACACAAATGGAGTACAGCTATTGTTTCTCTGGTTGTACACGAAGTAGAGTCACACCATTTGTGTAATTATACATGTACATAGGGTAATGATGTTTGTCTCATTCTGTTATTTTTCTTACCCCCCAACCTAATCCCACCCCTCTTTTTCCTCTATGCAATCCATCCTTCCTCCATTCTTGCCTCCCTCCCAACTCACATTATGTATCATCATCCACTTATCAGAGAGATCATTCAGCCTTTGGTTTTTTGGGATTGGCTAATCTCACATAGCATGACCCTCTCCAACTTCATCCATTTACCTGCAAATGCCATAATTTTATTCTTCTTTATGGCTGAATAATATTCCATTGTGTATATATACCACAATTTCTTTATCCATTCATCTATTGAAAGACATCTAGGTTGGTTCCACAATCTAGCTATTGTGAATTGAGCAGCTATGAACATTGATGTGGCTGCATCACTGTAGTATGCTGATTTTAAGTCCTTTGGGTATAGACCAAGGAGTGGGATAGCTGAGTCAAATGGTAGATCCATTCCAAGTTTTCTAAGGAATCTCCACACTGCTTTCCAGGGTGGCTGGACTAATTTGCAACCCCACCAGCAATGTACCTTTTTCCCCACATCCTCACCAACACCTGTTGTTGTTTGTATTCCTGATAATAGATAATCTAACTGGGGTGAGATGAAATCTTAAGGTGGTTTTGATTTGAATTTTTTTTATTACTAGGGATGTTGAGCATTTTTTCATATATCTGTTGATTGCTTGTAGATCCTCTACTGTGAAATGTCTGTTCATTTCCTTAGACCATTTATTGATTGGGTTATTTGTATTCTTGGGGCAAAGTTTTTGAGTTCTTTGTAGATTCTGGAAATGAGTGCTCTATCTGAAGTGTGTGTGGCAAAGATTTTCTCCCACTCTGTAGGCTCTTTCCTCACATTGCTGAATGTTTCCTTTGTTGAGCTTTGAAAGAATGGTCCTTTAAGAAGTTGAACCTATGAGGCTTCAGGCTTGAGAGTCCAGGCTCCAATGAGGGCAGGTTAGAGTGAATGGAAAATGGAGTTAGGTAGAAGGCTACCTTCGGCAGGAGACCTATACTTCATACAACTGCCTAGTCCAAAGCTCTTACAAGCAGGCTAATGCCCACTTTACCATTCCCCTACAGCATCACATTGAAGGATCCTTATCTGGAAAACCCAAACTTCCCTCCAGAAAGATCTGCTTGGGGAATCGTACATGCCCATACATCTGTGAAATCTAAAATTAGACTACCAGGTGACAAGTTCCAACCATGCACACAAATTTCCATTCAACTTTTTAATAAGTGATTAAAAAAATGGAAGACAGGGATCAACAATATTTGAAAGAAGCCACTAAATTCATTAATCTCTAAAAGAGAGAGGGAAAGAGAGAGAGAGAGAGAGAGAAACACTCAAAAAAAGTCAATGAAAAGAAAACTTAAATGAACCTTTAAAAAATCTTTTACTTCAAAGAGTAAAAGAAAAGAAATTAAACAAAATATTATGTTTCTGAAGCAAGAATTATCTTTTTAAAACACTTCTTGGAAATAAAAACTAGGAGAGTAGCAAAAATAAAAGATGTGTGTGTGTGTGTGTGTGTGTGTGTGTGTAAATCCTTCATTCATACAACACAACAGAAACAAACAATACAAAGCAGACATCTGAGCCAGGCATGGTGGCACACACCTGTAATCCCAGAGGCTCAGGAGGCTGAGGCAGGAGGATTGCAAGTTCAAAGCCAGCCTCAGCAAAAGCAAGATGCTAAGCAACTCAGTGAGACCCTGTCTCTAAATAAAATACAAAATAGGGCTGGGGATGTGGCTCAGTGGTTGAGTGCCCCTGGGTTCAACCCCGGTACTAAAAGAAAAAAATAGACATCTGAGGGTGAACAATAAGAATATTAGGTAGCTCCATTTGTTGATTAATTGGAATTCTAGATAAACAGAATGAAGAATATAATGGAGAGACAATGTCTTAGTCTGGGTTTCCTCAGAAAGTGACTCATGGACATGGATTGAAGCTCAAGTTATTTTGGAGAGGTGATCCCAGGAATGCTGGTGGGATTATAGAACAGGGAGGTGGGAAAAGGTCATCACTTGGATCTTAAATGGCCTCAAAGGCCCACACACTGGATGCTGTTTCCCAGCTTGGCACTATGGGGGACCTTTAAAAGGTGTGACCTCGTGGAATGTCTTAAGTCACTGGGGGCATGACTTTGAAGGGGATATGGGACCCCGGCTCTTCCTTTCTTTTTTTCTCTTTTCTTCTTTTTTGTTTCCCAACTTCCATGAGGTTAGGTAGCTTTGCCTTACCATGAGCTCCCTATCCTTCCTACCTTACCACAGCCCAAAGCAACAGGGTCAAAGGACCCATGATCCTAAATAAAACTTTCCTTTTTTAAAAAAAATTTGGATCCAGGGGTTGAACCCAGGGTCATTTAACCACTGAGCCACATTCCCAGTCCTTTTTATTTATTGGTTGATAGATTGATCTTGATACAGGGTCTTGTTAAGTTGCTTAGGGCCTCGCTAAGTTGCTGAGGCTGGCTTTGAACCTGCAATCCTCCTGCCTCAGCCTCCCGAGTTGCTGGGATGACAGGCGTGCACCACTGTGCCCAGCTCACCTTTCCTAAGTTCATTTTCTCTTCTGTGAAGGAGTGCATTTCAGTCATCCACGATAGTGCAGTTCATTATGTCAGATTCACACATTGACAAGAGTCAATGTCACTCTTCAGTTCCCCCCCTTTCCCACCCTTCTTCCTTTCCTCTTGATTCCCTTCCTCTGCTCTATTGTTCTCCCTTCTATTCTCATGAGATACCCCCAATACTTTTTTATTCCTTATTTCTGTATGATTTCCACATATGAGAGAAAACACTGGATCCTTGACTTTGGGTATCTGGCTTATTTCACTTAGCATGATGTTCTTCAGTTCCTTTCATTTGCCAACAAAGGACATGATTTTGTTCTTCTTTATGGCTGAGTAGAACTCCATTGTGTATCTATAACACATTTTTTTCTTTCATTCATCTGTTGATGGACACCTAGCCTGGTCCCATAACTTGGTTATTGTGAACTGTGGTCCTGCAGACACTGGAATGTAAGTATCGCTATGCTAATTTCAGCTGTTCTGGACCAATTCCAGGAAGTGGCATGCTGGGTCATATGGTGTTTCCCTTCCCAGTCTTTTGAAGAACCACAATACTGCCTTCCATAGTCGTCATACTGATTTGCAGTTCCAACAACAGTGTTCAATATTCTTTTCTCCCCACATCCTCCCCATCATTTTTTAAAATATTTATATTCTTGATGTTTGCCATTCTAACCAGGGTGAGATGAAGCCTCAATGTAGTTTTGATTTGTATTTGCCTGGCTGCTAAGGATGTTGAATATTTTCTTATATGTGTTGGTCATTTGCATTTCTCCTTTTAAGAAATGTCCGTTTAGTTCATTTGCCCATTTGTTGATTGGGTTATATGTTGGGGGAAGGTTGGATAGGAGTTTGTGTTAGGTAGTTTTGTTGTTTTTTTTTTTTTTTCCACTTCTTTTTTTGTGCAGAAAGGGCAGGAACTGGGGATTGAACTCAAGGGCACTCAACCACGAAGCCACATCCCCAGCCCTATTTTTTGTATTTTATTTAGAGACAGGGTCTCCCTGAGTTGCTTAGCATCTTGCTTTTGTTGAGGCTGGCTTTGAACTCATCATCTTCCTGCCTAAGCCTCCCAAGCCACTGGGATTACACGCGTGCTCCACCACACCCAGCCTTGAGTTCTTTATATATATTCTGGATATTAATCCTCTGTCAGAAGACAATTTATTCCATTCTGTGTGCTCTTTTCACACTCTTAATTGTTTTCTTTGCTGTGCAGATGCTTTTAATTTGATGCCATCCCAGTTATTGATTATCTCAGGTATTTTGTTACAGTAATGAAAAGCTAACACAGAAGGGAAAAAAATCCAATAAAATGTGTCATCAAGCCAAATATTGTTAGACAACTGGAGATCAGTGCATGGAGGGTTCTAGAAGGTAGTATACATGAGAATTACCAGAACAAAGGAGGGAGGGAGTGTGATGTTCATACTCTACTTCACCTGTCACTGTTTGAGGGTGGCCTCTGGAGATTCTGGCTCATTCTTCAGCAGGGCACATATGGTCTTGATGCCCAAGGGGAGGAAAATCCCTTATGCATGCAGAGATACAGAAGTTCACCATCAGTAGCTATATAGGTTTCTTATAACTACTGTGACAAATTACCACAAACTGGGTGACTTAAAGCACCTGATACTTATTTTGTCTTAATTCAAGAGGCCAGAAGTCTAAAATCAATAAGTCAGCAGGACTGGTTCCACCTGCAGCTCTGAGGGAAAAATCATTCTGTGCCTCTCCCCTAGCTTCTCTGCCTTTAGAGAAACATCACTCCAGTTTCTGCCTCCGATGTCACATTGCCTTCTCTGTATGTCTCGGTGTGCCTGCTCATTCTTTAAAAATAAGGACACCAATGATTATATTTAGGGCTCACCCTAATTTGATAGGATCTCAGCTTGATCCTTAGTTATTTATATCTGCAAAGACCCTATTTCCAACCAAAGTCACATTGAGTTCCTAGGGGACGTGAGTTTCGAGAGGACACTATTCAACTCTCTGCAGTAGCCTTGTGCAGGGAGGTGATGGGAATGCTGAGCTGATGGGAAGATACATCTGCTGCAGAATTCATCCAGAAATAATGTAAGGCAGTTGTCAAGTTCTTAAAAACACAAGTCTCCAGGTTTAAAGACTTCAGCATGGATCATGATAGAGGCAAATAGATCTCCACGAAAGTGTACCATCACTAAATTTCCCAAAACCTGGGATAAACAGCATAATATTCTTCAAAGTGAATGAAGAGATGGTACACACATACACACAGCACACACAAATACATACACATTCACATGCACACACATGTGCACACACATACACACGTATCCCATACATAGATATACAGTATATATCAGAATGACATCGGATCTCTCAATAACCACATTAAAAACTAAGTAATAGTTTCAGCATTCTAGGGGAAAATTATTTTTAACCTACCATGTAATGACTTTTAAACTATTGATCAAATATAGAATAGGAAGAAACATTTTTTGAACTTCCATATCTCAAAATGATTACCTTCAATGCACACTTTTTTGTTTCAGCAAATTTAAGAATCAAATAAGGCAGAGGAATGGGTTCCAGGAAAGAGAAACTTCAGCTCAAATTAAGGAAATTCCCATAATGACGGCTAAGAGGAACCCCAGGGTGAAACTTATGGTACAGACATGGTGGTCCAGATGAGAACTGAGTAGACTCATGGGGAAAATGTTTTCAAGAAAATATTGAACCCAAAATATCACAAATTTGGCATTAGAAAAAATTGCTTCAAAAAGCATTTTGAAGATTTCTTTGGAGGCATGGAAGGAGTTCATTGATTTCATAAAACTGAGCAATAAAAAGGAAATCAGCTTAAACTCCAGGTGAAACCAAAGCCATATAAGAAGTTAAATGTAAGGATGGTGCACTATTTGAACAGTGAGAAATATTTACATAATTATAATAATAAAAGCTTTGATATGTAGTTAACCAAATATTGCCATATAATTATATGGAAAGGGGAAGAGGTGAAAGAAATGGAATGTAGTAGAAGTAAAATCTTCATCTCTCTAAAAAAGTAAGTGGACAGTGTCTACATTTTGGGAACTGAAGTTTAGTTTTTTTTTTCTTTAAGAAATACAGGGTAATAACCGGAGGAACATCTGGAGTTCAAAGCTGTTGACCCTGGGAAGATCTAGAGAGAATTAGTGAAGGTGTCTTGCGAAATGTGAGTGTCTGAGTTATTTTGGCTTTCTGATCCTGTTGATTCCCAGATTTCCCCAATTCCCCTTCCAATTCTATGAGCTGCTTCAGTGTCTTTCCCTGCCACACGGCCCCAAGTGAAATTCTGTTACGACTAAGAGTCTAGGAAATTATTGTGATAGCTGTTGATCCCATCAATACATCTTTTTTTTTTTTTTTTTTTTTTT
>JAJEJO010000819.1:435409-451161 GCA_020662805.1 Glaucomys volans
TACCAAAAAAAAAAAAAAAAAAAAGTCCCTTTTACTCTTGGCTTGTGAGGGTCAAGAATGGAAAGAGAATCTATGACAGAGGACCAGAGAGTGACCACGATGGCTCTGAGTGGACTAGCAGAAGTGGAGATGAGATTGATTCAGGATGTATTTGGCAGGTAGATTGGACAGGATTTGTTGATAGAATCATTATAATAATATTTTTAGTTTGGTACTGAGGGATTGAACCCAGGGCACTTAACCACTGAGCCACATCCCCAGCCCTTTTTATATTTTATTTAGAGAAAAGGTCTCACTGAGTTGCTTAGGGCCTTGCTAAGTTGCTGAGGCTGGCTTTGAACTTCTGGTGATCCTGCCTCAGCCTCCTTGAGCCTTTGGGATTATAGGCATGTGCCACTGCACCCAACTGAATAATTATAAATGGGAAGGAAAAAATGTCACTCCAAGATCTCTGGTTTAAGCAACTAGGAAGGTGTTTCTGCTATTTTTAGAAACAGAGAAACCAAAACGAGTTTGGAGGCAAAATAAAAATCCTCCATTGTAGCATGTTGCATTTGATATCCAAATGGTGCTATCAAGAAGACAGATGACTGGAGAATCAAGGTATGGACTAGAGAAATAGCAAATTTATATGAATGCAGATTTATACTTTCAAATACTTTCTGGCATGGATTGGGTAAAAAGCCCTGGACCCATGTTGATGCTGTATGTGATTGACTGGGTGAGAGTTTTTCTTTTCAGGCCACTATCTCACCTTTACATTTCCTCCCCAGTGTCCCTTGTCAGAGTGCCAGTTCCATGCATATACCATTGGCCAGACTTTAGGGCAGTTTCCAGACAGATGCAGTATTGACTACTTATGAAGAAGGCAAATGGTGGAGCTTCTCCTTTCCTTCCTTTCTTCCCTACTCTATGACATCATATGTTAATAAGTGGTAAAAATGATGGCTAGTTGTGAAAGTCAAGGGTGAGCTCTACTGATCAGTGTGAAGGCAGAGGCAAGCAATGCATTTCACTCATTTGGCCTGTGGGGTCTACATGGTGGAATGGGAAATCATTCTAACTTCCTGCCTTTACCTTTAGGTACTGCCTGATGAGGGTGTGCATTCTTCTTTCTAATCTTATTTTATGACGGAGTTCAAGGAAGCTGTGTGATTTGGAACATTTTAGAGCTTCCCATATTTACTTGCTTTCTGATGGTCCAGGTCACATTGGTCCTCTCCATTATTCAACACTGCTGAGGACTTAACGGACTGAGCTTAGTCCTTGAAAGAACTCCTTTATAAGCCAGGGCCAGTTTGAATCTAAGCTTCAGCACTTACAAGCTCTGTGACCTGGAGCTTAGTTTTCCCATTTGTGAAGGCAGTCAATGTGGATAATAATCAGGAAGATGGAAGCTGATTGGGGTCTGGGAAGAAGGAGGCTGCCTCTGGGGGATTGAAATGCTAATACTTCCAGAGCTCTTCCCCCTCCTCCTCCACCAGTTATCAAGCTTACCTGTCTACAGGGAACTTTCCTCCCTAAGGGCTGTTAATGAAGCACCCCTTGGATAGCCTTTCCCCAGCCATTTGGACAAAAAGACAGAGGCAACCCTGGAAGGCTTCCTTCTCACCTTTTTGGCTCATCTTTTGGTCCCTGGTCACACAGCAAGATAATGGGAGAAGAGGGGCAGAAGAACAAAGAAAATCCAAAATGTATGAAAGGAACAGAACACCCCCACTTCCTCAATACCCAGCTCTGGGACCCTTTTCTGTGGAGAAGTCTGTCTCGGTTCCATCCCTTAAATAAACTTGCTTTCTACACCTGACTCAGTATTTCAATCTTCACATCTGGGGAAGATGTGCTAAATACCTTGGACTAAGGGAATGAAATGTAGGTGGTTGGCGCATGATTCCTGGCACAGTTTTAGGAGTTTATGGTAGTTATTATCATTAGAGAGAGCCTAAAGCACTGATGAGCCTTGGGGCTGCCTATGCCAGGGTATCAGGAGCTTCAGCGAGAAATACAAAAAATCAACAGGTGAACAGCCATATCTATCTGAATGACAGGCCAGTGGGTTGCTATGGTGTGGGAGTGATGCTGATCTGGGAGGGCAAAGGGAAGAGGCTGTGATATTCAGAGGCGTTTCATCTGTATAAAGTTTTTGAAAGCTTCCTCCAATGAACTGAGGTTGAGAAGGTGTCTAATTCCAAGATGGCACCAGGATCATGAAATCAGTATTATTCCCTAGGATCTTACAAGCTGGACTGGCATCCAAGTTTACCATGTTACCAGGGTGGCTACAGGGATTCTGTACCCATTGGAGATGAGGCTGGAATGAAAAGGAAGGACAGTGAAAAATTCTAGTACTAGCAGTCTAACGAAAGAAATGGGTATGAAAGATGGTAGAATGAGATGGACATCATTACCCTATCTACATGTATTATTACATGAATGGTATGAATCTACATCATGCACAACCATAGAAATGAAAAGCTGTACCCCATTTGTGTACAATGACTCAAAATGAAGTCTGTAAAAATAAAAACAAATTTAAAAAATTAACAATCCTATAAAGGAAAAAAAAAGAAAGAAATGGTACACATTCAAAGAGTTTTTTTGAAAACTGTAGCATATTATACTTAATGGCAAACTCTGCTATGAAAGACTTTTCTTTTTTTTTTTTTTTTTTTTGGTGGTGCAGAGTGAGAACCCAGTAACTTACACATACTAAGTGGTCACTCTGTCACTAAGTTACAACCTTAGCCCTACTATTTGGATTTTTAATCATACCTTGCCTTTTTTTTTTTTTTTTTTTTGGTCCGGGGAGTGAAAGTAGGGTCACTCAGTTACTGAGCCACATCCCCCAGCCCTATTTTGTATTTCATTTAGAGCAGGATCTCACTGAGTTGCTTAGGGCCTCGCTAAGTTGCTGAGACTGGCTTTGAACTCAAGACCCTCTTGTTCAGTCTTGCTTTTGCCTCATGATTCTCATGATTTCCCATTCAGAATGCTCTTTTATTCATAGGAGGTCCTCTGCCATTTTCAGATGAAGCCACATTCAGATGTTCCATCCCTGGTCTTTCCCCTCACCCAGGTCTGTTAGGCAGGCATGGCAGGTTGGGGAAACTGAGTCTCAGGGAGATGACACGATTTGCTCATCAGTGACAAGCCTGTTCAGTGCTGTTGTCTTCTTTTCACCCTCAGTACTATATCTAATGCCATTGGAACTAGGTGAAAAGGAATGTAGTGGACCCCCGGAATTAAAAATGATCACGTTTTTGGTTATGCATGACCTTCTTCAGCTCCATGACTTCTAGTGTGTACCTGTATATTTTACTTTCAAGGCTGCAGGGTGGAAGGGGTATGCTACATGTCTGTTGGTCTTACCTACCTGGAACCTAGTTCCTATTCTTCAGTAGGGCCCCTTGGGTTTGCTCCAGGGGGCTGTGCCTTCCTCATGGTGTGCTGCCTTGGGAGCAGGAATATCTGCCAAGGAACCCAGCTCTCCTTGAGAAGGATCAGAGTGTGTAACTCGAGTTCAGTCAGTCAGACACTCTTTTCAATGAACTTTAATCTTAAAATAAGAGAAGCAAGGGCTGAACATAATTAGGAACATTTAACAACTAAAATATTGTCAGTTCATTGCCATTATTTTCAGCAGAGGTTGCTAAGTTTTTTCTGTAAAAAAACAAAGATAGTAATTATTTTAGACCTTGGGACATTAAGGTCTCTGCCTCTACTGTGTGAGTTTGCTGTTGTCATTGTAAAGGGAGATCAGGTATGCATGATGTACAAACGAGTGGGTGTGTCTGTGTTCCAAGAAACTCCATTTTTTCAACCACAGATAGGAGGCAGCTGGGTGCAGCGGCACATGCCTGTGATCCCAGCAGTTCTGGAGGCTGAGGCAGGAGGATCATGAAAAAAAAAAAAAAACAGCCTTAACAATTTAGCAAGGCCCTGAGCAACTCAGTGAGACCCTGTCTCTAAATAAAATATTAAAAGGGTTGGGGATGTGGCTTGGTGATGGTTAAGTATCCATGGGTTAAATCCCTGGTACCAAAAACAAACAAACAAACAACAACAACAAAAACGGGAGGCTAGATTTACCCTTAGCTTGTGATTTGGACACCAGAAATTCAGCTGCTCCAGTTCTTGCTTTTCACTAAATGGAGTTTTTCAAGTTGCCTTCTTCTTCTATGAGCTCCGCATTTATCCTTCTAAGTTAATTCTTTTTTCTGTTTAATGTCATCAGAGTCAGGTTCTGTTGCTTGCCACCAAGGAACTCTGATGGAGAGTGAGTCTCTTGGCCATGGGGTGAATCTAGCTCAGCTCCTGATATATCCACATACCTACCAAGCTTTCTCTTGATTCCTCCTACTAGTACATGAAATAACAATTGGGAAGCTATTAAGAAAACAGTGTCTCAGGAAAAACAGCTAGGCCTGGCCTGTAAGCAGAAACAAAGCAAAGAATCTACAAATCTACAAAAAAAGGATCCTGCTGCTTAGATGAATATTTAGAATAAACTGAAAAATAAAATGTTGAATTTGGGAGTGGCTCGATTCTATGATTTGAATAAGTCTTTTGTAATTAAATAAGAAATGGATGGGGCACAGTGGAGCATGCCTGTAATCCCAGCAGCTTGGGAGGCTGAGACAGGAGGGTCAGGAGTTCAAAGCCAGCCTCAACAAAAGCAAGGTGGTGAGCAACTCAGTGAGACCCTGTCTCTAAATAAAATATAAAGTAGGACTGGGGATGTGGCTCAGTGGTTGAGTGCCCCTAAATTCAATCCCCAGTACCCTAATCCCCAAAAAAAGAAACGGTAGGTTTATAATGCTGTTTTAGTGAGTGTTCCAAGGAGATTTTTTAAATGACCAAGAGACATGTTTAAAGTGGGTTTTTCTTGTTTTGGTTTGGTTTATATAAAAAAGGGTTTCCTTGTGGTACAGGTTCCTAATCCTAGGAAACCTGAGCTTTCAGGTGGGAAGTTCTCATTTCTGTGCCAACCTTGTGCTGCTGCTCTGAACCTGGGGCCCCATGAGACTCTAAGAGTCTGTTCTCCCAGAGTGATGAGACTTCACACAGTGATGCCCCCCCTTTCTCTCTCCTACTGTTCTAACATGAAATAACCATGGTTGAGCATCCTAACTAGATCAAGCAGATAAAATCATCAAGTCTTTCCACAGCCTGGCACTGGAGGAAAGAGCAAATGAGCTCCATCCCCACCTGTTACTAACTGCCTGTCTAGCTGAGATGAGGACATCACCCGCCCAGGGAAAGTGACATACTCCAAGTGGTCATTTCAATTGAATGAATGGGTCACTCTAGGTTTCTGAAGGTGCTAAGCACAGGGATACAGTAAAACTTAACTTGTCTTCGGCATTCCAGAGATCCGAGGCATCTGTAGAACCCAGTTCCTTTACTCCATACAGGAAATAGGTAGAGGGAGGCCAGGCAATGTTGTCTGAGGCCCCAACTCTGATTGCATCCCTGATTTCCATTTCCACAGTGTTTGCATTTAGACATACAAGAGCTGCTCTTAGTACACAGACCCCTGACCAAATCACAGTGAGACATGTAGATCTCAAAAGAACAAATTTAAAAAAAAAAAAATCACAGTGAGAGCCCTGTTCTGATTCTATGCAGGAAGTCTCAGCCTTGTGCTGGATTGACTTGAATGCTTCTATTGCACTTGGCAAAATTTCCTTTGAACACAGAGGTCACAGGTCTCTGCCTTGAGGGCTCCAGCAGGCAATCATATGTAGCTCATCTTCCTATAACACTGCTTAGATTTTGTTGTGTGCTTCTTTTAATGATTAGTGTTTTCCATTTACAAACATATAAAATCTCCTTTAAAAATGATTACATGTATAACTAATTCGAACAAATAAAAAACGTACTCTCAAAAAAAAAAACAAATGAGTGTATCTGCCAGGTGTGGTGGTGTACGCCTGCAATCCCAGCAGCTTGGGAGGCTGAGGCAGGAGGATCATGGGTTCAAAGTCAGCCTCAGCAACTCAGTGAGGCCCTAAGTACCTCAGTGAGATCCTGTCTCTAAGTAAAATACAAAAAAGGGATGGGGATGTGGTGCAGTAGTTAAGTGTCCCTGAGTTCAATCCCCAGTATCAAAAAAACACAATAAAATAAAAAATAAAAAAGTGTAAAGACAGATCCATTTAAAGGAAAATAATCTTGGTTACCCTCATGATGATCTTATGAAATTGGCACTATTTCCATTTTATAGATGAAACAGGCACTGTAAGATGAGAGTACCCAAGGTCCTACAACTAGAAGAGGTACACAAGGTTTCAAACCCAGGCTCTCTGCTCCTGTCTTGTGTTCTTGAACCCAAATCTCAACTATAATGTAAAACATGGAAGCAGTGACTGACACCAGGCTGTGGCCAGAGGGTTTTGAAATAACTGATGTAGAGGTAAAGTCAACTGAACATAAATTTCCTTCTAATAGCAATGACTACTTTAGTCAAGATCTTACTGACTACATTCTGTAGGTGCCTACTATGTGTCAGAAGCCCTGTGAGATGCTTTACAGACTCTGTATTTGATTGTTACAGCAACTTTCCAAAAAGGCAAATTTTGAGGAGGAACCTGGGATTGCTTTATCCAAAACTACCTAAATAATAAGATGCAGAAGAGAAATTCAAACCATTCTCCAGTGGGTCCCAAAACTTGTCCTTTACTGTCTTCTAGATTTAAGGACCTGCCTTCCACAATGCTATTGTCCAGCTTACCTATCATGGGCTCTGTCTCCACCTCATACCTGTTATCAGGTACATGCTTTGCTCAACAATTTGTACCCTACTCCAGCCAGTAGCTCAGCCCCCCAAGAATCCCCATAGTCAAATTAGTCAGTATTTGGAATGGAAGTCATGTAACAAACCCCAGTGCACTGGATTGGAAATGACAACTTAGCTGTCCTGGTTCTAGAAAAATAATGTGGGGAACACAGATAATAAGCAGCACACTTTGTATGGGAGAGCATGGCTTTAAATAATTGACACCCGTGAAAATGGATGGGGGTGGGGTGAGTCTACATGGCCATTTGTGAAACTGAGAAATGGAATATTGATGTTTGGTACCTACCAATACTGAGAGCTTTCCGGTTAATTACATTCCTAGGTGAAGTCAGAGGAAAATGTGATACTTACATTTTTCAGAGAACACCATAATTTTCAGTCATTTTCTGGGTAATTGGTTAACTCTCTAGTTCACCTGCTTTCTGTTAAACCTGGGAGAGCTTTCTTTGACTGAGAAACACTGAAATTTGTGGTTCTGATACTAATTTATCGAGTACTTCCCTTGTGCCAGGCAAAGATACCTCTCAGATCATAGTTGGGTGAACGGACCTTGAAATAACCAGAATAAGACTACCAGAATAAGACTGTCTTCCCTTCCCCATCCATCCTGATCTTACACAGCAGGATTTCTTTCACAGTACTTCTCAGAAGTGAAAATCACATATTTGCTTATGTGTTTATTGTCTGTCTCCCAAAGCAGGATGGAAATGCCAGCGAAGGCAAGGTTCTTGCTTATTGCTATTTCCAGCACTTAGAAAGGTGCCCAGTGAGTAAGAGGTATCATTGCCAAAAGTAACAGAGGTGACAGCGAAGAAGTGAGCAGATTTGCCCAGGGTGGGTTTGGTAAGACCCTGGAGTAAGAGGACAGTGGAAGGAAGTGTGAATGAACAATATGTGATGTGGCAAGGAGCTTCCATTTACCATGGACAGCTCCAGTATCACCTGTCAATCTTCTGCTCCCACCTGACTCCCTCCCCACCTCCCAATCCTCCCCAACCCCTGTCTGCTCCCGCCCTAGTTTTCAAAGGCACTTTCCCAGGCCAGACTCAGCACCTCTGACTGATATGTCAACTAACAGCAGTTTCTGGCAATTTCTGTTCTAGTTCCTTCAAGTCTGGATAACATGAACTTGCCCTCTCACCTCCATCAGAATTTTTAGCTGTTGCTCCCTGTCATGGAGCTGAGTTAAATTTCTTTTGATGGTGGAGGTTTCATTGAATGAAAATAATTATCGGAGCTGAGTTAAATTTCTTTTGATGGTGGAGGTTTCATGAATGAAAATAATTATATAAATGGGTAGGGAGAGACCCAGGTGATCTCCAAATATGTTGAAATCCTTAATGTGTCCCTTTATGACGGACATACTTTTCCTTTATCTTTTTAACTAGCACTGCTTTTTGAAGTGCCAAGCTGTTTAGAGCTTAAACTTGTAGTTGCAATTAACAGAAAAACAGCAAAAGCTCAAATTACAAGAGGGGAAGTATTGGAAGAACATTGTGTTATCCATAGAATCAAAAGCAGCTGGGCTTCTCAAGTAATTTGAAAGAGAAATGTGAAACTCAGACAATCTTTGATATCTCTCTCTCCCCTCTCCTCTCTCCATCTCTCTCCCTGCCCCTAGCCCTCTGTTAATATTTGCTTCTCACTCTCCTTTGTTTCTTTCTCTCTTTGTTTTAATCAGCCTTTTCACTGCTGTGACTAAAAGATCTGACCAGAACAATTGTAAAGGAGTAAAAGTTTATTTGGGGGCTCACAGTTTCACAGTCCATGGACAGCCGGCTCCATTGCTTGGGCCTCGAGTTGAGACAGAACGTCATGGTGGAAGAGTGTGGTGGAGGGAAGCAGCTCACATGGTGATCAGGAAGCAGAGAGATACTCCACTCTCCAGATACAAATATATACCCCAAAGCCACGCCCCCAATGCCACCTCCTCCAGCCACACTCCCACCTGCCTCCAATCACCACCCAGTTAATCCCATCAGGGTTTAATTCACTGATTGGGTTAAGGCTCTCACTAACCAATCATTTCTCTTCTGAACCCTCTTGCAGTGTCTCACATGGGAGCTTTTGGGGGACACCTCACATCCAAACCATAGCACTCCCTATTCCTCTTTTTTATCTCATCTGCCAGTTTCTCCCTGTCTTTAGCATTCTCTCCTCTCTCTCTCTCTCTCTCTCATTATCCACTTTCAATCAGCTTTGTTTGCTTTTTATTTAGGGAAAACCCATCCTTATAACTTTCTAGGTCTTTTCTTCCATGTCAGAAACCAGTTCAGATGTCTGGCTAATTCCCTGAGCCTCTCAGATTTCAAAATCCACAGAAAAGCAATCTGATTGGTCCAGCTTGAGTTAGGTACCATCCGTGGTCCAATGAACTGTGAGCAGGGAAATGGAGTGATGTGATACAAACATCCTAGAGAGTAGGGGTGCTGCAGCCTCCATAGAGGAGCACAGTAGTTCTGAGAAAATGCACATCTCTGTGATTTGAACATATATGCTTAAATATGTCTGCTTCCTCCAAGTTCAGAGTTTAGATCAATATGAATGGGCAAGTGACTATTCGTACACTAATGGTGGATTAAGAAAAATGGATGGAAGATACTATGTGGAAATTGAATGCTTCCAGCAGAACAATTTTTTCCTTAGGAGAGCTGATCAGACTTTTTGCAAGTCAAGCCATTTGTAGTATTTGAGTTCCCAGGTCAATAGCCTACTGATATCACCAAAGGTGAGAGAAGTTGAGTTGCACAACTTGATAAGGGCAATAAGGTTCCCACTCACTGACAGGCAGATGTTTGTGCCTGGCAATGTATCAGTGCTGGGTCTCACCTGCAGAGTGCTCCCTTCTGTCCTTAGCTTGCTCATCTGTGAAATGAGAGGGTTAGGTGTGACCATGTGAATCCCCTTTAGCTCTGGTGTGCTGTGATCCCCAGTGGAAGCAGGAGACATCCCTCAGGATCTGAGCTGTGCTGGGAAACTGAGTTGAGCCTAGCTTCCCATGGGTGGCATGTACCCTTGTTCCTGCCTGGCCCTCAGATTTCTCCTCAAAGCCATTCCAGCTAAATGTGGGATCTTACATTTACCTTCAAGGTAATCTAAAGTGATATTTGCAGACTTTGCAATTCCTGTCAGATGACTACTTTTCTGAGATTTTTTTTTCAGACTTTGAACAGAAGACTTGAAGCCCTCAGGGACTGTGGTCACCTTTGGCATTTCTCCAGGTATAACTCCAAACAGCATTTGGGCCTCTAAGCAGAGGCCCTAGGGCCCTTCTCACTGCTGACTGTGGAGCAAGCTGCTGCACCAACATATACAGTTCTCTCCTTAAAGAGCCTCTCAGCCAGAGAACCTGGATCAGTGTGAGTCCAGTCTGGTGGGAAGATGGGGAAGTTGTATGTCAATGGTGATTACCTGGAAACAACCAAATTGCTTAAGTGGTGTTGTGACCTTGCTCAGATTCATCTAAACATTTGATCGAGAGTATAAAAATAAAGAGAATGTAAATGCAGATGTGTCAGTGAGTAGACATCTTTAATTCCCCACTCCCTGGAATTGTTTCTTTATTCATTCCACAAACCTCCATGGAGTGACTGGTATGTTCTAGGTACTCTGCTCGATGCTGGGGATGCAGGAATGTACACACATGGCTCATCCTTCAGAATGGGAAACACAAGAACATTAGTCTGGAATAGGGGTCAGAGATGTCTGTATTCTCACCTGATCTCCTTCTTACACTTCTTGTTCCCACATACCTCTGCTTCTGGAGTCAAAAGAAATCTGTATGGAAGGATAATAATGGCGGCAATGTATTCTGGTTTAGATATGAGGTGCCCCCCAAAAGCTCATGTGTGATACAATGCAAAACTGCAGAGGTGAAATAATCAGATGATGAGAATTTTAACTTCATCAGTGAATTAATCCACCGATATAGATTAACTGGGTGGTAACTTTGGGCAGGTGGGGTGTGGCTGGAGGAAGTAAGTCAGTGGGGGCATGAATTTGGAGTTTATGTTTTGTCCCTGGAGAGTGGAGCGCTCTCTCTTTCTCTCTCTCTCTCTCTCTCTCTCTCTCTCTCTCTGTTCCCTAGCTGTCATACCCTGAGCAGTTTTCCTCCCCTTGCCCTTCCACCATGATGTTCTTCTGCCTCAGTTTGGGCCTGGAGCTATGGATCAGCCAACCACGTACTGAACTTCTGAAACCATGAGACAAAATAAACTTCCCCTCCTCTAAGTTGCTCTTGTCAAGATTTTTGGTCACAGCAATGAAAAAGCCAACTAACACCTGGGGGCAGATTGCTGATTGGCATCTCTCCCCACCTCAATAGCTCAGCATGGAATAACATAAATCAACCCAGGTTTTTATTTGACAGATATCTTCTGAATGGATGTGGTAGGTTTTCTCTTATTTGATATTGCATTTCGTCCTTCAGTTTAAAGTATTTCTTTTGATTTTTTAATGCATTAAATGGAATTATTATACCCTTGTTCTCCTTGATCATGTTTATATTCTATCTTTTGTCTCTCCTCTCTCTTGCATTATCTGCTCCTTTCTCTATCTTCCTCTTCCCCATTTTTTCATTTTTCCTCATTCTTTCTTTCTCTTTTACTTTTCATACACTACATAGCTTCATAGTAATCTTGCTTTCTTTAACACCTAATTTCTTAGCCTATTCTAGAAAATTACTCCCATTTTCCACTCGAATTAGTGGACTTGTGGAGAAAATCTTCAGTAAGTTTTAAAGGTTTGTTCTGAAGTGGTTGCAGTTACTGGTGATTATTATATTCTCTCCAAGCAGTGCTAGAGACAGAACAGAGCAGCAGGATCATAATGAGTGGGAGTACCAACAGTTACATATGCACCAAGCTGGAGGCACTTAGTGAAGAGAAAAACGCTCACTGAAAATTCCCTGGTTTAACAGTGGTGGAGACAATCATCCCAGCAGATGTGCAAAAATCAGTGTAGAAACATAGGCTATATGACAAAGCAAAAGAGTGAGATGTCCCCAAAAGTTCACAGCACTCTAACAAGTAAACTCATAGACACTGAAATATAGGAAACACCAGATAAGGAATTCAGAAAGTTGATGATTAAAGTGATCAATGAACTAAATGAAGATTGAAGGAATTAACTAAGGGAGAATATGCAGGATCGAAAAGAGCATTTTAATAAAGACAGAGTCTGAAAAAGAACCAAACAGAAATGCTGGAAATAAAAGATGAAATAAATCAAATTAAAAATTCAGTTGAAAATTTCACCAGTAGATTAAACCACATATAAGGAAGAATTCAAGGCATTGAAGACAAAATGTATAAACTTGAAAACTCAAAAAATAAATTAAGAAACCATATACAGAATGTGCAATAAATCTAGGACAACATTAAGAGACCATTTGCATCAAAGAAGGACATGAGATACAATATAAGGGAATGGATAACTTTTCAGTGAAATAATTTCAGAAAATTTTACAAATCTTGGGAATGAGAAGGATGCCCATTTACAGGAGTTATTCAGAACCCCAAATTTAAAAAATATATCTCCACAATACCTCATAATTAAAATGCCTAATGTTAAGAACAGGGATAAAAATCTTTTTGAACATTTAAGTTTTCTTAATTTTAATATTTTTATTTTATTTGTTCTAATTAGTTGTACATGACAGTGGAATGCATTTATACACTTGGATAGATCATAAATGAATGGAATGTAATCTCTCATTTTTCTGATTATAAAATTTTTGAAGACTCAAGAAAAGCAAGTAATATTTTAGAAGAAAGCTGAATTACTTCTGATTTCTCTGCAGAGACTCTAAAAGCTAGCAGAGCTTGGAAAGAGGTATTCCAAGTCCTTAAAGAAAATAATTACCGACCAAGATTCCTATACCAAGCAAAGTTATCCTCCAGAATCAAAGAAGACATGAAAACCTTCAATTTTACGCATAAACCAAAAGAATTCAGAGTTACTAAGACAGCACTACAGAAAGTACCCAAAGAAATACTAGACACAGAAGTTAAATACAAACTTCAGATCCCCTGACTGGATGAATCTCATTAGAAAAGTAGCTAAACAAATGATAATTAGAATCAAATTAAACATTAGAAATAAAACAACAATGACTGAAAATAGTAATATCTGTCTATGATAACATTGAATGTAAATGGTCTCAACTCTCAATTAAAATATATAGACTGTCAGATTGGATTAAAAAACAAAAATCCAGTTATTTGTGGCTTGCAAGAGACACCTCATGGGCAAATATATCCATGACTGAAAGTGAAAGGATAAAAATGATATACCAAGTAAATAGAGTCTAAAACCAATAAGAGAGAGCTACTCTGATATCTGACAAAGCAGATTGCAAGTCAAAATTAATATAATGAGACAAAGGTTGTCACTTCAAAATGGTAAAGGGAAGAAGATATAATGATAATAAATATTTATGCCTTAATATTAGTATTTCTAATTACAAAAAATAAATACTATTCAGCATAAAAAATAGATAGATCCCAATACAATAATGTTAGGTGATTTTAAGCATACATCTCTCGCTAACAGGAAGGTCATCTGAACATAAAATCCACAAAGACACTTCAAATCTTAAAAAATACTATAAATAAAATTGACCTAACAGACATCCACGGAATATTTCATTTAACCCTAATAGCTGTTGCTGCACATCTTTCTTTGCATCTGCTAAAGGAACTTTCTTCAAAATAGATCATATTTTAGGACACAGAGCAAGACTTAAAAAATACAAAAAAAAGTTGATGTACTTCATTATGCCTTATCAGATCATAATGAAATGGAATTTGAAATAAAAAGCAAAAATATACTACAAAGAGAATATATACATGTGGAGTTTGAATAATACATTTTTGAATGGTGAATAGACCATAGAACAAATGAGGGGAGAAATTTTAAAATTCTTAGAAGTAAAGGGAATAAAGATAGACCATACCAGAATCTTTGGGACACTATGAAGGTAATTGTAAGAGGAAAATCTGCAGCTTTCAGTGTCTATATTAAAAAAAAAAGATGAAGATCTCAAATAAACAGCCTGATGATGCATTTCAAGGTTATAGAAAAATTAGAATGAAACAATGAAACTGGTTGTGTATTTACACAACCAGTAGAAAGAAGGAAATAGTTAAATCAGAGCTGAAATTAATAAAATAGAGAATAAAAGAACACTGTAAATGATCATCATAATGAAGAGTTGGTTCTTTGAATAGAGACACAAGATGAACAAACCGTTAGTCAAACAATTAAAGAGAGAGAGACCCAAATTTTAAAAAATGATTCATTAAAAAGGAGATATCAAAATAGACATCATCAAAAAAGAGGAAGATTAGGGACTACTTTGAAAACTTATATTCCAATAATTGGAAAATCTAGAAGAAATTGAGAAATTTTCAGATGCATAGGACCTACCAAATTTGAACTAAGAGGATACCTGAAGAGATCAAGAACAAACAATAAGAAATGTCCACTATCCCTATTTTTTCTAGTGTTTTGAGCATGAAGGGGTGTTGTATTTTATCAAATGCTTTCTCTGCATCTATTGAAATAATCATGTGGTTCTTGACTTTAAGTGGTGAATTACATTTATTGATTTCCGGATGTTGAACCAACCTTGCATCCCTGGGATGAAACCCACTTGATCATGGTGCACTATCTTTTTAATATGCTTTTGTATGCGATTCACTAAAATTTTGTTAAGAATTTTTGCATCTATGTTCATTAGAGATATGGGTCTGAAATTTTCTTTCCTCGATGTGTCCTTCTCTGGTTTTGGTATCAGGGTGATATTAGCTTCATAGAATGAGTTTGGAAGTGTTCCCTCCTCCTCTATTTCATGAAATACTTTGAGGAGTATTGGAATGAGCTCTTCTTTTAAGGTCTTGTAGAACTCAGCGTTGAATCCATCTGGTCCTGGACTTTTCTTTGTTGGTAGGCTTTTGATGACTTCTTCTATTTCATTGCTTGAAATTGATCTATTTAAGTTGTGTATGTCCTCCAGATTCAGTTTGGGTGGCTCATATGCCTCTAGGAACCTGTTGACATTCCTTAACATTGTAAAGGCTATCTATGCTAAGCTCACAGCTAACATCATTCTAAATGGAGAAAAATTGAAAGCATTCCCCCTAAGAACTGGAACAAGGCAGGGATGCCCTCTTTCACCACTATTATTCAACATTGTTCTTGAAACTCTCGCCAGAGCAATTAGACAGACCAAAGAAATTAGAGGAATACAAATAGGAAAAGAAGAGCTCAAACTATCCCTATTTGCTGATGACATGATTCTCTATTTAGAAGACCCTAAGAATTTCACCAGAAAACTTCTGGAACTCATAAATGAATTCAGTAAAGTAGCAGGATATAAAATTAATGCTCATAAATATAATGCATTTTTATTCGTAAGTGATGCATCCTCTGAGAGAGAATTTAGGAAAACTACCCCATTCACAATAACCTCAAATAAAATAAAATACTTGGGAATCAATCTAACAAAAGAAGTGAAATACCTCTACAATGAGAACTACAGAACACTAAAGAAAGAAGTTAAAGAGAATCTGAGAAGATGGAAATATCTCCCATGTTCTTGGATAGGCAGAATTAATATTGTCAAAATGACCATACTTCCAAAAGTGCTATACAAATTCTATGCAATTCCAATTAAAATCCCAATTATGGACCTCATAGAAATAGAGCAAGCAATCATTAAATTCATTTGGAGGAATAAGAGACCCAGAATAGCTAAAGCAATCCTTAGCAAGAAGAGCAAAGCAGGGGGTATCACAATACCTGAACTTCAACTATACTACAGAGCAATAGTAACAAAAACAGCATGGTATTGGCACCAAAATAGACAGGTAGATCAATGGTACAGAATAGAGGACACGGAGACAAACCCACATAAATACAGGTATCTCATACTTGACAAAGGAGCCAAAAA
>JAJEJO010000819.1:451561-464226 GCA_020662805.1 Glaucomys volans
AGAATACGGGCAACAACAGGTGTTGGCAAGGATGTGGGGAAAAGGGTGCACTCATACATTGCTGATGGGAGTGCAAGTTGGTGCAGCCACTCTGGAAAGCAGTGTGGAGATTCCTTAGAAACTTGGAATGGACCCACCATTTGACCCAGCTATCCCACTCCTTGGCCTATACCCAAAGGACTTAAAATCAGATTACTACAATGATGCAGCCACATCAACGTTCATAGCAGCTCAATTCACAATAGCTAGATTGTGGAACCAACCTAGATGCCCTTCAATAGATGAATGGATAAAGAAACTGTGGTATATATACACAATGGAATATTACTCAGCCATAAAGAAGAATAAAATTATGGCATTTGCAGGTAAATGGATGATGTTGGAGACTGTTATGTTAAGTGAGATTAACCAATCCCAAGAATCCAAAGGCCAAATGGTCTCTCTGATAAGTGAATGATGATGCACAATGTGGGGTGGAAGGGTGGCAAGAATGGAGGGAGAGTAGAGAGCATAGAGGGAAGGGAGGGGAGGGGTCCGGGTGGGGAGGCTGATAATAACAGAATGTGTAACAGACATCATTGCCCTGTGTACATGTATGAATGCACAGATGGTGTGACTCTACTTTGTGTACAACCAGAGAAAAAATAGCTGTACTCCATTTGTGTTCAATGAATCAATAAGTAAATAAAAAAAAGAAAGAAAAGCTATAGAGGGAGAGGGTAGGAAGAAGATATTATTTCTATATTTGAGGAGCTAACATTTTATGAAGAAAATAGAAAAATGAATGACTTACTCAAGGCAGAATGGAAAAAAGTGATAATGTCACATAATAAATGATAGGGGAGGGGCTGAGGTTGTGGCTCAGTGGTAGAGAGCGTGCCTAGCATGTGTGAGGCACTGGATTCAATCCTCTGCACCACATATAAATAAATGAATAAAATAAAGGTCCATCAAAAAAAAGCAATAAGATTAAAGCATTAATAAAGAGCCTTCCAACAAAGAAAATCCCAGGACCACATGAATTCTCATCTGAACTCTACCAGCCCTTTAAAGTAAAACGAATACAACTCTAAATTATTGCATGAAATAGAAAGGAGAGAAACATTTCCAAATTCATTCTATGAATGATACTCTGATACTAAAATCAGATGAGGACATAGTAAGGAGAAAAAACTATGGACCAATATCCTTGATGAACCCAGATCCAAAAATTCTTAGTAAAATATCAGCAAAATGTCTCAACAACACATTAAGAAAACTGTACATCATGATCAAGTTGGTTTCATTATAGAGATTCAAGGTGGTTCAACATGTAAATCAAAAAATATAATTCATCACATAAACAGAATTAAGGATAAAGGTCACACGATCATTTTGATAGATGCAGAAAAGGCCTTCCATAAAATTCATCACTCATTCATGCTAAAAACACTGGAGAAACTAGGGAGTGAAAGAATTTACCCAACATCAAAAGGGCTATATATTACAAATCCAAAGTCAACATCATGTTGAATGGAGAGAAACTAAAAGTATTTCCTCTAAAATCAGGAACAAGACAAGGATGTCCAATCTTCCCACTCCTATTCAATATAGTACTTGAAAATTTGGCCTAAGCAATTAAGCAAGAGAAGAAAATAAAATAAATATAGACAAATCAGAAAGGAAAATTTCAAATTATCACTGCTTACGGAGGATCTGATCCATACTTATAAGATACAAAACACTCCACCACTCCTAGAGATGATAAATTCAACAAAGTAGCAGGATACAAAATCAACATACAAACTCTATGCACTAATAATGAACCTATTGAATATCAGGAAAACAATTCCAACCTCAACGACAAGCATCAAAAAATATACCTAAGAAAAAATCTGGGCTGGGGATGTAGCTCAGTTGGTAGAGTGCTTGTCTTGTAAGCACAAGGCCCTGGGTTCAATCCCCAGCACTGCAAAAAAAAAAAAAAAAAAAAAAAAAAAACATGGAAACATTATGGGCTGGGGTTGTGGCTCAGTGGTAGAGTGCTTGCCTAGCATGTTTAAGGCACTGGGTTCAATTCTCAGTACCACATACAAATAAGTAAATAAAGTTTCATCAACAACTAATAAAAATATTTTTTAAAAAAAGAATAAATCTAACCAAAATATGAGAAACACTTTTACAATTAAAATCACAGAGCACTGAAGAAAGAAATACAAAAAACCACTAAAAGATGGTAAGACCCATCATTTTCATGGATGGCAGCATTAAGATTATGAATGATCCTATTTCCAAAAGTGAACTATAGATTGAATGCAAGTCCCATCAAAATACCAGTGACATTCTTCACAGAACTAGGAAAAACAATTCTAAAATTCATGCGGAAGAATAAAAGACCCACAAAAGTCAAAGCAATGCTGAGTAAAAAGGCCATGCCGGAGGCATCAGAATACTGAATTTCAAATTATAGTGCAGAGTTATAATAAGCAGAACTGTAAGGCATTGGCATAAAAACAGACCAATGGAATGAAAGACACAGAGAGAAACTCACTTTTCTTCAGTCATCTGATCCTTGACAAAGGCACCAAAATATATTTGGAGAAAAGACAACTTTTTAAATAAATTGTTTTACTCAGCTTTTTTTCTGCTGTGACTAAAAGATCTTGAAAAGAACAATTTTAGGAGAGGAGACGTTTATTTGGTGGCTCACGGTTTCAGAGGTCTCAGTTCATAGACAGCAGGCTCCATTCCTCTGGGCTGGAGGTGAGGCAGAACCTCATGGTGGAAGAGTGTGGTGGAGGGAAGCAGCTCACAGGATGATCAGAAAGCAGAGAAAGATTCATTCCAGATATACAATATGTACCCATAGCCACGTCCCCAATGAACCACTTCCTCCAGCCACACCCCACCTGCCTCCAGTTCCAACTCAGTCAATCCCATCAAGGATTATTCAACAGATTAGGTTAAGGCTAGAGCCCAATCATTTCTCCTCCAAACTTGCATTGTCTCACACGTGAGCTTTTGGGGAACACCACATCTAAACCATAACACAAACAGTGGTGGGAAAACTGGTTGTCCATATGTAGAAGAATGGAACAGATTCCTATTTGAAACACCTTCCACAAAAGTCATCATCTCAAAATGGATCAAAGACCTAGGAATTAGACCAGAAACTTTACAACTTCTAAAAGAAAACACAGGAATAGCAGCCCAACATACAATCATAGGCAATGACTTCCTCAATAGGATGCCTAAAAATTGGGAAATAATACCAAGAATAAAAAGCTTCTGCAGTTGGGGTGTGATGGCACACACCTGTAATCCCCGCTACTTGGGAGGCTGAGGCAGGATTGCAAGTTTGAGGCCATCCTCAGCAACTTAGTGAAACCCTGTCTTAAGAAAACAAAATATTAAAAGGGCCAAGGATGTAGCTTAGTGGTAGAGCATCCCTGAGTTCAATCCCCAGTATGGCAATTAATTAATTAATTAATTTATAAAAAATAAAAATCGGAAGCCATAAGCTTCACAGTATTATTCCAAAAAAAAAAAATGCTGGTATTCCTCAGGGAAGTGAGGGCCTGCTATTTGAAGATTATTAACGGTATCTTTCTGTATAGTCTAGGTTTCTTGGAGGCCCATGAAAAGAAAGAGCCAGGGGTCATTTCTGAAGGAAGGAGATCTCACTTGCACTTTGGCCTGGTTTGTGTTGGGGGATAGCTCTGCCCTCTTGCACTTCTTTCCTGAGACATGTGTAAGAATCCCAGTGCTGTGTGGGATGCTGGTGGAGTCTGCTCCAGCAGACTTAAGGAAATGCCTGGACCTCAAAGGCCCTGATAGCCTGCTTTGCTCTGTCCCTCCTTCAGGTGACCCTGAATGCAAACTGCTTCTTCAGACAGGGACAGGCAGCAGGCTAGAACATGAGAAGGCCCTGGAGCCAGGAGACCTGGACTTGGGTCCCTGCCCTGACAATATAACCCTCACCAGGTCACATAGCCAATGCTGCTTGAACCAGTTTCCCCATCTGGGAACTAAGGTGACCGCCAGGGCTGTGCTTTAGCACCACTGTGCTTAGATTTTAAAGAGACCTGACTTAAAACCCCATTCCAACCCCCACATGTTTGGGCAGACTGTTCAACCTGTATGAGTCTTAATATTTTGAATGTGTAAGATAAAATTCCTAATATGAAGTTGAAGCATGCTATTGCAAAGAGAAATTCTGTATGAACAAAATTGTTTGTCTACTCACTATTCCAACCATTGCATAGATTTTCCACCACAATTAACTGAATAATCGATTTTAAATTTAAGCTATATGGCACCTGCAAAATTCATTTTGGAAAGTGCTAATGAGCAACTCAAAGAGCAAATTCCTGATCTTCCCACACATCTGAAATTAAGGATGGAGAAGGGCATGAAACTGCTGAGTCTGAGGACATGTCTTGGGAAGTGAAATCATGCAGAATCAGAAAGCAAGAACAATAGCAAACAATGGTGGAGTATCCACGAGTCCCTCTGAATCAAATTCTCCAGGGCAGACTCTCCTGGAAGCAGATACTGATTTGTGATCATGTTGCTTCACACATGGGCATCTCTGCATGCCATGTTCCTGACTAAGAAATGACAATGGGAGAAATACTCACGGAGCATTTTCTATGCTCCACACACTGTACTGAGCACTTTCTATGTAATACATCTTTACTCTTCTCCACCCTGAAGGTGGCTATTCATTACTCATCCTTTGCAGAGAAGAAATGGCATCAGGGACTTATTAATTTAATCCTAGAGAGAATAGGCAGTAAGCTAAATAAGTCCCTTAGCATAGTTAGTTATACAAATTACCTAGCACTTTGCTTGGAAACTAGCAATGATTGTTACTGAAGCTGGTTGGTAAGCAACTTATTCTAACACCACAAGAGAAGTACAATGTAGCTTTCGGTACAAAAGGAACTGAGCTTGTCTTCTGATTTGGGTCCAAGAAGAGTTTATGGACGAAAGGCCATCTGAGCTGAGACCTGCAGAATAACTAGGCTGTTCCGATGAGAACAAGGGGGTCAAGGTCTGTGTAGGGTTGGGTGATAGGGAAGCACACTGCCAGAAGCAAAAATAGAGTCACAAGAGTACAGGACAGTTTGGGGAACTGCAGGTGGTCCCAGGTCGCTAGAGCAGAGTGCATCAGGGAGGAACAGCAGGCAACCAGCCTGGGATGTCTGCCAGTCTCCCAGGCAGGGCTAGTCAAGAAGAATCTAAAATTCATCTTGTGGGCCACATGTCACAAACTGGTGGCCCTCTAGCCACATCTGGCCATCCTATCTTTTATTTAAGCTACCCAAATTTCTTTTCTTTGACATTTCAAATTATGTATCAATATTTTTAAAATCTGCTACATTTGTCTAAATATACCAATTTTAGATTTTTTTTCATATTTTATTAGTGCATTATAGTCATGCACCAAAGTGGGGTTCATTTTGTCATGTTTATAAATACACATAACCTAATTTGCTCCATTTTGGTCCTTTGTACTTTCCCCTGATCACCTTTCTCTACTCTTTTGGTCTTCCTTCTATTTATTTTTTTAAGTTGGTATATGATCATTATATATGAAAGTGGAATTTGTATATTTATTTAAAAATGGAATATACATTTTATATGTTTAAAATATATATTTTATATATTTATATAAAAGTGGAATTTATATATTTAAGTTGGTGTATGATTATTATGTATAAAAGTGGAATTTTTGATATATTCATATATGCTCACAGCATAATTTGGTCAATGTCATTCTGTATTTGGCCACACTGATTCTCCCTTCCACAAGACCACATTGTCTGGGGCTGAAGATCTACCCCCTGCCATAAGACAGCTTGCTGCAGTCCCACCTCACACACACCTTTTGTTTTATGACACTCAGGAAACTTTCATTCACATTACCTATTGATTTCCTGCAGACATGAAGACTGGTAGCAATGGCTGTGGGCAATGTGGAGCAATAAAAGGTCATTTAAGAATTATTATGTACTTGGTGCTCACCTCTCTGTTGGAGACAAATAATTTTTTTTTGTGGTGCTGGGGATTGAACCCAGGGCCTTGTGCATGCCAGGCAAGCACTCTACCAACTGAGCTATATCCCCAGTCCCTGGAGACAAATAATTTTATCAATTGTCCCTGTTTCCTTGAAGGAACAGATGCTGGCTACTACAGCAGCCACTTACCACAAGTGGTTATTTTAAATGAAATTTAAACTTGAAATTTATGTTGCACTAGCCACATTTCAGGTGCCCAATGGCTGCCTGTAGCTATTGGCCACCATATTGGACAGTACAGATAAAAAAAAAAAATTCCTCATCACAGAAAGTTCTACTGGACAGTGCTACTCCAGTGAATAGCCAGAGCAGACACCCAGAAGGTAGCCAGAGGAACACACAACATAAAGTACCATCGGATTGGATCAGATGGTGCTGGAGGGGTTGAGAGAAGGAGATTCCATGGGTCACACAGTGAATGAGACTTCAGGAAGCAGGTGGACTGAGGATGGCCAGGCTCCAACTAGAGAAGAAAGGGTTAAGTCTGAGTAAGGATGGAATAGAGATTCTGTCTGTAAGGAGTGCTTTGGTGCAAATTATAGAAAAAATAATTATCAGTAACTTCATCAAATAAATGTCTATCTTTCTCTCATAAAGAGAATCCTGGCAGTGGATCAGGAATTCAGGCATATCAGGGCCAATGTCTCTGACTTTCTTCTGGTCCTTCGCTGATTGCTGGAATTTGGATATCAGAGATCTAATGCTCATATCGTCAATCAAGACAGACAAAAAACGGGAAGGGGATGCTAGCAGACTTCCATTCATGGCAAGAACTGTTGCTTATCACAGCATGTGCAAGGAAGCATGAGGGCTTATATAGCCTTTAGTATGAGAACTCAAGGACAAAGAGCTATTCCAGCTCAGCAGTCATCAGTCTTTCCTATCTGGGAACTGGGGAGATAAGATAAGAACAGCAACTAAGAAAAACCCAGATCTTTGGGAAATCATAATATCTATGAGCCTCTTATACATGATGCTTTGTTATATTTAAGGCCTCTTTTGATGTACATTACAATCCACAGTATGAGAAGACCTCTAAGGTTATCCTCTCACCATAAAGTAGAACACAAAATAAAAATCAGCTGAGAGCCAATGCTGACTCTGACTGTATTAATCTGGGAGTGGGCCGTATTAGCTTTGTGTTGCTGCTGTAACAAATTTCCACAAATTAGGAGACTTAAGACTACACAAATTTATCATCTCATGGTTCCAAGTAGGATAGGCATCTGACATGGCTCTCAATGGTCTAAAATCAAAATACTGACAAGGCTATGTTCCCTCTGGAAGCTCTATGGGAGAACTGGTTGCTTTGCCCTTTCCAGCTTCCACAGGCTGCCCACGTTCCTTGGCTTGTTCTCCTGCATCTTTAACATCAACAACACTGCACTTCTTTGTACCTTTCTTCTGGAGCTACACCTTCCTCTGACACTTTCTTTGCCTTCCTATTCTACTTTCAATGATCCTTGTGATTACACTGGTCCTACTCAGATAATCAAGGCAATCTCCTTACTTTTAAAGTATCTGATTAGCAATCTTAATTTCTCTTTGCCACACAACCTAACATCTGCACAACTCTGGGAATTGGGACATGAATATCATTGTGTGGAGGGTACATTATCCTGCTTCTCACATAACTGCTAACACAAATGAATTGGAGATCAATCCAGCAATTCTACATTTAGGAATTATCCCAGGAAATAATGAGTTAATGTATGTGCACTGGAATTTATTACACAGATATTTGTAACAGCAAAAATTTAAAAGGAAAATTGATGTCCATGAGAAAAATGGATGAGCTGTTCTTATATTGTTTTAAAACTGCTTTGCATGAGTTAGTTTGAATAGATTTCCTGTTGTCACAATATATCAGTCATAATTAAAATGGTCAGCAATTTCCAAATGTCATGTCTCAGGGCTGGGGCTTTCTGTCGTGTTTCTAGGTATTCTATAGAAAGATAACAGCATTAGGGAAACTTCAGCAAAGATCAGAGTGTAGTTATCCACGCAATTGAACAGTGCTCATCATGACCTCGAAGCACACCTGTAGATCCCACTGCAGTGAATTTTGGAAAAGAGCATGGCCTAAGTGTGCCACCTGTGAGATTTTAAACATGCTCAGTCCAGGCTCCAAGCTCATCTTGAAGCCCACATTGGCAAAGAATTAAGGGAACATCAATTGTGCATTTCTACTGAGCAAAGCCACTGGTCTCAGCTCTAAAGCAGTCAGATCCTCTTTAATCTCAGAGCCTTATTTACAATGCTGTTCAACTACTGAACTCAAACAGCAATACTACCTGGCCCATGAATATATCTCGTGGCCTAGCCCAAGGTGAGGTGACTACGGTGCCCGTCCAGCAGCTCAGCATGACTGCAGGGTTCAGCCAGTGGTCTTAGTGGACAGCTGAACTCAGTCAGCTGCCCCACTCAAACTCAGAACAGAAGAAGCTGAAAACTCAAGACAAGCTCTACCTGGTCAGATCAGTTCCATCTGACCCATCCTGAATCAAAAGCTAGACCAAATAATGAAGGCCTGTCCCTTCCAGAGAACACCTGTACCAGGTGGGAAAGGCAGCTGTCCACTCAAACACACAGACCCCAGGATTACAAAGACTGAGAAAACCATGACACCCCCCAAAGGAAACCAACTAAGCTCCCAAGATGGAACCTAAAGAAAGAGAGATCCGTGAAATAACGAAGAATTCAGAATAATCCTCTTAAAGAAGATTCATGAACTACAAGATACTGATCTGGGCAATAATTTTTTTAGATTTGACCCCAAAAGTTCAGACAGTCAAAGCAAAAATATAGAAATGAAATCGCATAGAAACAAAAGGCCTCTGCTGACAGCAAAAAAAAAAAAAGAAAAGAAAAGAAACAAAAAACAAACAAACAAAAAACAGAAGAAACAACCCAAGATGGGTAGAAAATATTTGCAAGCCAAACACCTGATGAAGGATGAGTACCAAAAATAGATAACTCAGACAACTCTATGGGAATAAAACAAATTTTAAAGAGGCCAAGAGACCCAAATAGACATTTCTCAAAAGAAATGCAGATGGTCAGGAGATATTGCTAATTCCCAACATTAGCAATCATTAGGGAAATGCAAATTAAAGCCACAGTGAGATATCACCTAATGCCTTCAAGAATCATTATCAAAAAGATGAATGATAACAATTGTTGGTGAACATGTGGAAAAGAAGGTTTTGCACATGGCTAGGGGAATGGACATTAGTATACCCATTATTGAGAGTTTCCTCAATAAACTAAAAATATAATTATTATATGATTCAACAACCCTACTTCTGCTTATTTACCCCAAATGTGAAATCACTATGTTGAAGAAGTGTGTAACATCATTTTCATGGCAGCATTATTTGCAATAGCCAAGTTATGGAATCAACCTCAGAGTTCATCAACAGATCAATGGGGAGATATATATATATATATATATATATATATTATATTATATATATATATTATCTTGAAAAAGAAAGACATTTTGTCATTTACAGCAATACAGATGGAATCAAAGAACATTATGCTAAGTAAAATAAGGTGGGCATGAAAGACAAATATGGCACATTCTCACTAAATTGTGGAAGATGATCCAATTGAAGTCAAAGAAGCAGAGAGTAAATTGGTCATTAGCAGAGGCATATGGAAGACATAGGTGCCAGTCAAAGGGGACAAAGCCTAAATTTGGAGGAATAAGGTATTTTCCTTTGATTTATATTGCTGAGTGTGACGAGTGGAGTCAAATGTAATGTATTATACATTTCAAGTTCCAAATGTTCTCAACACAAATTTAAGTATTTGAGGTGATGGATAAGTTAAAGAGCTGGATTGAGTTAGCAATTAAAATCAATTTAACATTGTATTCATAAATCAGAGCATTGCTTTGATGCCCCATGAATATATACAACATAATTAATCAAAACAATTAAAAATAAAATTTTTAAAAACATATCAACATTGATATTTTCTCTAGTTTTTCTAATATGTGTGTGCATACACAAACATGCATATGTACATCATGATAAACAGAGAAAACTAAGGAAATAGTGGGGTATTCCCAAGACCAAAAGGAAATAAGAGGCTGAACCTAATTCACCAATGCATAATATTAATGTGTTCACCGATCCCTTTTTTTTTTTTTTTTGGTACTGGAGATTGAACCCAGGGGTGCTAACTCACTAAGTCACATCCCCAGATGTTTTACTTTTTTATTTATTTTTTTGAGACAGGGTCTTGCCAAGTTGCTGAGGCTAGCTTTGAACTAGAGATCCTCCTGCCTCAGCCTCCCAAGTCACTGAGATTGCAGGCGGGCACTACTGCATACACCTGTACATAATACTTGATTTTGAGACTTACCATCTCTCTCTACAGTGGTGTATCTCCCTACGGATGATCTCCCAGATGGCTATGTCTCCTTATGCCTCATATGTTAACATATTTGTGACGTTTATCAATATTTATTTTAATTAAAGAGAATAATAAAATGTTGTTTGTATCTTGCCACAGTGACATCATCTGCAAGAGTGTTTTACTTTAATATTTTCATAAATTTTAATTAACAAGCAGTTTGCTACACCGATCCAATTTTAGGAGGAGTTCTAAGGTCAAACAGTTCTTGAATTGTTGGTAACGGGTAAGAGAGGTGAAGTTCAAGAAGGAATGGTGGTATGTATTCACATAAGAGGCATAAAGACATTCTTCTAATAACATAGGGCAGAGGTAGCCACAACTGACCACCAGCTGACCTCAACTAGGCAGCCTTTGCTAAAATACAGACTCTCAGTCTCTAGATCAAATCTGATCACTGTGAGTCTCCTGTCGAAGCATTCAGAAGGCTACATAGCTCAGATGGTTCTCTGAAGTATCAGTAGATCCACAACGCTGGTTTATAATTCATAGGTAAATTCTGCTTTTTATATGTATAAAGGGAATGATTCAAGGTGAAAATAAATTAAGGCATTTTACTGATTTTAAAAGGATAAGTGAACCAATGAAATGCAGCTCCCTTTGGATTATACAATAGATGTTAATATCCCATGTTAAGAGTTATTATTGGAAGGTCCACCCTGCAACTTAGTCCTTAACTGAATTCTGTTTGCATTACACCAGATCCTTGAAATGCACCCATCTCAGCAGCTAAGAGTTACTTACTTATACAACGTCACACTTGTTTGTTTTGTAAGTCAGCGTAGGTGTTTTGAAAAGTAGTTTGGCCATGTATACCAAGGGTCTTAAAAATGTTTATCTTGCTGGGCACGGTGGCACACTGTAACCCAGCAGCTGGGGAGGCTGAGGCAGGAGGATGACGAGTTCAATGCCACCATCAGCAATTTAGTGAGGCCCTAAGCTACTTAGCAAGACCCTGTCTGAATAAAATATAAAAAAGGCTGGGGATGTGGCTCAGTGGTTGAGAGCCCCTGGATTCAATCCCCCGAATTCTGGAAAAAAAAAAAAAAAAAAGTTTATCTTTGCACTGCTTAAGAAGTTTCCCTAAGGAAATAGAGAAGTGGGCACCTATTAACATTTAAATGAAGTGATTTCATATACTGCACAACATTTCACCAAACATGAAAAATAACCAAAATGCATAACTATAGGGAGCTATTTTAATAAATGACGATGTATGCACATAACGTGTTATACAGATGGTGCAATGTGGTTACAACAAATATTTAGCAGCCAAGAAGAAAATTTTGCACAATCCAACATCGAGGTGAAAGCTTTAATATTCCAGGAATGCTTAAGGCTTCTAAATTAGCTAAACATGGAAAAGATATCCAAACAGGAAACTGGATTTTGACTTTTTATATGGGAGAAGGGACATAAACCAGAGAGCAAATGTAAAGGGTTTAAAGAAAACACAGTGAGAAAAGGAAAAGGAAGGAATGAGGATAGAAAGGGAGCAATTCCCAGAGACCACCCTGCTACCCTCGCCCTACCACATGCACACAAGGAAGGGTCTCGGCTTGCCATCCCCGACCTCGGCTGCACCAAGTCAGGACCCAGGCATTAGGGTTCTGTTGCCAGTTTGAGCTCTCCAGGTGACATCAGTGTGCAGCCCAGTTTGAGAGCCTGATTAAGATAGTACATGGAGGAGAGTAATGAGGTCACAGAAGCTCTCATTTCTCTTTCCCTCCATCCTCCTGTCCTCTGAGTTAGGCCTCTGAAACACTACTCAGAGCTCATCAGGAAAGAGCTGCTTGACTTTGTAGCAAACTGGTTCTGGAGGAGATCAGAGTGTGGATTTCCTGTGGCCACCCTGCCAGAGAAGCTCCCTCAGGGTGGCCAGGGGAATGGGTAAGGACCTTGCTTAACAGTCCTCTCCACAAAGGCAGCTAGAGATACAAGCTAGGGTTCAGCCAAGGTTCAAGCTTCAGCCTGCGGGTGAGGTTGCAGCATCACTGATCAGCAGTCTACAAATTCCCTGCCATTAGATTTGCAAGGATCTGTTAGTTCACAGTCCCAAGGCTGGTCCCAGGCACCCACACAGGCTGGAGCTCAACACTGCAGGGTTTTTTTCTTTTCTTTTCGGTACCAGGGATTGAACCCAGGTGTTCTCCACCACTGAGCCACATCCCCAGCCCT
>JAJEJO010000819.1:464626-508652 GCA_020662805.1 Glaucomys volans
TTATCAAAATGTTTCAAATTGATTTCTATTTGTCAAATCATTGTATTTTTTTTTTTAATTTACTTATTGAATCATTGAACACAAATGGAGTACAGCTATTGTTTCACTGGTTGTACACAAAGTAGAGTCACACCCTAACCCTAACCCTTTCTTTTTTATATCTTATTTTGAGACAGTCTCACTAAGTGGCTTAGGGCCTCACTAGATTGCTGAGGCTGGCTCTGAGCTCTTGATGTTCCTGCCTCAGCCTCCCAAGCTGCTGGGATTACGGGAGCACACCACTGCGCCTACCTGTTCCTTGATATTTTAAATTCAGGTTTCTCTAAATGATTGACAGGAAACACTAATCAGCATTGCAGAGATTTGTAGCCCTGAACCAGTTTCTTTGTCCTGTCCTTGAAGGAGCTTAGACACAAGCCTGGATCAACTTGTGAATTACTGGCCACGGCTGCTCTGAGAAACAGCTTTCCAATTCTGCAGCAACCAACCCAAACAAATTATAGGATTCAGTGGGGACAGGACCTGTAATTCCATCTGACACCACCCTATAAGTACCAGCTGTCGAGTTCCATTTTTGGCCACACACAGCAGTAGATCATAAACAACCAGGAGGAAAGAATAAAAGAAGAAAGAGAAAAAGAAAGAGTCATCCGGGGTGCTGGTCCTTTACAAAGGGAGCCCATCTCCCATGGGGAAACTATTCCTCTTAAATAGGGGTGCACAGTGGAAAGTAATCGATCTACCTTTACATAAGTAATTCAAAAGTTTGTGATTGTTCCTTTCACTTTTAGAAACCCAGTAGAAAGGAAATGTAAATTTTGCTTTTCTTCTTTCCTCTTTGTTGGGTAAATAGAATTCACAATACAGATGTGTTTTACAGAGGTGATGTTGTCCCCTCCCCATTGATCCCAGAGCACTGATTCATACATCAAGACAGCTCAACCGATATCAGTTGAATGAACAAATAAAAACTGTATAGAAGCTGCCCTTGAGTCTGAACTACGCACTCCCAGTTTCTATAATTCAAGGCTGCATCTGTTTATATTTGCTATAAACAAAATCTGCTGGGTACTTTGAGGAGAAAGATTCCTTTTTACGAGAGAAGGGTTTTTAGAGGAAATGGTATTTGAGCTGCACCTGGAAGGATAAGGAGAGTCACAACAGGAAGATGTGCAAATCAGCAGGAATGGAAGAGTGCAGAATATTTCGAGATGTGGGCTAGGATGATGGAAATTGCTGTCTCGTTAAAGGGAATTCACTTGGAGTGGGAATCAAAATTTCGTAGTAAGTAATGTAGGGAAATTTCATGGGAAATGTCTCTCCAAATTTTTTTAAGCTTACTAAAATAAATTTAAATGATATTAGATTTTATTGCTTGTCAATTATTCATAGTCATATGCTAAGTTTTTTTGTTACTATTTTATTTTTTATTTTTTGTGCTGGGAATTGAACTACAGGGGCATTTGACCACTGAGCCACATCCCCAGCCCTTTTTATATTCTATTTGGAGACAGGGTCTCACTGAGTTGCTTAGGGCCTCCCTAAGTTGCTGAGGCTGGCTTTGAACTCATGATCCTCCTGCCTCAGCCTCCTGAGCTGCTGGATTATAGGCTTGCATCACCACTCTGGGCTGAAAATTGTATTTCTATAGAAAAGAAAGATCCAACTCCTTTCTTTCAGTTCATTTGCAGTCAGTGGAATTAAGACAATCTGGGTAGGGACTCACATGTGTGCACATGAGGACACACAGTACACTCAGCCCTCATTTATTCACATGAAGTACCTCCTAACCCATGAGTAGCTTAAGAAAACACGGTTATCCACCAAGTGCAAAAATCACACTGTAGTCCAGTAGAGTAAAATGCTATAAATTTATATTTTATATATGCATGGTTTTTTTGGGGGGGTTGGGGGGGTAACCAGGGATTGAACCCAGGGGTGTTTAACCACTGAGCCACATCCTTAGCCCTTTTTATATTTTATTTAGCGACAGGGTCTCACTGAGTTGCTTAGGACCTTGCTAAGTTGCTGAGACTGGCTTTGAACTCGAGATCTTCCTGCCTTAGCCTCCCAAGCCCTGGGATTACATGTGTGCATCACCATGCCCAGCCACATGCTAAGTCTTAAATAAGCAAGGACCAAGAATGTGTGTGTGAAACACTCGAATGCGATGGAGACTGTCACTGTGTTTAGCCTTCATAGATAGACCATGAAGAGGTCCTACTTGCAGAAACATTCTGAGCCCCATTCATTTTTCCTATATCATTTTTATCAACCTCACAAATGCTGTATCTTTTCTGGTGTTGACAATTAAATTTGAGATCAACTCACATCCCATCATTGCATGTGCCCTGTATTGAGAAAGCTGAAGCATCTCACCATCATGAGTGAACCAAAAGATGGACCCGAAGAGCAGAGGTGTCAGACAACGTCCTAAACTTTTAACAATCTTCTTCATCAGTAAACCTTCTTCCTACCAATCTAGCTTCAACTTCCTTTCACGACATCTTCACTTGGGTTATTCAAGATGACTCCTTATTAGAGAAGCAACACCATTATCAGACAACACTCTGATAATAAAGAGGCAATCAAGATCCCTTGACACTGACTCCGGCTGGAACAGAAGATAGATGTTCAGCCTGTTGTGATAAATAAGGACAGATGAGTTGACTGGAGCCTTGAACTCCACGATGAAACGCTGGGGCTTGCATCATTACTTAATGGAAAGTCCCTGAAGGTGTCTGAGCACAGATAGGAAGCGATCCTGCAGGAAGGTCGGTCCGGCAGACTAAAGAGGGAGGCGGCCAGGCTACATGTGTGTCAGCCATCGCCAGGCTGACACAATCCATCAACACGTGTTTCTGTGCAGAGCGTTTGTCTATGGGGAAAGGCAAAGTTCCCTCATTTATCAGCGCTTTCCGTCCTCCTGTGACTTCCATTGCAATTGGAGGTGGGGTGCGCCTCCATTTATCTTGGTGGGATGAGAGACATTTCTCAGAGCCATTTGCATGTTTTAAGCAGCCCACACAGAGACTGACGTGATTGGCAATTTGGAACATATTGTCCTCATTTGGTTCCAGCATCATGTCTGAAGGAAGAAGGGTTAAGTCAGAAGCAAAACAGATCCTCCCTGCTATTTCCCACCTCGATGAAAACTTGCAATGAATTTTTATCTTGCAACGTTTACTTTAGAAATCAAAATAAATGAAAAGGTTAGACCTTTTTTATTTACTTTTCATTTTTTCAGGCTAAAGGATCCATGAAGTCCCTGAAATTAGAAGGTCTGAGTTTATTTTTTAAACCATTTTTTCCCAGAGCAATTTATATAATATAACTACATGTTATCCTTTCAGAACCTCAAGTGAAGAGAAATAATTGTTGTACTTTGCCCAGAATATTACATGAAAAGACATCTTACCTGTGGTGTGTAGCACTTCTTTTTAAGAAAGTATGAATACAAGCAGGTTTCTTTTTGCTCTTTCCTCCACAGCTTCCCAAGTCCCCACTACACGCGCACTAAACAGTAGATGCATTGTAATAGGAGGAAGATAAATGGAGATTCAATAGAAGAAAATGCCATCCAAATAAGAGTCTCAAAAGTGAGGCTCTTGCTCTCTCAGTTAAAGATTCTGATAATTTGTACTTGGTCACCAATGAGCTAATCATGGATCCCATTATTTCCAAGACAAATATTAGCAATGACAAGAAGAACAAGATAATTGCCCACCTAGAACTTAGATGTTCCAAATGGTATTGGGAGCAGGCAGAATGGCCTCAGGTCCTTTGGTCCACTCCTCAAATTCTAAATCTTCTGGGGCTAGAGTTTTTACAATGATTTTCATAGCTCTACATTGATTTCAACCCAGAGCCACTCCACCCTAATCAATTCTGGTCTAAATTGAATATAGAGATTCCTTTTTTCTTCTTAATTAGTTACTTTATCTGAAAGACTCCATGACTTTTCCTTGGCAAAAAGATGAGGCAGAAAACACATTGCCAATGTGCGATGGCCTGAACATTGGCATCCTCTCCCCTCCCCAACTTACATGTGGAAATCCTAACCCTTAAAATAATAGAATGAAGAGGTAGGGCCCTTGGGAGGTGATTAGCATATGGGGTTGGAGCCCTTCCAACTAGGATTAGTGCCCCTGTAAAAGAAACTCCAGAGAGTTCTCTCATCCCTTTTGCCATATGGGGACACAGAGAGAAGAGGACCACCATCAATGAACCAAGAAGGAGACTCTCACCAGCCCACAAATCTGCTAGTACTTTCCAGCTTCTAGAACTTGGAGGAAAAAAATTCTGTTGTTTGTTTATAAGCTACTCAGTATAAGTACAGATAAGACAAGCAATATATGCTCTTAGCTTGCCTTGGCAGGCAGGAAATATATGCATTGAGCTCCTACTGCATTCTGGTGTTACCCCAGCAATGATTAAGATGGAAGGATCCATATTCTTAAAATTTTAATGTTTTCAAGAGAGGAAGTAGAAAAGAAACAAATTAATGCAATCAATTTTATTACTTCTTTTTAAATTTTTTTTCTAGTTGTTTGTTGATGGGCCTTTATTTATATGTGGTGCTGAGAATTGAACCCAGTGCCTCACACATGCTAGGCAAGTGCTCTACCACTGAGCCACAACCCCAGTGCCAAGTTCACTACTTCCAAGTGCAATGAAGAGAGTAAAGCAGGAATGTGGATGGGGAGGGGCAAGCTACTCTACCCAGGGCTACACAGACCTCGCTCACATTTGAACTTGAACTCTTACTCAAACTAAAATTCAGGTGAACAATTTGGCTTAGGTTTAGTCTGCCCAAGACAAAAATCCCCATTTATAAAATTGGCATGCAAACCCCTCACAAAAGACCATTTTTTCTACCTACATGAAGTGGATCGAAGAGAGAACTAGCTTATGCACTCACTAAGCACTTCATGAAGCACAAAACCCTCTCACAAATTTATAGCCAAGATTCAGTAAGTTAAAAATTATGCAGAGTGTGGGGTTTATTATTGTACCCTGTTATGGATGAGGGAATAGAAATCAGAGAGGTTAAGTAAGTTAAATGTCAAAGCTCATATGCACAGTAGGTAGAGGAAGTTCTCTAACAAGTGATGCAGCCACATCTATGTTTATAGCAGCTCAACTCACAATAGCTAAACTATGGAACCAACCTAAGTGTCCTTCAGCAGATGAATGGATAAAGAAAATGTGCTACACATACACAATGGAATATTACTCAGTTTTAAAGAATAATGAAATGATGGCATTTGCCAGTAAATGGATAGAGCTAGAGAATCTCATGCTAAGAGAAATAAACCAATCTCAAAAAACCAAAGGCCAAATGTTTTCTCTGATATGTGGATGTTAATTCATAATAAAGGAGGGGGCACTAGGGAAGAATATGGTTACTTTAGATTAAGTAGAGGAGAGTGAAGGGAGGGGAGGAGGATAGCAGAATGAATCAGACATTGTTACCTTATGTGCATATATGATTACATGACCAGTGTGATTCTACATCATGTACACCAAGAAGAATGAGAAGTTATAGTCCAATTATATTATAATGTATCAAAGTGCATTCTACCATCATGTATAACTAATTGGAACAAATAAAAAATTCAAAATGTGGAAAAAAGTTCTCTAGGAATTCTTAAATTTTAATGACATATAGTATCTACTGCTGAATAACAAGTTATCCCAAAACTTAGAAGCTTAAAACAAGAAATATTTACCATCTCATAACCTCTCTGAGGTGTGGACCCTGACTTACTCTCTCACCAGACTGCCATCTCAGCATCAGCTGGGCTATAGTTAGCCTCCACTAGGGAAGAGGACACTTCCTCAGTTGCTCATTCACTGTAGGCAATCTCCAGTCTCCGTGGACTTCTGCCCAGGGTCATCAGTTCCTTGCCATGGGAACCTCTCCACAGGGCTACTCAAAGACACTCTAGCTTACTTCTTCCACAGCTAGAACTCCAAGTGATATTGACAGAAAGAGAAAGGGGGGGGGGGGGGGGAGAGAGAGAACTAGTAATTACTAAAGTAAAACAAAATTACATCCCATAACTTTTGCCATATTCTATTTATTGACTCTGAACCACTATGTCAAGTTCTCAACCAAGGGGCGTGTGTTCCATCATTATATAAAGGCATGGGTTTAAAGAGTGAGGATCGAAAACAGTTTTAGAAGGTTAAAAAGTGCCTACCGAAAAAGAATGCTTTGGAAATATATAAGTCAAAATAATATTCTTATTAGGCATTTATTTTAAAATTCATTATCACATTTGGGGGTACATGATGCAAATGAATGTTTCACCAAACTAATGATGAGTTATTTAATACTAACTTTTATTAAAAATAATAGTCAAGGAATAAAAGTACACCACTAGAGTAAATAATTTAACCACAAAGGTAAAGTAGTAAAAAGTGAGGAAAAATGAAAGGAACTACAATAAAATTAGAATACAAGTTACAAAATGGCTCTAATAAGACCTTGCCTATCTTTAATTACCTTGAATGTAAATAGATTAAATTCTCTGATTATAATACATTTTCTGAAAATCAATAAAGAAGATCCAATTAGGGGCTGGGGTTGTGCCTCTGTGGTAGAGCTCTTGCCTAGTACATGTGAGGCTCTGGGTTTGATCCCCAGCAACACATAAAATAAATAAAATAAAGGTATTGTGTCCAAATACAACTAAAAAATATTTTTTAAAAAGACCCAATTATATCTGGGTTTGATCCCCAGCAACACATAAAATAAATAAAATAAAAGTATTGTGTCCAAATACAACTAAAAAATATTTTTTAAAAAGACCCGATTATATGTTACTTACAAGAAACTTACTTCATTTTTATTGACACTCATAGACTAAAAGGGATGGAATAAAATATTCCAGACAAATGGAATCTAAAAGAATGTAGGAGAATCCATACGTATATCAGATAAAAAAGACTTTAAATGAAAAGCAATAAAAAGAGACAAGGAAGGTCATCATGTAATTATTAAAACACCAACTTAGCAAGAGGAAATGATTTTACATATGTGTTTTATGCATATTATACACAACACACACATACACACACCCAATACTGGATCACCCAGATTTAAAGGGAGAGACAGACTCTGATACAACACTAGTTGAAGACTTCAACATTCCACTCTCAGTAATGGACAGAAAACCAATAAAGAAACAGCAGAGTTAACTTACACCCTAGACCAAAAAGTCCTAACAGACATCTGCAGAATATTCCAACCCATAACTACAGAACACATTCAGTACACAGAACATTCATCCAGAGAGATACTAGGCCAAACAATAAAGGGCAATAAATTTAAAAAACAAAAACTGAAGTCATATCAACTCTCTTTTCTACCAACATCCTTTTGAAATTAGAGATTAATAATAAAAAAACTTGCGAAGCTATACAAATTCATGGAAATTAAATGACTTGTTTTTGATTAATAAATGGATCAATTAAAGATTTTAAAAAATTTAAAACTTTCTTGAAACAAATGAAAATGGAGACAGAACATAGGGCCCACCACAAAAGCAGCACTAAGAGGTAAGTTTATAACCATTAATGAAGCCAGACAGCAGAAGGATCTCTACAACAACAACTATAGAGGCACACATACAGGAAGTAGAAAAACAGGCACAAATCAAACTCAAAATCAGTATGAGAAAAAAATGTCATCAAGATTGGGGCTGGGGTTGTAGCTCAGTAGTACAGCACTTGCCTAGCATGTGTGAGGCACAGTGTTCAGTTCTCAGCTCTGCAGTTGAAGAAGTTAAAAAAAAAGTCCATCGACAACTAAAAAATTGGAGCACAAAAAAAAATTGGAGCACAAATAAATGAATTAAAGAAACAACAACAACAAAATGAAAATGCCTAAAGATAAACAAAGCAAAGACATGGCTCTTCAAAAAGGTAAACAAAGGTGGTAGATACCTGTAATTCCAGATGGCTAAGGCAGGAGGATCACATGTTAGAGGCCAGCCTTTGTAACTTAGGGAGCCTCTGTCTCAACACAGAAATTTTTTATTCCAAAGGCCATGGCTGAAGTGCTCAGTGGTGCCTATGGGTTCAATTTCTGATATTTCAAGGTAAAAATAAAGGATAAACAAAATAAAGAAACTCTTGGCTAGACTAAGCAAAATACAGAGAAGACTCCAATAAATAAAATCAGATGAAAAGGGAGACACTGCAACAGATACCACACAATACAAAGGATCATTAGAGATTGGTATGAACAATTAGACACCAGAATTTTGACCACCTAGAGAAACGTACATCTCTGGACACACACCTTGCCAAAATTGAAACTTGACAATAAAAAAGAAAACCCAAACAGATAAATAACTAGTAACAAGATTGAGTCAGTAATAAAAAGTTCCTATCAAATCAATGGCCAGGACAAGAGAGCTTCACTGCTGAGTTTTACCAAACATTTAAAGAACTAATGCCAAGTCTCCTTAATTTATTCCAAAATAAATAGACTGGGAAGGAATTCTTCCAAATACATTCTATTAGGCCAGTATTACCCTGGTACCAAAACCATATATGAACACAAAAAAAAAAAAAAAAAAGAAAAAAAACTCCAGGCCAATATCTTTGATGAATAGAGATGCAAAAGTCCTCAACAAAATACTCATAAACAGAATGCAATAGCACATTAAAAAGATTATTCACTTGATAAAGTGAGATTCATCCCAGGGGTACAAGAATGGTTCAACATACACAAATTAATAAATGAGATACACCACATTATCAGAACAAAGCACAAAAAGCATATGATTGCCTTAATAGATGCAAAAAAGGCATCTGATAACATTCAGTATCCCTTTATGGTTTGAGAAAAACACACTGAACAAATTATGTATAGAAACAAGGTACCTCACCGTAACAAAGGTCATTTATAATAAGCAAACAGCTCACACTGTACTGAATAGGGAATAGCTGAAAGTTTTTTCTATAAGATCTGGAACAAGACAAGAATGCATGCTTTTACCAAATTTACTCAACATGATTTTAAAAGTCCTAAGTAGAGCTAGTAAGCAAGAGAAAGAAATAAAGGGCATTCAAACTGAAAAAGAAGTCAAATTACCACTATTTGCATATGACATGATCTTATATAGAAAAAACCCCAAAGTCTCCACAAAAACTATTAGAACTAGTAAATAAATTTAGTCAACTTGCAGGATACAAAATCAACATAAAAAATCAGTAATACTGATAAATGATAATAGTCAAATATCTGCAATAGAAATCACAAAAGCAATATCATTTATAATAGCTACCAAAAAATCTAGGAATAAATTTAATCAAAGAAAGAAAAGATCTCTATAATAAAAATGATGAAATATTGAAGAAAGAAATTGAAGAGGACATAAAAAATGGAACTATATCCCATGTTCATGGATTGGAAGAATCAGTATTGTTAAAATGTGCACAATAACCAAAGCATTTTACATAAACAATATAATCCCTACCAAAATACTAATGGTGTTCTTCACAAAACTAGTAAAAACAATTCTAAAACATATGGAAACCAACAAAATCTGGAATGCTCAAAGCCATCATGAGCAAAAAGAGTAAATCAGTAGACATTACACAACCTGACTTCAAAATATACTACAAAGCTGTAGTAATCAAAACAGCATGGCACTGGCATTAAAAACAGAGATAAATGGAACTGTATAGAGAACCTAGAAATAAACCCACAAATTACAATCTACTGACTTTCAACAGAGGTGGTAAGAACACTCGCTGGAGAAAGGACAGTCTTTAATAAATGGTAGTGAGAAATTGTATGTTCCTATGCAGAAAAATGAAACTAGACCCCCTATCTCTCTGTTTACAAAAATTAGCTAAAAAATGGACTAAAGACTAAAATGTAAGATCTCAAATTATGAAACAGTTTGAAGGGGAAATGCTTCAGGACATTGGAATAGGAAAGGACTTTTTGGAGAAGACCCCAAAAGTATGGGAAACAAAAGCCAAAATAGCAGATGGAGATGGGATTACATCATACCAAGAAGCTTCTGCAAAGCAATCCAGAGTGAAGGTACATCCTATGGAATGGAAACGTTTGCAATGTCTACCTCTGGTGAGTTGATACCCATAATATGTAAGGAACTCCAAAAACTCAATAACAAAAAAAATCTTATTAAAAATGAAAAATAGACTTTGGTAGACATTTCTCAAAAGAAGATATTCAAATAGTGATCAGGTACATGAAAATAAATGATCAATATGACTAATCATCAGGCAAAGGCCAATTAAAAATCACAATAAGGAATCATCTCACCCCTATAAGGACTATTATCAAAAGGATTGTTTAATCAGCTCTTCATTGCTATAATTAAAATACCCAACAAGAACAACTTAGAGGAGGGAAAGTTTATTTGGGGCTCACAGTTTCAGAGGTCTGAGTCCATAGATGGCCAACTCCATGGCTCTGGGTCCCAGGTGAGGCAGAACATGATGGGGGTAACGCCCAGTGGAGGAATGCTGGTCTGCGGGCAGGGGGTTGAAGGGAAGGGAGTTATAGGAAAGATGAACCCTTCCAGGACACATCCCCAGTGATTTACCTCCTCCTGTCAAGACCCACCTGCATACTTTTACCACCTAATCATTCAAACTAGGGTGGTTTGATTTGTTACAGCTCTCCAAATCCAATCACTCTACCTCTGAACATTCATGCATTAGCACAGGAGATCTGGGAGAGATAGATATTCTTCACCTGTTTTAAACAATATGCAGTGTATACATGTATCAAAACATCATGCAATTCATTAATAAGTTTAAGTTTTTTTCATGTACCAGTTAGAAGTACATTTGAAATGAAAAAATACACAAAAATTTAAATATCATATTTTGGGTCAATTATTCAATTGAATGGTTCAGGGACATAATGGTTAGAGTTCAAAAATAACTTCATTGTTAAAATGGAAAAATGACATAACTGATAATACTGCTAACCTGAAACTGAAATATCCAAACTGACAAGTGAAACTTAGAACACACAAATATCCTTTTATCTTATAATCAACATCCATTTTATTCGTAGCAAAGCAAAATCATCCGTCAATCATGATCATTTGGATTGCCTTGGCTGATCATTTTGGTTACCTTTATTTGTGAACCTCACAGCAAACCTTGAGGGTAGGTCCTCTGGCCTCATTCTGTCAGTGAGGGGACTGAGGCACAGAGAGGTAGGACAACATGCCCAGCGTCAACAGCAAGTACATGGAAGAATTGGCATTTCGACATAGACAATTTGACTGCAAAGCACACAGTCCTCACAAATGTTTTGAGATCATAAGAAAAGTAAACTTTTAACCATAGGCTGCCAGCTCACCTGTGAAGGGATTGCCTTATACCTATTTAGTGCATCCCTATCTATGAGGACTGACCTTTCTACTTCCATTTTTCTTCAACCCAATGGCACCTCCTTTGTACTAGCAAACAATTAAGCTAAGAGTGCATCTCTCATGACCATTCCTGATTTATCACACATTTAATCACCCACCTATCCCACCATCCATTTATCCAGCCATCCATCCATCCACTTGTTAAATTGAATCAGTAGGCCTAAGGTTTCCCTGTGCATAGTAAACCGCACCCTAACTTGATGCATAACAGACTGCAACCTGTTCTTTTAACAAATAGCTGAGTCTCAGCCAAACACAAGCCATCACTGTTCAGACCGCATTCAAGTAAGACAGACACAAGCTCTAACCAACTGGCTATCTTGAGACCTCGATTTCATTTTCTGTGTACCATTTCCTTTTTCCTGGCTACAATTAAAACCTGCTCCTGTGGTGGGTCAAGGCATTCTGAGCCATTTTTGGTCCATACTGCTGTCTGATGCTACAATCACAAATAATGCCAATTAACGCCTAAAAAATCAGACGTGTTGTAATTTTGTCTTTTAACACATGCACCCACTTTCCCAAGACATCATGGTTGACCCGCCACCCACTCGACCAACAGTTTACTGTCCACCTATCATCTTACAAAGAACTAGTTCTAGGCTGAACTGTGCTAGGCCTTAATTCAGTATTTCTGAAACACAGAATTCCTCCTACTCTCAAGAGTTATAGTCTGCCTACTACTTGCCTGATTATAATCTTTTAAAATAATTACTTGACTTTAAAAAAATGCCTCCTTTCACCTGTACTCCAATGTTTGGGAAATCAAGAGTATTATGTGCATATTATTTTTCTCTAACTATACTATAAAATAAATTCATACTTTTAAAATTAACTCATGAATTTATTTTACAGTATAAAATTAAATTTATAATCTTTTTATGCTATATAGAATTTAAAAATTTATTTTAAAAATTTTAAAATTTTTTAAAAATGAAAATGTATTTTATAGTATACAAATTTAAAAATTTATTTTAAAATTTAAAAAAATTAAATAAAATTTATTTTATACTATGAAATATGCAAATATACATTTATATGTTTTATATAAATATATGTATTTGTACATATATTATATATTCTATATATTATATATTTTATATATTTAAATATTTTATATATAATATAAAGTATAGCATAAAATAAATTTTATCAAACATATTTTATATTTATATATTTTATATATTATATATTTTATGTATGAAATAGTATAAAATATAGTATGAAATAAATTTATTTTAATTTAATTTTAAAATAATTTTTTAAAAAATTTTAAAGGTATTTATTTATATTTTTATAGTATTTTATTTTATACTATAAAATAAAAAAAAAAATTTATTTAAGGGTAAGCTTCTTGGGCAACTTACCAATAAGTTACCCAAGCTTGAGACTCCATTCATCCCTCTCCTAACCTGGTTAGAAAGAGATGAGACAGGCCCCTTTGCCCTTCCTCAGGACCTCTGCCCTTAGTGGGGAGAAAGAATCCAGATCCAAGCTCCCCCGCAGCCTGCGATCTGGGGACAAGCAAAGGGCTATTTCCCTTCCCCGCCCCGCCCTGCAAGCTCTGTACTGTTGACAGGTTTGAAATGAGATTGCTTTCCTGACCACCTTTGGGGACACCCTGGAGTCAATATTTCATATTCATTAACTAATGAACAGCTGGGGACGGCAGAGCCCTTCCAGGAAGGCTGGTTTCAGAGCTTGCTAAGTCAATAGCCCTCCTTTGATGGTTCCGCGGAGAGAGAGCAGCCCGGGCTTCGGGTTGAACATTGACTCCTAGGTGAGGCCCCTGGAGCCCGTGTTAACAACGGATGCCCTGTGTGGCCTCTGAAATGTGTTTATTTGCACTGTGGGTGTGCATGGAAACCAAGGGGAGACCAGACCCTCAGACCCATGAAGGTCCTTCTGCAGGTCCAGGGGAGGCTTTCCATCTGCCTCTGCCCTCCCTCTTTCTCTTTGTTGCCGATCTCTGTCTCCTCACTCTTTCTCTTTTTCCCTCTCTCCCCGACCCCCTGCATCCTTTTACCTAGCCCTCTTTCCGTTTATCTTCCTCTCCCCTACCTCTTTCTTGTAATCTGCTTCCTTTAAACAAGATTTTTGGAATGATCTGCCTGTTTATTCTGGGTTGATCATTATCGAGAAGACAACATGGGTAATGGAAAGAAGTACTAGGTAAAAAGGACTGGGACAGAGGCTATCTTTGTTATCAGATGTTTGGGGGAAATTTGGGGTACCTATTTCTTAGGATAGTTGTAGAATATTAAATAATGTTCATTAAACATAATGTAAGACGTAGAAAGTGCTCCTTTAAAGTTAACTTTTTGTGGTGGTGCACACCTGAAATCCCAGCAATTTGGGAGGCTGAGGCTGGAGGATGGCGAGTTTGAAGCCAGCCTCAGTAACTTAGAGAAGTCCTGAAGCAACTCAGCCGGACCCACATTCTAAATAAAATACAGAAAAGAAAAGAAAAAAAAGAACTGGTGTGACTGCACCAATTACAGCCAGAGGAAGGAGAAGCTGTGCTCCATTTGTGTACAATGTGTCAAAATGCACTGTGCTGTCATTTATGACTAATTAATGGGGTGTGGCTCACTGGTTAAACACCCCTGGGTTCAATCCCTAGTACCATAAAAAAAGGCTCCTGAAGTCAAGAGTTGATCAATGGGATGGCATCAAATTTAAAACAAACAAAAGAAACTTAAATTTTTTTAAAATAACATTGTATTATTTCCTTCCTCTAATCTCTACTCATAATCATAAAACAACAGTAATTTCTGATATAATTTCTCCCTAAACCATTGTGACAATCAAATTATTTGGCAGGGGGATAGCCTATGTTGGGCAGATTTTAAGTTTTTTGCTAAGTTTTGCCTTTTTCTCAGAAGTGGACTTGAGGCACTCTGGATTTTCATTCCTTAGTCATGTGACTCCACAGAATAATTTTGGTTGTAAAATGAACCCTGTTTTTCTTTTCCATGCTTGAAAACATCCATTGTAGTACAAACAGGTGCGACGCTGTGGCTATTTGTCACTACTTAAATATTACCCGGGCGCCCCCTTGTGTTCACTGAGAGTAATGCTATAGATTATTCTTACCTGAGGCAGAAAACTGGACGGTAATTATTTTTTGTAAGAAATGTATGAAAGTGGGACAGCGTTAGCATCGACTTTGGAAGGCCAAGGAGCCTCAGGAGGCTGGGGTGGCCTGTGCGGCCTACACAGGTTCTCAGAACATACTCACAATCATACTGTTTGACAAAGTTCTCTAGCAAATCTTTTATTAAACTTGATCTTTTCTATAAATTCCTAACATTGGTAGGGAAGGAAAAAATCTCATGATTCCCTCTAATTAGAGAGGAGAAGGCTGAGACGAATTTTGCCAATGAATTGTAGACCCTCCCAAGTGAGAAGAACCCCTGGCTTGTTCAATCTCTGTAAGTAGCTATTTTTCCCCACATTTCTTAAGACCCTTTGATTGTAAGCAGTTGAAATCAGCGTGACACAACTTGAGAAAAAAGGCAGGAAATTATCACAAAGTGGAGATTTTTTTTCATCTAACCCCCAAACCACCTTCCCTTCGGCAAGGAGTAGAACTGAGCAGAGCTCGGGATTAACCTTCTTCCTCCACCATTCTCACCGAGCTTCCTCTGATCCTTTGCTGCCTCTGTTTTCAAGTTTTCTCTGGTGCCTCCACATTCTAAGTCCCCTTGTCTGAGACTGCAGAAACTCTCTGGGACCATCATTCTCTTTATTACAATTACAAGTCGGGGGGCAACACAATTTGAGTGCCCTCCTTGGAATCGGATTTTCTGGCTCTGAACCAATATGGCGGGAGGTACAGTGTGATGCAGCAGAAACTTGAATTTCCTCCTGTGGGCTGTTCCTGAAGGAGCCCCTGGGAGGATGACCCCACCATGCACACCTGAGCAATTTGAACAACTAACTGAAAGGAGAACAGGGCTCCAGTGCACTTACCCTGAGCCCTAAGGAGCAGATGAGGACACTAATGGCCCAGCCCAGCCCAATCCAGAACAGCTCTCAAAAGATAATGCCCGAGCAGTGGGCCACTTGGGATGTGGCCAGGGCCAGATACCTGGGTACACACCCCTAGAGCCCTCAAGCAAATGACAAGCACCCCTTATCTATTGTCTGGAAGGTCCTGAAGCATTAATGACAATTTAAATATATTTTCCCCCAGTGGATTTATCACTTTTTCCCAAATGGTAATTTATTATCATTATAAAAGCACTTTTCCAAAATAATATATTATTATTAGTAGTAAAGCACCTTTTCACAAATGGTAACGTATTATTATAAAAGCACTGTCCTTCAGTCCTATGGAAAAGTAACATAATAACTGAACACCTCCCTAATTTTTATCCCATCGCAAGAAACAAAGAAACAAAAGATAACACTTAAGATATGTTATTCCAAAACATTTGCCGACAATGTACAAAAGTATCCATGTGAATCCACCATGAATCTGTAACACAGAACTTGAAGTTCAAGGACATCATATTTACTTTTCTAAGCCAATTCAGCCACTTACCACAATATCCATCCTTGTGCATTTTGCTGTCATTCAAGAAGGGAGGAGAGGGACTTTCCTTTTCTACCTGAAAAATCATATGGAAATTTTCAATTGGAAGCACTTTCCCATGGAGCTACACCCCCAGCTCTTTTTTAAAACTTTTTTCATTTTGAGACAGGGTCTTGCTAAGTTGCCCTGGCTGGCCTTGAACTTGAAGTCCTCCTGCCTCAGCCTCCTGAGTAGTTGCAATTACAGGTGAGTGCCACCAAGCCTGGCTTCAATTGGTATCCCTGCCTCCCCCTGGCCCAGGGATAGTCTGGCCACCAGTATTACAATTCCCAGGACACAGTATTCTAGGTCTGAGCAAACGTATCTAATTTTTCAGCTGCAATTCTCCCAAACTTCAGGGAAGTGGCCAGGCCACATTTCCATGTAACCCTACCACAACTAACACTCATCCGTTGGATGAAAATCCAGCTTGCTCACAAGACCTTCTGAATGTGCTTTTAAAATTAATGTTAGAGGAAGGTAACAAGACTCTCCAATCTGGTTCCACTCTACCCGAACTTATTTCTTTAAAGTCATTGAACAAGTCGACATTTTCTGAATGCCCCATGCGATATTTAATTACTCTTATCTCCAGTGCTGTGTTAATTGTAACAATCATTTTTGGAAGTTCCCAAAATCCAGGCACTATGCCAAGTTCTTAACCTCCCTTGGAATTTTTTCTTTTTTCTTTTCTTTTTTTTTTTTCTTTTTACTTTATTTTTTGGTACTGGGCATTGAACCCAGGCATGCTTAACCATTGAGCCATATCCCCAGCCCTTTTCAAATTTTATTTTGGAACAGGGTCTCGCTAAGTTGTTTAGAGCCTCGCTAAATTGCTGAGGCTGGCTTTGAACTCACAATCCTCCTGCCTCAGCCTCCCAAGCCTCTGGGATTAGGGTTAGAGTTAACTTCCTTAGTTTTAATCTTTACAAATAGTTTTCAGATGAAGAATTGAACTTTGGTTATTTGCCAAGGTTATAGAGACACACCATCCAATAGAACCCTAACTCAGATCATATAGGTCATTTAAAATTTTATGGAACCACATTAAATTATGAAAAGAAACAGTTGAAATTAATTTTTAAATACTTCTAAGCCCAAATATATCACAAAAATGACCATTCCTACATGGAAATCATTGTAAAAACTTGAGATATTTTACATTTGTTTTATACCAAGACTTCAAAATACAGTGTGTAATTTTTCTCAATTGGGAATAGTCACTATTGAGAATAGAAATATGCATTTGAAGGGTTCTGTATTACGCTTAGACTAGCAGATTTATTTTATTTTCGCTTCTGTAGGGACTAGGGGAGAAGACAGTGGCCGTGGCATCCTTGAGGGGAGAGGCGTGTACAGAAAGTACAGATGACTCTGGGACAGAACAGGACCATTCTGCCTCCAAGTGATGTCTGTGACTTAACTCTGAGTGCTAATTAAAACACGGTTCGTGGGGAGGCCTAAGGGAGTTGTCTTTCTCATGCACCTAATCTCTCATTCGGGTCTCCTTTTCTTCCTTTGATTTCTTCTGGAAGAGTTCCAGCAAAGGCACTGATCTCTGGCAAGAATTTTCCTACCAGACAAGGAACACTGCAGAGTCTGTGGTGTGGGGAGACCTGGGACTCTGCATTGTCCTGCCAGAAACTTCCAAAATAAGGATGCAATGAGAAGTCTCAAGGAAGAGATGCCCGGGAATCTGCATAGCATCTGAATCATGTGATTTACCAGACGTGGCAGGGCAGAATCCATGACCAGACTTACCCAGCAGGACTCAGAGTGGGCGGGTCTCAAAACAGAAGTGGGAGAAAGTGGGCAGGCATCTCAAGTGGGCAGCTGCTGCCTTCACTGAGGTGGTGGTTTGCTTGGAGACCAGTAATAGGGGCTTGTCAGCTGCATTTGCCAAGGCCTGGCTTAGGCAATGAGCTTGCTTCTAGAAGGAGCTCAGCTTTTTAAAGCTATGTTTGAGAAGCTGTGTTCTTTTGTTCAATTTCAACGACCTTAGAGACATTATTTCCTTTTCTTTTCATTGAGATACAATTCACATACCCAACAGATTCCCCCTGTTGAGTGTACAGTTCCATGAACTTCGGTAACCAATATCATAATCAAGATTCTCACCACTCCTTGGTACATATCCAAAGGAGTTAAAATCAGCATGCTACAGTAAACAGCCACATCAATGTTTATAGCAGCCCAGTTCACAATAACTAAGTTATGGAGCCAACCTAGGTGCCCTTTCACTATAGAAGAATGGATAAAGAAAATGTGGTATAGATATACAATGGAATATTACTCAGCCATAAAGAAGAATGACTTTATGACATTTGCCAATAAATGGATAGATCTGGAGAGTATCATGCTAAGTGAAATAAGCCAATCCACAAAAAGCAAAGATTGAATGTTCTCTGATATGTGGATGCTAACACACAAGAAGGAAGTAGGAGGAGAATAGAAGTTCAGTGGATTAGACAAAGGGGAATGAAAGGGAGGGTGGGGGAAGGGAATAGGAAAGAGTACAATGAATGGGACATCACTTTCCTATGTGCATATATGAATACACACAGTGAATCTCCATATCATATACATCCACAAGCCTGGGATCCTAATTAGAACAAGATATACTCCATGTTTGTATAAATATATCAAAATATATTCTGTCATGTATATCTCAAAAAACAAATAAAAAATATTTTAAAAAGATTCATAACTTCTCCTCCCCAAATTCTCATTCTCCTTTATAGCCAATCCCTACCACCTGCCCTGGCCCCTGGCAAACACTGCTCAGTTTTCTGACCCTGTAAGTTTGCCCCTTCCAGAAGTCCTGTAAATGGGTTCACAGTGTATGCAGCCAGTCACACAGTCTCATGCTTTTGAGACTCATCAGTGTGGTTGTGTGAATTACTAACGGATTCTTTTTCATGGCTGTGTAATAATCCACTGTATGCATGTGCCACATTTTGTTTATCAATAGCTCACAGTGACCTGGGTTGGTTAGAATTCTCGATTACAAATAAAGTGGTTGTAACCATTCATGTGCAAAACCCAGAAGCATTCTGATTTCATATTTGCCAATTGCATAATTTGGCAATACTTCCATTACAGGCTATGCTGACCTCCCTGATGTGGCAAATTACATACACAGATACAAAAGTACACACATAATACTTAAATAACACGTGTATCTATATCTGACTACTAAAAAGTAAGGTGAAATTATTAAAATGTTTTCTGTTGTTGGTCAGTGGAATATCTTATCCAGAATCAGCAACAGCTGACTGACCATTTGAATTTTGAGCTCATTCGTTGGATCCTTTTTGCTCAGTGGTAATCACACATGGCAGTAATATAATAGATGCTTCCCTTTGATTTCACAGCACGTCTGGTTCATCTTGTTTGCTGAACACCTCTGCTATTCCAAACGGAAGCCTAAATGTTCCATCTTGGACAACCTGATGATTGACAGCTTCCTGTCTGTGTTCCCATGAATAAAGAAAAACTGAGTGTCCTCTGAAAATGACTTAATTTTTACCCAGGAAACTATTGGTAGATTTGCTGGATGTTGCCACTTAACATAAACCCAGGCACCCCATCCTTTCTAGACATCTAGAAAGGATGACATTGAAGAGTGCGATTATTTCCATGGTGGGGGCCAGCCAGTGGGCTGCTTCAAAGTGACCTGGCTACAGATCTTCATTTTGCTCCAGAAAGAAACTGACAGACGAAAACAAGCAGGCTTTCCAAAATCCTTGCCTCACCTGTGAAGTGTACAGAACTTGGTCTCCAAATCACTCCGAATTACAGAAAGTGGTGTTCAGATTTCTTCATCCTACCAATGCCCACAACATTATCTCCTGACTGTTTAATGGAGGAGGAGGAAGATTCACTGGAGATGAGAATTTTCTTCTTTTTTTTGTTTCCATACACAAGTGTTGGGTTCCTCTTATGCATTTTAGAACATCACAAGGCAGGAGCTCTGTGATTAGGAGTGAATCAGACTTAACCTTAAGTGCCTAAGGAAAAACAGAAGAAGAGCAATGGTAATTGATACCATTCATGGAAGACTTGCAGCTTGGCTGATACTGTGCAAAGCACTGTATACTTATTACAGGATTTGTTACTACAAGAACAACCCTAAAAATTAGATACTATTATATTATCCCCTTATTATTGATAAGAAAATTGAAGCTCACAGAGGTTACAGTTTGCAGAGATGGCCCAGCTGGTATATGACAGAGCTGGGGTTTTAGTCAGTTTTTTTCTGCCACTGTGACTATAATAACCAGAATAATTGTAGGGGAGGAAAAGTTTATTTAAGGGCTCACAGTTTCAGAGGTCTCAGTCCATAGACAGCAGGCTCCATTCCTCAGGGCTGGAGGTGAAGCAGAACATCATGGTGGAAGAGTGTGGTGGAGGGAAGCAGCTCACGTGGTTATCAGGAAGCAGAGAGAGACTCCACTCTCCAGATACAAATATGTACCCCAAAGCCACGCCCCCAATGCCACCTCCTCCAGCCACACCCACCTGCCTCCAGTTATCAGTCAGCTGATCCCATCAGGGACAAATGCACTGATTGGGTTAAGGCTCTCACAACCCAATCATTTGTCCTCTGAACCTTCTTGCATTAGCACATATGAGCTTTGGGGGGACACCTCCCATCCAGACCATAACAGCTGTGAATGAACTTATAATTGTATTTGACTCCAAACTCATGCTCCAAACCACATTTAATTGCCTCTCAGGTTTGTTGTGTATCCCCACGACTCTGGCATCTGTTGGTAACAGGGGAATCCACCTAGCCTGTATGTTACATGCACCATTTTGATGTTATCTGAAGCTCCTACTCAGGGACACAGCTCCCCTCTGACACTCTGTGGAGCTCACCTTTGTCTGGCCTGTTTTCCTCCCAGTGCTTTACCTCAGGGGTGTTCTATTCAGCCCTTGCTATTACACAGATCCTGGACGACAGATTCTTTTAGGTTAAACTGACACTGAGAACTCTCCTTGAGACATACACTGGCATTTGAATTCTGAGGCTACCACAAATCAGATGCTGAAGTTCAAAGCAGGACAGAGAAGGGAGGGCCAGGGGACAAGCTGGGCACTTTGATGTGCCACGAGGATGAAGATAGTGTATAAAACCTCAGTGGTGTTACCCAGCAACATTTCAAGTAAACAGGCTGTCACTCCTGCATTACAGAGGAGAAACCAGCTGGAAAACAAGAACTCCATCCAAGTTCACCCTGCAAATAAGTTGTAGGATCATGGTGTAGGCCATTGTTTCTTCCTTTTCTTCTTTTAATTATTATTATTATTTTTTTTTAACTGGGGTTTGAACTCAGGGACACTCAACCACTGAGCCACATCCTCAGCCCTATTTTGTATTTTATGTAGAGACAGGGTCTTACTGAGTTGCTTAGCACCTCACTTTTGCTGAGGCTGGCTTTGAACTTGCAATCTTCCTGCCTTAGTCTCCTGACTGCTGGGATGACAGGCGTGTGCCACTGCACCTGGCTTAAGGAAAATGCCTTATAGAGACAAAGTTACCCTTCAAAATACCTCAGGAAGAAGAAATGGGAACTGAGCAATTGTCTCAAGAGGTTCCTTAGCCTTTTTAGGTTCCAATATTAAAACAGATTGTTTCCAAGGCAAAGGCACTTGGAAAAGACCGTGTTGTATGCACATTGATTTTCTAGCAGTGTCTTTGAGATGTGTACACCAGGAGAAACCTCACACAGGTATCTCCCAGCTCAGCTCCGGCTCACTCCAGACAACCATCTGCACTGTTGCCATCGTGGTCCTGTCCCCTTGCCAGCAAGGTTAGTGCTTAGGTGAGGAACCGTGTCTGCAGAAACGTTTGTCTCTGTGGGGTGACCGTGAGAAAGGACGCCAAAATCAACTTCCATAAACACATTGACTAGCATCTTAAGCAGCCCGGATAGTAAGAAGAACAGAGCCTGCAAAACAAGACTGTCCTGACTCAGGTGTGTGATCCTGGCTGGGAGCTGTCTTTCTACCGGCAACTGGAGATACTTGGTGGAAGGAAAGGAGAGAGAGTAGGAAAGCCAAAGGAGATATTTTTCAGTCATTTTCTTGTTTAAAACTCCTCCCCAACAATGAAGAACTTATAACAAATACATAAAAGTGGTAATGGGGATCAGATTTTGGTAACTTAAAGGAAATTATTTATTGGGCACATGGATAATTGAACTATAATTCAAGCCTCAAATTACAGGACATTATTTTTACTACTTGCAATTTTCTCATTTTTAGGTTGAATTGGTTATTTTCACTCACAAATAAAGTATATGCTATCAGATATCTAAGTTCATTTGATTACCTTTTCTTTATAGTAACTAGAAGTGTCTGGAGTTAAATGCTGTCAGACCTTCGTTTGAATGGTTTTTAAAAACCCGAGAAGATATTTTTCAAAAGAACATAGGACTGGAAAGGGACACCTCAGGTCTCTCTCCAGCTGCATGATCCAGTCGGTGGTGTGGCTTTAGGGCAGGCTCTGGTTTTCTGGGTCTTAGTTTATTCAGGATCAAAATGAGCATTTTGTACCACATGAGTCCTGGATCCCATTCTAGATTGTATTGCACTCTCTGTATTGGTATGAAGGCCACCATTTTGAAATCTGAGTCAATGTGCTTCAAATTACATTTGAACTCATGTCACGCTTTTAAAAGTGTTTCATGAATATTTTCCACCCAGTATTTGTAGAATTGCTCGAGGACGTGTCTCTCAAATAAGAGTCAGATGGGAGAAGAAAAGGGAAGGGAGATTTGAGTTTCAAAATCATGATCCCTTCACAGATTGGAAGCAGCTCTCCCCAGTGGACTAGGAACCCAAGAAAGAGAGAAGATTGTACAGCAAGACTTAAAATAACTCTTGGGTAGAACTTCCTGGTTCCAAAAGTTGAGTAAGTAAATGAAAAGATTATTTTTAAAAACCTCTCCCCTCCATTCAAAAGTGAATGCTTTAGAATGTTAACAGGTGTTCCCAGCTTTTGCTAGTTTAGGTATGGCTCCAGGAAGTCTGGGTGAGGGCTGGGGATGTAGCTCAGTAGCAGAGTATACTTCCCCAGCATGTGTGAGGCCCTGGGTTCCATTCACAGCACCCCCTTCCCCCACCCGCCCCTGACAAACACAACACACACACAAAAATGCACAGGGGGTGCATTTGAAATTTGGAGTTCAACTCTGTTTTAGTCAGCTTCTTTCATTGCTGTGACTAAAGGACCCAACCAGCATAACTGTAGGGGAGGAAGCATTTATTTGGAGGCTCGCAGTTTCAGAGGTCTCAGTCCACAGACAGCAGGCTCCGTTCCTTAAGGCTTAAGGCGAAGTAGGACATCAAGGCAGAAGAGTGTGGTGGAGGGAAGCAGCTCACATGGTGATCAGTAAGCAGAGAGGGACTCCACCTTCCAGACACAAAATGTATACCCCAAAGCCACGCCCCTAATGCCCACCTCCTCCAGCCACACCCCACCTGCCTCCAGTTATCAGGCAGTTAATCCCATCAGGGATTAATTAACTGATTAGGTTAATGATATAACCCATTCCCTTCTCCTCCGAACCTTTTTGCTCTTGGGGGACACCTCACATCCAAACCATAACAAACTCCCAACTGTTAAATTCCCAGTGCTGCTAAAGCTGGCTCACATTGAGCAGAATGAAATCATCATGTTATTCTGTGCAAGCTTGCTTACAAAGCCCTTTGTGGGATGCTTGTGTTCCTCCTTTATCAGGTGCTTAGAAAGGGAATCTGCATCATGCAGCTGGTCCCTGAGGAGAGCTGAGCTCTCACTGTCTGGGAAGCTGCCTTCATATCCATAACTCTGTGAGCAAGAGCTCTCTCAGTCTGTTGCCTGCCAGGCAGGTATTGCCTACCTCAGCTGGAAAATGCTCTCTTCTGAAATGAGAGTCACACATCCTCTCATGGGAATAACTGGATGGTTCTGGACACTGATCTTGAAGCATGTTAAATACCACGGTGCAAGTTCATGGAGAATCTTTGGTCTAGGAATGAGGACTTGGCAGTTCTAATTATTGAGAAAGTTTATACCTAGGAAAGGATTCTCCAGACACATTAAATGATCCGTTTTCTTCAGTTCTCCCTTCTGCAGAACACTTCTGCTCAAATTCTTAACCCTTCCTTTGCTCCTTTTTTTCCCCTTGTATTTAATTAATCTATTCTTGTATTTCTCAAAGTGTTACCCACTTACAACTGAATTGCATGGAAAATGTGCAAAAAAAAAAAAGTCTTTATTCCTGATGTTCTCCCCAGAGTTATCAAGATTTTCTGAAACAGGGCAGAATCATTCTCATTTTTATTGTTAATAAAAGAGCAGAATTACATCTATGGTATTGTTAGGTGCTCTAAAATTTAAGAACCCACTTGCATAGAATTATGAGTTTAAAAAAATAGTTTTGATAAGATTTCTCTAGTGGACATTTTTGAATATTTCCTGATAGAGAACTCACCAAACATTTAGGTTTTATGTGGTTTATTTTATTTATTTAAATTTTGCATTCTTGGGGATAAAACTTTGAATGTGACACAATGTTGTTCTTAAACATAGACATAAGAAGGCACGGAATGTGCAGTGGACATGTCAATCACTTTGCACACTTTATCTCTGCTTGAGTGGACACACAACACACCATAGTAGAGTGCACTAGCAGAAGATGCCTGGGCTACACCCATCAGAATCTCTATTCTGGGAGATGCAAATTAGGTTGAGATGAGGAATGATTGGTCCTGCAGATCTGGGGCTGTGCTTGGGACTGGGGTTAGAATTCTCATTTTGCTCTAATTTCATGGAGAAAGAGAAAACTGTTCTGCAGAAGGGTACAGCATGAAGTCGATATGCAGGGATAAACAGAAGCACTAAGCTCTCAGAGAGAAGAGAGGAAGTCTAGCTTCAGATTTTCTAGATCCACGTTCTAGGTCCAATTCCCAATGTGTAGCACTTTTTGGTAAAGGAATGACTTTGGCTTTGTATTCTTGGAACCAAGGTTATTGTTTAAAAGGCAAGGTGCAGAATTTACTGGGCACTCAATGAGGTAAGAAAGTTGGAGGATCAACAACTGTTTTCCCTCAATGACATGTGCCAAGACCCACATCAGCCTGACGTACATGTAAGTGGTCTGGCTGAATATTATTTTTCTATATATATGTGTTCTGATCTGATTTCTCCTATTACATTTTCTGATACTGCTAGTTCCCTTCAAAGTGGATTTGAAATCAGGACCCAGAGCAGGTGGATTTAATCTCTGACTTGACTAACCCAGGAAGGCATTATCACCAAAGGAAAGATGACTCATAGGAAACATTTGTCACTAACAAGATTAAACAATTTAATTAACATTCTAAGTGCCCTTCATGTACTCCGAAAGCTTCTCTTTATGCCTTTAGCTGAAACAAGTATCCGTCCAAATACAATCACCACACAATACCCTAACTCAATATAGCACGAATCATGAGGGTTCACAAGTAGAATTCTCGAAAGTAAAGCAATTCATCAGGAGGGAAAACTCTGAAAAACTAATGTGAAAGACAAGCTGTCTTCTGGTCCCTACTTTTCTCAATATCTGCAAATCTCCAAACTACTGACTGTGGCATTTTAGGAAAGAAAAATGATAAAAAGACTTTCTTATTCAAATCCCAGCATCAAGCACGATAAACGTTAATGAATCTAAAATAATATAAAACCCAAGAGGCTGTTTCCATTGCTCTCCTCCCAGCAAGGGGCCCACTATCTTCAGTTTTCTGAGTCATGCCAAGTTGATATTTGTTTTTCTGGGTGAGAACTTCAGAGAAGATCTGGGTTTAGAGACAGCCAGAGGATAAAGAAAACTGTCATTAGTTTTACAGCCATGCACACACAGAGACTCAGAGTCAACAACTTCCAGAATATGCATTTGTCTTCTGAATGAAGAGATTCTGAATTAAGAGTCTTAACTAGTCTCACACCTGGAGTGATGCCTATCTCTCAAAATTGCATCAAAATAGACACCAACACCAGACCCAATTATGGTGTAACTGGCATGAGGTTTAAATTACTTGGGAAAAATGAACTGGTCTGTCTCCAGAGTCGGGATGCAGGAAAATGTGACTCCCTAATGCTCCTTCTGAGATCTCCCCGATGCTGCCGTCAAGCCCAGCACAGAATGAGCCAGCACTGCTTGCTCTGGATGCATATGGTGTCTTAATGTTGCTGCTTCTCTGTGTAATTTAAAAGGCTGTCCTACCATATGTCACCTGCTTTGTCCTCTAGGGAACAAGGCCTCCTCTGGCATTTTTAAAAGTACTTTTCCACATAACTCAATCTGAGTGCTTGGGGGATGCTTATTATGGACGCTTCCAGCTAGGACTAGTGAACATTTCTCAAGTTTTGTTCTGTGAGATGCTCTGCTGGAAAAAAACTGTCTGTTCTCCCATAAGTTTGGGAAGGCCAGCAGACAGTTTCCCTTTTGGAAGATCACAACCCACATGGCATAGACTATAAGCCCCATGAGCTCAGAGACCATGACGTCCAGTCATTCTGGATCCCTATGTCAGCACAAAATTAGCAGAGCAGGTGAGTAAGAGGCATTGATTCCATAGCCTAGTAGTCTCCAAGAATTCTCTCATTAAGGAAACCTATTTACCTGGACTGAGTTTGCCGTCTTTCCCATAGGTCTGACTATAATACTCATTCGTGGGTTTTTTTTTCTTTTTTATTAGAGCATTATAATTATACATACTATTTGGGTTCCTTTTGAAAAAATTATACATGCAAAAAATTTGATTTCAAACCCCATTTCCCCTCCCTTTCCCCCTCCCCTCCCCCGATTTTCCCTCCTCTACTAATTTTTCTTTCAATCCATTACTAATTAATTAATTAATGTATTTATTTATATTTTTTGGTACTATGGATTGAATCCAGGGTGCTTAACCATGAGCCACATCCCCAGCCCTCTTTTGTATTTTATTTAGAGACAGGGTCTGAGTTGCTGAGGGCCTTGCTAAGTTGCTGACGCTGGCTTTGAACTAGCCATCCTCCTGCCTCAGCCTCCCAAGTTGCTGGGATTACAGGTGTGCACCACCATGCCCAGTCTATTTATTTATTTTTGATGGGTACTTTCCACATATACATATGTATGTATAACATGATTAGATTTATTCCATATTTCTTTCCCTTTTCCTTTCTTCCTCTCTCCTTCTCATTCTTCTTCCTCTACTCCACTGATCTTCCCTGTATCTTTATGGTATCCAATCCCCTCCTTCACTGACTTTTTTCCCCCTTTTATTCCTTTAACTTCCACATACAAGATAAAACATTTGAACCTTGATGTTCTGAGTCTGGCTTCTTTCACTTAGCACAGTGCTTTTCCAATTCCATTCATTTAGCAGCAAATGATATTATTTTGTTCTTCTCCATGGCTGAGTAAAACTCCATTGTGTACATATACCACAATTTCTTGATCCATTCATTTATTGATAAGCATCTGGACTGATTCCATAATTTGGTTATTGTGAATTAGGCCATCGTAAACATTGCAGTGACTATATCCCTATAGCATGCTGATTTTTGTTCTTTTGGATACTGAGGAGTGGGATAGCTGGGTCATATGGTGATACCATTCCTAGATTTTTTTTTTTTTTTGAGGAATCTCCACATTCTTTCCAAAGTGTTTGTATTATTTTGTAGTCCCACCAACAATGTATGAGCATAACTTTTTTTTCTCCACTCCCTCTCCAGCAATTATTATTTCTGTTCTTATTAATTGCCATTCTAACCACAGTAAGATGAAATCTTACTGTGGTTCAGATTTGCATTTCCCTGATTATTAGGGGTACAGAACATTTCTCATATATTGTTTGAACATTTGTGCTTCTTCTTTTGAGAAATTTCCATTTAGTTCTTTTGTCCATTTATTGATTGGGTTCTTTGGTTTCTGGCATTGATTTTCTTTGAGTTGTTTATATATTCTGGATATTAATCCCCTGTCAGAGGCATAGTTGGCAAAATTTTTTTTTTCCCATTCCATAGGCTCTCTCTTCATTCTCTTAATAGTTTCCTTTGTGGTGCAGAAGCTTTTTGGTATGACGGCATCCCACTTACTGATTTATTTGGATTTATTTCTTCAGCTTCAGAAGTCTGGTTGAGGAAGCCAATGCCTGTACCTATATAATGGAGTGTTGACCCTGTATTTTCTTCTAGCAGCTGCAGGGTTTCTGGTCTAATTCCTAAGTCGTTGACCCATTTTGATATTCGACTCTTGTGCAGGGTGAAAGATAGGAATTGAATTTCATTCATCTACATATAGATATCAAGTTTTCCCAGCACCATTTGTGAAAAAGACTATCTCTTCTCCCTCATTTATTTTTGGCATTTTTGTCAAGTATAAGAAGCCTGTAAGCATATGTGGGTTTATCTCTGTGTCTTCTATTATGTTTCATTCATCTTTATGTCTACTATGATGCCAATACCATGCTGGTTTTGCTACTATAGCTTTGTAGTATAGTTTGAGATAGGGTATTGTGATGTCTCCTGCATTTCTTTTCTTGTTCAGAATTGCTTTGACTATTGTGGGTCACTTATTCTTCCAAATGAATTTAAGGATGGGTTTTACTAGTTCTGTGAAGAATGTCATTAGCATTTTGATGGGGATCCCATTGAATCTGCCAATTGCTTTTGGTAGATGGTCGTTTTGACAATATTGATTCTACCTGTCCAAGAACATGGAATTTCTTTCCATCTTTTGAGGTCTTCATCAATTTCTCTCTTCAGTATTCTAAAATTTTCATTGTAGAGAACTTTCATTTCCTTGGTTAGATTAATTCTCAGATATTTTTAAATTTTTGAGGATATCGTAAAGGGGATTAGTCTCTCAATTTCTCAGCTGAATTGCTGTGGGAGTATAGAAATCTATTGATTTATGAGTGTTGATGTGACATCCTACTACTTTCTAAATTCATTTATCAGCTCTAGGAGTCTTCTGGTGGTATTTTTGGGGTCTCCAAACATAGTTACCATGTCATCAGCAAAGAGAGATAGTTTAACTTATTCTTTTCCTATTTGCATCACTTTAATTTCCTTTTATGACCCGATTGCTCTGGCTAGAGTTTTGAGAACATTATAGAAGTGGTGAGAGTGGACAACCTTGTCTTGTTACTTATTTCATGCATGCAATCTGATATTGGCTTGAGTTTGTCATGTATAACCTTTTTAATGTTGAGGTAACTTTCTTCCATCCCTGGTTTCTCCAGCATTTTTAACATAAATCAGCGCTTTTTTTTAATCAAAGCCCACTTATGCATCTATTGAGGTGATCATAAGGTTCTAATTCTTAATTCTATTTACATGGTGAATTATATTTAGGGTAATGGAATGGATGTGATTTGCCTATGTTGAACCAACCTTGCATCCCTAGGATAAGCCCCACTCTGTCATGATGTATCATCTTCTTGATGTGTTTTTGAATGTATTTTTCCAATATTTTATTAAGTATTTTTACTTCTATGTTCATCAGGGATATTGGTCTGCAGTTTTCTTTCCTTGATGTGTCTTTGTTTGGTTTCGCTATCAGGGTTATATTGGCTTCACAGAATGTATTTGGGAGAGTTCCTTCCCCCTCAATTTCATGGAATAATTTGAGAAAGACAGGTGTCAGTTATTCTTTAAAGGTCTGGTAGAACTCAGCTGAGAATCCATCTGGTCCTGGGCTTTTCTTTGTTGGTAGGCTATTAATTGCTGTTTTGATTTCATTATGTGATACTGGTTATTTAGGTTTTCTACATCTTCCTGCTTCAATTTTGGCAGTTCATACATGTTTAGAAATTAGTCAATGTCTTCTATAGTTTTCAGTTTATTGGAACATAAATTTTCAAAATAGTTTCCAATGATCCTATGGATTTCAGAAGTACCTATGGTGATATTTCCTTTTTCATCTCTAATTTTATTGAGTTTGGTCTTCTCTCTCTCTTTCTTTTGGTTAGTTTGGCTAGGGGTTTATCAATCATATTTATCTTTTCAAAGAGTCAACTCTTTTTTGATCCTGTGCATTGATTTTTTATTCTCTATTTCATTAATTTTGGTTTGATTTTTATTATTTCCTTTCTTTTCTGATTTGGGGGTTAGTTTATTTTTCTAAGGTCTTGAGATGGAGCATAAGCTTATTTAGTTGGGATCTCTCTATTTTTTGATGTAGACCCTCAATGCAATAAATGTTATCACTGCTTTCATGCTGTTGCAGAAATTTTGATGTGTATTTGTTTTCATTTATTTCTAAAAATTTCTTGATTTCTTGTCTCATTTCTCTTTTGATCCATTCTTCATTCAAAAGAGTATTACTCAGTCTCCATGTGCTTTATGTGTTTTCTATTTTCCTTGCTACTGATTTCTAGTTTCATTCCATTATGGTCCAATAGGATGAATGGGATTATATTTTATAATCTTTCTCGGAAGTTTCATCTTCTTCCATAACTGTGGGATCCTTTGTTGAGGATTGTGAATTTGGAGGGAGGAGATTTGTACGCCTCTCTCTTTTCAGCGGTCCTGAACTTACACATCAATTGAGATAGCTTTCCATTCCTCTTTTGTATGTGTGTTCTTATGCATGTAGGTCTTTCTTATTCTAGGATTGCTGTCTGTTTTTGATATGAATACATGTCAAGTGGTAGGACCTGAAGTTCCTCCTGGTTGTTTCTCCTTGGGGCCTGGCTTTTGGCCTAGGGTTTTTGTCTCCCCAGTTCTGAGCTGAAGCAATGTTTACACTCAGTTGGAGCTAGCTCATGTGTGGGGTGAGATTTACTGTTACTTAGCTGAGTTGTGTTTCTTAGCCTCAGGATTTCTCCTTTTTGGTTCTGAAGAGCTCCCATGACTTTCCAGCCCCTCTCAGAGGGAGGAGGGAGCCAAGAGTAGGACAAATGTCAGCTGCAGAAGTACAGGTTCACACATAAATGTCCAGTGTCTACTCTGACATCTGCAGCACTAATTGCCATCTATATAGGAAAGGTGGGGTCAGCATTTAACAGCAGTACCAGCAATTAAAAATCATGAACTAGATCAGGCATTCAACATCAGGTGCCTACTATGTCACATTTAATAGTAATCACAAGGCTGGAGTTGTGGCTCAGTGGTAGAGTGCTTGCCTGGCATGTCTGAGGAGCTCAGCACCACATATAAATAAGATAAATAAATAAAATATAAATAAATAAGTTTAAAAAAAGATCCATTGACAACTAAAAAATATTTTTAAAAAAGAAGAATTTAGGAACTTTAGAGTATGTAGCGGGAAATGAGAGGAAGGGGCAGGGTATGAAAGATGGTGGAATGAGACAGACATCATAACCCTATGTACATGTATGATTACACAAATGCTATGAATCTACATTTTGCACAACCATAGAAACGAAAAGTTGTACCCCATTTGTGTACAATGAATCAAAATGTAGTCTGTAAAAATAAAGAAATAGTAACAACAACATGAATGGGGTATGAATTTCATAAACTATATAATTCTATTACCTAGTGGAATTAAAATTTTTTAAGCAGAGAGAAAAAAGGAGGGAAGATGAGAGTTTGAAATATTTTTTAAAAGTGATTAAAGGAGAGGCAGGTGGTAGTTAGCAGATGTCAGCAGTAATGAAGAAGGAATAAAAGACTTGCAGAAAGTAATAGAGGATGTGGGGTTAGGAAAGTTGGGCTGTCAATGGGGGAAGAGAGTGATGAAGGGGAGATAAGAAGAAACTGTAGGATCAGCAAGAAGCTGTAGGATCAAAACCCTTCAAACCCACAAATAATTGAACCCCACCTGAGACAAGTCAAGTTTAAATAATAAACCAGTGAGGAAGGAAGCAACTAACGTGAAGGTGAACTTACATGAATACACACATATTTTTTGACCCTATTCACATAGTGAGTACATACACACACCCACACACACACGCATACAAAAACACATATAATGGAAAAAAGCAAAAAGTAATATAATGCGATCTAATGATGTTCAAAAAATTCTTAAAAAATAAAGTTAAACATTTAAACAAGAATTTAAAGAATAGATTTAAAATGGGAATATGAAGAAAAAAAAGAAATGAGAGGAAAAAGTTTTCATTAAAATTTAAAATAAAATAAAAATAAATGATCTTGCTGAGAAATAAAGTACGTGTGTCTGCTGGGGTGGTTCAAAACTGCTTTCCAGGATGGGTGTGCATTCTCAGTATTTGCTTTTGGCTTTGCAGCCCTGGGATCAAGAATGGGGGCTTGTTAGGCCCAACATCTTTGTGGCTAGGAGGCAAAGCTGGCTGTAGTAGATCTCAGCCTCCAGTCCCCCTCTCTACAGTGGGGTAGCACAATTTGGGTGTTGAGGAGTTGTGTGTTTCTGTGGTGGGGGTGCAGCAGAGTTCCAAATCAGAGATTCCAGTAACGGGTTTAGTCCACATCAAACTCTGACATTCTGTGGGTGGGTGTTTGAGAATTGCTCCACACCCCCAGTCTCTGCGGGACATCTGGATCTCTAGGGCAACATCTGCTTTTAATGCTCAGGGACAAAACCTCCACAGGTTTTACCCTCACTGCTATGCACATGAAATGCTTGGCTTCTGCCCTGGAGCACAGATGCTCGGGGTGGCTGCTGTAGTACCAGTAACCCTGGGAGCTTTCTCCCTTTGGATCCCGGGCCTGAATGGTCCAGACAGAATTTTCTTTGTGCCTGTTTCAGTCTCTCTGGTTCAGGCACCTTCTGGGAATTTTTTGGCCAGCCGTATGGATTCAGGATCTCCTAGCACCTGGCAGGAGGAGGGGTTGGGGTGCAGGCTGGGCCTTCCCTGGCTGCAGGAACGGGGGGAGTGGCCCCCCTTCCCTGGAGGGTGCCCCTTCCCGGGTCACAGGAACTCCTGGGCTGGCTGCTTTCTCTGTAGTGTCAGCACCACCACTGGGGCCCCTTCTCTGGTTCCCAGCACTTCCTTCCCTGGGAGCCTGCAGTCATTCCCCAAGCCCAAACCGCTTCCCTTTCTTGGGAGTTATGTTTTTAACTTGCTATCACTGATTTTCTTCCCCTACCGACTCTGTGTCTATCAGAACCAGCTCCTCTCTCTATCCCAAGTCAATTCTGCAGTTTTTAATTTTTGATGGGCCGCCGCGCGTCTCCTTCCCTGCGCTGCCCATCCCGGTATCACTTCGCCAATGCATTATTTCTTACCTTCGTGTTTCTGCCTTCTGAGACTTGAGAGAGGTACTTTTTTACAGTTCAGTAATAAGAAGTGAGCTCCCCCATCATCCGCCTTGCTGAGAAGCAGTGTTCCCACGCTGTGAGTCAGTGCTGAGGAGCAGCTGGGTCCGGCACCCTTTGCGTAGTCCACCATCTCCCATCTCCCTGCTCTTTGGTGTGTTTTTTGTTTGCGTTTTGTTTGTTGTAGTTTTTCAATTTTTTTTTAGGTGTTTTTTGTTTGTTGGGTTTTTTGGGGGGTTTTTTTTTTTGGGGGGGAGGGGTGTAGCAAGGATTGACCCCAGGGGCACTTAACTACTGAGCCACATCCCCAGTCCTTTTGTGTATTTTATTCAGAGACAGGGTCTCGCCAAGTTGCTCAGGGTCTTGCTAAGTGGCTGGGGCTGGCTTTGAACTCGCAATCCTCCTGCCTCAGCCTACTGAGCCTCTGGGATTACAGGCATGCACCACTGACCGGACTACTGAAAAGCAAATGACCACACCAGGACAACTCAGCCAAGAAATCTTTATTAAAAGTGACAACTGCCACTAGCCTGAGAAGAGTCCGGTAGCAGCAGCGGTGGGGGGGGGGGGGGGCGCTTGGGGGAGGTGGTTTTAGTACATCCATGAGGGTGCTTGTAGGAATTGGATTCGCTACTTCTAAGGGAAGCTTATGTGTTAGAATTTTGTGTGTGCATGAAGGATTGGTCAGGAGTAGCTGTAAACAACATGAGAAAGTGAAAGTTTTAAGGCTAGTGCCAGGCTGGGTGGGCCTCGGAGGAAATGGAAACTTAAAATGAGCCAAGGTCAGTCGGCAAGTTGGGGGACCTTGGGGAAATAGAAGCCTAACAACCCATCTAACAACTACTCTTTGCTTTTTTGAAGTAACACTGGATTACAACAGCAGGACACAATTCCTAGATCATTCACCCTCCCATCTCCCTTGAGGTTTAAGTGATGATTTCAGCAAAAGAATGAAAACACTCATTGGATTTGAGAATAGTGTAAAAATAATTAAACTATATACAAAAATAAGGTTTCCAGTTCTTTATGAAATACTTTTTTCTTTTATGTTGGGATTACTTAAAAAAAATGAATGAAAACACTTAGAACTTCTGCTCTCATTGAAAATTATATCTCTGGTCTGGAAATAGAAGCACCATTTTCTGTTTCAAAGGTTAGGAAAGAAGAAATGAGGCCCTGGTGTGGTGGCGCATACCTGTAATCCCAGTGGCTCAGGAGGCTGAGGCAGGAGGATCACAAGTTCAAAGCCAGCCTCAGCTATTTAGCGAGGCCCTAAGCAACTCAGTGAGATCCTGTCTCCAAATAAAATACAAAATAGGGCTGGAGATGTGGCTCAGGGGTCGAGTGCCCCTGGGTTCAATCACCAATTCCACCCCCCACCAAAAGAAGATGAATTTGGGGGAAGCAAATTTTAAGAGGATAAGTACTCATATCCCACTGTCAGTCATGTCGCTTGTTCAGGACTTTGATGATTTTCATGTATTCAGTGAGCTTTCCTGAATAATTTGGTTGTCCAGTTTAAAACATGAAGAAGTTCTGGACACTCCCACAAACTTCCGCCATCCTCTCAGACTCCCCTCCAACTGCTTCTCCCTTGCCATTGCCATACAGCCTTCCTTTGTTTTCTGCTCTTTTCCCGGCAGGGACTTGAGATAAGCTTCCTGAAAACTCTTCTCCCTCTTCCTTGTCCACACAGTTCATTTTTTCTTAACCTCCATATGTGGTTCGATTGTAGCCTTTTTCTCAGGGAAGATTGCTCAGGTCTCCTACTTACTTACACAGTCTCACGGCATTCTAAACTTGGACACAGCAGCATGATGTTATCCATTCTTTGTTGCTCATACCTGAATACGATAGATTGGACAGTCTAAAGAATGGAGGTTTGTTTGAATTTGTGGTTCTGAACTCCAACATCCGGGTCATGGCCTCCATGCTGGCAGAAGCCCCAGGCTGTGCAGGGCATGCCATGGCCACAGAGCGGGAGTGTGTCCTGTCTCTTTCCTCTTGCAAATCCACCAGTAATGGATCATGGAGACTCCACCCTGATAACCTTGTCTAAGTCCAATCACCTCTAATGGTCCCACCTCTAAACCCCAGAGTTGGACTAAGTTCTACTGTCCTAATACCTCACAAGGGGTATTAAATTTCAGGACTTGAACCCTCCCTCGGAGGAAACAAACCACATCCAAACTGCAGCCAGCATTCAGCAGAATTTGATTCAGATGATTGATTGGGGAATTAGCGGCTTAACACCTGTCTCTCTTCTATAAACTGATGAGACGTGATGAGGTGTTAGTCTTGTCCAGTGCAGTCTAGAACTCTATGCTTGCTGGGGCTTGATAATTTTTTTTTCTTTTTTTTTTTTTGGCAGTGCTGGGTATTGAACCCAGGGCCTTGTGCTTGCAAGGCAAGCACCCTACCAACTGAGCTACATCCCCAGCCATTGATAAATATTTGTTGGATGAATTAGAACTTTTTGTTTTGATACAAGGGATTGAACTCAGGGCTGCTTAACCGCTGAGTCACATCCTCAGTCATTTTTTATATTTTATTTAGACACAGGGTCTCACTGAGTTGCGTAGGACTTGCTAAGTTGCTGAGGCTGTCTTTGAACTCACGATCCTCCTGCCTCAGCCTCCTGAGCTGCTGGGATTACAGGAGTGTGCCACCACACCCTTCTGGACTTTATTTTGCAGTTAAATAGGGTTTAGAACATCTCATAGAGCCCATATCCACTAACAATTTTTTTCCTGTAACAGGATATTGTGCTTACTAAGAGATCAGTCAGATAAATATACCTATGGAAACCATCCAAGGATTTAACTAAATTAAGACTGTTAGTTTTCTGTGATTAAAATAGATTTAGTTCACTGTGTGCCTCTTACTCATTAATGAGAATAATTCTTTTCTTATATACCTGGCCAATATTAGTTGTTAACTACACTTATTTAATTCAGATGAGAACCTTGTGAAGGTTCATTTCAGTAGTCCCCCCCTCCCCAAGAAATGTGTCATCAGTAGAAAGCTGACAGAATCCTCATGGAAATCAGGACTAACAGGGCCTGACATTCAGTCTCACTGAAATGAACAGTGGATACAAGTGTTTTTACCGAGCACCTTTACCCAATCTCAGAATCACCGGCATTTGCTCTAAGTCACATTTGTATCAGGCAGAGTGGATTTGCCTGCTGTTTTCTCAGTCTTATTTTCCATTCTCTTTCTATTTTTAGTCATTCTGTCACCACTCCTGTCCAGAAAGTACAGCAACAAGAAAGGCGGAAGAAGCATGATGGAGAAGGGAAGACTAGAACACCAACAACCATTAGTAAGAAAAATTCTGTTGCCCATCGTGATTTTTTTTTTCTTTTTCTCTTCTTGGTACTGGGGATTGAACCCAGGGGTGCTTTACCGCTGAGCTCCATCTCCAGCCCTTTTTAATGTTGAGACAAGGTGTTTTAGTCAGCTTGTTCACCCGCTGCAGCTAAGAGACCCAACCAGAACAACTAAAGGAGGAAGAGTTTATTGGGGGGCTCACAGTTTCAGAGGTCTCAGTCCATAAACAACAGGCTCCATTCCTCAGGGCTTGAGGTGAGGCTGAACATCATGGTGGAAGAGTGTGGCAGAGGGAAGCAGCTCACATGGTGATCAGAAAGCAGAGAGACTCCACTCTCCAGATACAAACATATACCCCAAAGCCACGCCCCCAATGCCCACCTCCTCCAACCACACCTCACCTGCCTCCAGTTACCACTCAGTTAATCCCATCAGGGATCCAATCACATATTAAGGCTATAATCCAATCATTCTTCCTCTTAACCTTCTTGCATTGTCTCACACATGAGCTTTTGGGGGACACCTCACACATCCAAACAATAACACTAAGTTGCTGAGTCTAGCCTCGAACTTGCAGTCCTCCTGCCTCAGCCTCCTGAGTAGCTGGGACTAAGTGAACACTGTCATGCCTTGCTGATATTGATTTTATGTTTCTCTTCTTTTTTCCTTCCTTCCTTCCTCCCTTTCTATTTCTTACTTTCTTTTTTCCTTTTTCTCTCTTTCTTTTCTTCTGTTTCTCTTTTCTTTCTGTCTTGCTACATTTCCTTCTTTTTGATCTTCTTAGTAGAGACCCAGGCCTATCAACTGGTATCTACTGATAGCTGATACCACATTCATCAACAATACAAAGAGTGTTTTGTAGGTTCTCAAGTGCCTCTATGCCCAAGATCTGTTCTTACCAAAAAACTGAATGTTAAAAGTGGATCATTAGCAAGCAAATTAAGATTTTTTTATATTTTGTTACTTGTAAAATTTTCTCTCTCCATTAATGCCATCTTTCTAGTATAGACATTTCTGACTTTCTAGCATCAAAAGCTGTTGTGAGAGGCTGGGGCTGTGGCTCGGTGGTAGAGCGCTTGCCTAGCCTGTGTGAGGCACTGAGTCCAAGTCTGAGCCCCACACACAAATAAATAAAATTTTTTTAAAAACCTGTTATGAAGTTCATGGGTCATCAGGGAGCTAAATGCAAAGAGATCAAGGCCACCTCACAGTAGAGGGATCCTACAATTCCAGATGCTGACAATCTTAGGCAGAAACCGTGGCATAGTTTGGTTTGCATAGTTTGAAATACCTCACAATCTCAGATTCCTGCTTGAGAGTGGAACACTCTTCATGAAAATCACATTGTACCATGAACTACAGATTTTTTTGAGCATCGGAACCCATTCTTCCAAAACAAAATTAAAATATTAAAATGATCACTTGGACTGTTTGGGCTGACCGAGGGGTGCAAAATAAATGACTTGTTGATTCTCTGCCCCCATCTGTCCCCTTGACAAATGAGGAAGTTCAGCAGAACCCGGCATTACAAACCATGGATTTAATTGTGTTTCGCTGTAGTTGAAGGTCACATTGGATCGTCTGCCTTCATCCCGGACATCTTCATGCATGCTTCACTGGGAGGTCAGACTCCATGTGAGGTAAATTAATTTGAGCTGCCACGGCCCATCCTGTTCCCCAGATTCTAACTAGATTTGTTTTAAAAAATCAGGCTGGTGGGACAGGGGTCAGAGTACCTTCTTTTCCTTCAAGTCTCTCTTGCTCCTTTATCACAAGGGCAGGGTAGCAGACAAAGCAAGGAGACTCAAGGTTACAGTCTTTTGCTGAAATAGTGTCTACTGAATCCCTTCAAGTCCCAGCTATCTCTCCACGGGCTAATCCTGCTGTTATTTTGTTATGAGGTTGTTCTCTTCTTTAGCTTCCATCTGCCTTGGTAGATGACAAGGATTTTAGAGAGCTCAAGCTGTTTCCAATTTGGGGAAAGAAGAAAAATTGGCCTGCCATTTGAGTTTCCCAGGGTCTGTAATGAAGCACTCTGCTGAGAAGTCAGGTTTTAGAAAGTAGCTTAGATCTTTTTTTAGTTGGGATTGATGTGGACAGACTCCTTAAAATGTACTGGGACCTTAGAAAGGCACATTGTTTAAATCAGAATTTCATTTAATTTCAGGTGGATTTCCCAAACTCCTCCCCAAAAACATTTCTTACGTTGCTCAGTTTTTGAGATTGCCTGAGAAGACTTTCTATCTGTGTTTCCTACTCTGTCTTGTAAGAGAAACCTCAGAGACTTCAGTCCTTACACCTGCTTTATTAAGATTCTTACATAGCTGGGTGTGGTGGCGCACGCCTATAATCCCAGCACTTGGGAGGCTGAGGCAGGAGAATCGCGAGTTCAAAGCCAGCCTCAGCAATTTAGTGAGGCCCTAAGCAACTCAGTGAGACCCTGTCTCTAAATATAATACAAAATAGGGCTGGGGATGTGACTCAGTGGTGGAGTGCCCCTGGGTTCAATCCCCAGTACCAAAAAAAAAAAAAAAAAAAGAAGATTCTTACAGCCTATAAGTATTATTTTTTCCTCTGGTGATTTCCTTTGAGTTTATTATTTTTCTACAATTAGGTTTTAAGATTCCCAAGGGCAGGGCCATGTCTAATATGTATTGGAGGATTGAGCAAATTATAGAGATGAGAAATAATAAGGGTTGCATTAATTGATAACCCTGTCCACCAGCAGTTATATAATCCACAGGGCAGGGCTGTTTCTCCTTTATTCTCTGGAAGAATATTGCTGATTTATTTCTCCAATCCACAGACAGTGGAAATATGGGAAAGTGCCAGGAGCTAACGTTTATTGAGATCCCACTACATACATGACACCAGGGGTTCAGTATGTTTTATTTCCTTATATCCTCCCCCAAATCCTGTGATGTCAGAATTACAGTCTTCATTCTACATAAGAGAGTCAGGATTAGAATCCAGTCTCTGTAATTCTATCTTTGCTTCTCACCTGGAAGGCCTCTCAGGGTCTAATAAAAATCACCTGTAAACTCTTTACTCTTGGTCCTTTGAGAAAATGCAACTCAACTCTTTGTACCTTCAGTTTGGAAGGTATCTGAGAGTGATACAAAGGGCCTATGAGGGTCTGTCTTAATTGAAAATCTGTTCCCAAACATATTTTAATTTTATTTATTCTTTTAGTTATATATGACAGTAGAATCTATTTTGATGTATTTATACATGCATGGACTTTATTTTATTCTAATTAGGACCCCAGTCTTGTGGATATAGGTGATGGCAAGATTCACTGTGGTGTGGTGCATTCATATATGAACATAGGAAAGTTATGTCAGATGCATTCTACTCTCTCTCCTATGCCTATCCCTCCTCCCTTCCCTTTATTCCCCTTTGTCTAATCCAATGGACTTCTATGTCCCTCCCAACCTTGTGGTGGGGCAGCATCCACATATCAGAGAGAACATTCCACCTTTTGTTTCATGATTGTCTCCAGATCCATTTACCACCGAATGTCATAAAGTCCATCTTTATGCTGAGTAATATTCCATTGTGTATATATACCACAATTTCTTTACCCATTCATCTGTTGATGGGAATCTAGGTGGGTTGCATAGCTTAGCTATTATGAATGGGGCTGTTATAAACATTGATGTGGCTGCATCTGTGAAGTATGCTTATTTTGAGTCCTTTGGGTATATGCCAAGGGGTGGGATAACTGGGTCAAATGGTGTCCCATTCCTAGTTTTTGAGGAATCTCCATACAGCTTTCCAGAGTGGTTGTACCAATTCACAGCCCCACCAGCAATGTATAAGTGTACCTTTTCCCCACATCCTCACCAACACTTATTGTTACTTGTAATCTTGATAATTGCCACTCTAACTGGAGTGAGTGAAATCTCAGTGTAGTTTAATTGCATTTCTCTAATTGCTAGAAATGTTGACTATTTTTTCATATATTTGTTGACCATTTGTATTTCTTCTTTTGAAAAGTGTCTGTTTAGTTCATTTACCCATTTATTGATTGGGTTCTTTGGGGGATTTTTGGCGTTTTTAATAGAATATGAGTTGTTCATATCCAATAAGATTAGGTATTGCTGATTTAAACAACGTCAAACTGACTTCTTGGGCTTTTAATTGTTTCATTCATCCTGCACATATTCATGAAGCATCAGGCATGCTCTTTGCAATGCGAGATTCATTTATTTAATAAATATATAGCAATTCACCAAAATAATATTCTTTCACAAGTTCCAGGAAACAAGTGAAGAGAAAGAAGCGATATAGCCAGATAAGGAAGGCAGCTTCTGGAACATACAGAGGACCTCTTTCCTCCACTTTCATTTTCTGTGGTTTCAGTTCCCATGGCCAAGTGAAAATATTAAATGAAAAATTCCAGAGTTAAACGGTTCACAATTTTCAAACCATGTACCAATAATGAAATGTGCACAGTCTCACTCCATCCTGCTGGGTGCAGGGCATTCTTCATCCAGCATATTCACCATTTACACACCATCTTCGCCTTGGTTGCTTAGCAGCCGTCAGTTATCAGAGTGACGCTCACAGTACTGCACCTCCTGTGGTCACATACTTCCTAATGACCCCAAAGTGTGGAGTTGTGACGCAGAGAAACGTCAGCATATAGAACATGGTGGCAGGGGCAGAGAGACGAGAGTGGTGTGAATCTGAGGTTCAGGGAACAATTCTATAAACGGGACCCCCTGTGCTGCCCCCACAGGCTTTCCACCTTTGAAAAGCAATTTACCTGCAGCCCTGCCTGGCCTAAGCCAACAGGGCATGTTACATTCCTCAGCAATCTACCTGCTTTCCACAGAACACATGCAGGCCCCAACATACCAATGAGGAGAACACAAATTAGCCTGAAGGGGGAATTTTTCTGCCCCTTACACAGACCAGATCCCAGATCCCAGGGAGATAAGGATAATTACCCCTGATGATAGAATCTGTAAAAATAGATTCCAACTAGTACCCGTCAGCATGGGCCTAAGTGACCTAGAGTTGCACGACAGTTGGGACTTGAAAGTCTGATGTCATCCTGCTGTCAATCAAAAGTCAAGAGGAGGACCTGGATGGGGCTCTCTGGAAACTTCTCTGGGATCCCCAATAAAACTGGACTGCAGGAGAAGCACCTGGTCCCTCTTCCCTCTGAGATAACCCACTCTCTTCCTGAAGAATGTCCCCTTTCCTTTTCCTAGCCCTTCAATAAACTCATTCCTGTTAATCTGAGTGACATGTCTGATATCTTTTTGACTTGGTTGTAGAATTGGGGTTTGAAGGGGGATCTTTGTGCTACCTCAGTTTCCCAGAAAGACCCAGCCCTGTTACAATGGGAGGGCAGATAGGAGAGAGTGTGGAGTGTACTATCCGTGGTTTCAGCATTTACTGGGGTTCTTGGCCAGGTGCCCGATGGGTCAGGGAGGACTGCTGCAGATGGTAGTCAGAAACAGGAGCTGGTATTTCAGCAGAGACCTGAGAGTGGGATGGACACTCACCAAGAGTGACTTGAAGATCTTTGTCCTCAGAGGAGACACAAGATAAGAAGGCTTCAAGTAGGAAAAGATCGCAAGCCCAAGAAGCTGAAAGAAACTGAGCCAGTATGTGCTCAGTGCAGAGGAGGAGGAGAGAGCCAGCACTGAGTGTGGAGAGAAGGGGCTCGGGCCTCACAGGGCAGGACCTAGGTAGACAACATGGTTCCCGTTCCATTTGGAGTGAGGAGCCTCTGAAGAGTTTCGAGCAGATATACGATTTAAAATGCATATTTTAAAACGCTACCTTGCTGCTTTGTGAAAGAGGAGATGGCTAAAATGGAAGTGCTGGAAACCTATCCCTTCATTTGGCCCACTTTCCTGGGTCAGTGCCTGGAGCATAGCAGGTGCTCAGTTAAACATTCACTGGCTGCATGTTTCATTTCGAAGAGAAACAGGAGTGAAATGAAGACGTCCAGTGAGGTGGGTATTGCTGTAGTGCAGGTTAAAATTAACAGAGCTTTGGGCTCTGTTTTTGTGGGAAAGAAGGAAAAAACAAAGATGATAGATGATAGATAGATAGATAGATAGATAGATAGATAGATAGATAGATAGATGATAAATAGGTAGATACATATTGAGGACAGAGCAATAGTAGGGCTTCTGCTGTATTTGAAGCAGGAATCAGACAAGAATAAAGAACCTGAGATAATATAGTTATTAAGTGGTTCGTAATGGATGTGCTGACTACTAGGTTATCATCTCGGGTTTGGAAGTCCAGCCTTGTACCCTCGGCTGTGCATTGCTGGGGCAGGGACTGTGCAAAGGTGTTTTTGCCTGCTGTGGCTCTTTTACACTCTGCCAATAGGGGACACCAGAGACAGAGGCTGCCTGGTCCCTCTGGGTGAGCTTTCTGCTCCCCAGCCCTCTCCACTCCCACAGAGGCACCTCCGTCCCAGAGCTGAGGTTCAAGACACTGAGCTCACGGAAGCAGCCCCCTTACTTTCCCCGCCAAGCTGTCAGCAGCAGTTGGTGCTCTGACCCCAGCCACCTGCCTGTCACCTCCCTGTGTCTCAGTCCTCTAAGGTTTGAATTTTAAAAATCCTCAACCTTGTCCTGTGTTCTGCAAGACTTCTGGCCATTCCTTCAATTGCTACTCCTGTGATCACTGTCTGTTCTTTGGTTTTCTCAATTACCTAGTGAACAACTTGAAAGCTGGTTGTATTAATTATGCTCCAATACTGAGTGTAGTTTCTCTGTCCCAGTGGAACCCTGATCCATGCCCCGGGTTCCAATTTGACTGCTAGGGTGTGGGAAAGACTGGGAGAGACCCAGATCAATCCCAGTGGGGGAAGAAATGAAGAATTTGGATTTGAATATCAAGTTTGAGATGCTTGTGATAACTGTGGGGAGGGATGTCAAGCAGATCCTTGGGGAAATAAGTTTCACATTCCGAGGAAAGGGTTAAACTTGAAATATAATTGGGGAATTCAACAATTCAGATGCCATCTAAAGTCACAAAGCTGGATGATTCCTTGAAGGGAGAGACTGTAAGGAGATTAAAAGGGATTTCATCTAGGGAAAGAAGAAAACTACCTTAGGATTGAGTAGCAACTCGATATGCTTATATTCACTATGAATCAATAATGGTTATGGAAACTCTGCTGTAATCTTTAAGGACAAAGAACAAATGTGGTGTTCTATATTTAGTATAGAAAAGAGAAAAGAAGTTGGGCCCAATGGCACACGCCTGTAATCCCAGTGGCTTGGGAGGCTGAGGCAGGAGGATGAAGAGTTCAAAGCCAGCCTCAGCAACTTAGTGAGGCCCTAAGCAACTCAATGAGACCCAGTTTCTAAATAAAATATTAAAAAGGGCTGGCGATGAGGGTCAGAGGTTCAATTTCTGGTACAAGTAAAAGAAAGAGGGAAGGGAAGGGAAGGGAAGGGAAGGGAAGGGAAGGG